>ML660772.1:345963-767443 GCA_007570785.1 Antilocapra americana
ACCGAGGAAACCAGAATTGAAAGAGCCACGTGTACCCCAATGTTCATTGCTGCATTGTTTACAATAGCTAAGACATGGAAGCAACCTAGATGCCCATCAACTGATGAATGGATAAGAAAGCTGTGGTACATATACACAATGGAATATTACTCAGCATTAAAAAAAAATTCATTTGAAGCAATTCTACTCAGATGGACGAAACTGGAGCCCATTATCCAGAGTGAAGTAAGCCAGAAGCAAAAACAACAATACAGTATATTAACGCATATATATGAAATTTAGAAAGACAGTAACGAGAACCCAACATGGGAGACAACAAAAGGAACACAGATGTATAGAATAGACTCGTGGACTTTGTGGATGAGGGTAAGGGTGGGATGTTATGGGAGAAGGGCATTGAAGCATGTTAATTGTCATGTGTCTAATCAATCGCCAGCCCAGGATTGATGCTCGGGGCTGGTGCAGCGAGATTTCCTGGAGGGGAGGGAGGAGGGAGGGGGGTTCCGGAGGGGAAGCATATGTAAACCCATGGTGATATCATGATATTGTATGGTAAAAACAAATAAAAAAATTAATTAATTAATAAAAAAAAAAGAATGTCTTACACAAAAGTGTCTCTCCAATGAATTTTACCCCATTCTGATTACTCACTTCATTCAGCACTTACTTTCCATATTATGTTACAAACACTAATATTTTTTTTACCTGCTCTTAGAATTAGGACATCTTTTGGATTATCAAATAATTGTTTTATTATTTTATATAATTTAAAACTAATATAATGATTTAGTATTATAAACTAAAGATACCATATTTACCAGCAAAATAATGTTTCTTTCCCTTAAAAATGTTAAAAACAAATTCTGTTCTAACAGTTAAAATTTTTGATGATATTCACCTTTTAGCGAATTTAAGGGTAATCATTTTTAATGTAGAAGTCCTTTTTAAACTTCAAAACAAAGAACTAATTCTGAAGACTGAGTTTAAACATGATAAAATTTGGAGCACAAATAGTTTAGATTTTTTGTTTGTTTTTTTCTGGGAATATCTCAAACTGCTTTCCATTAGCGATGATACGTTTGCATGTACTTGCAGATAAAGCCAGAGTTAGAGCTTACATTAAACAAAAAGGGAAGCCCTAAACAAGAGCAACAAAAGCTTCCAATAGTCTTTCCTAGGTATGTTAGTCGCTCAGTACTCAGACTAATCTTTGTTGAACAGTTTCTCAACAAGGGCAGTACCGCCCCCTAGGGGATATTTTGGAAATTTGTGGGTATTATTTTTAAATGTCACCATGTGGTACCACTTAACAATTAATGTGAAAGTGAAAGTTGCTCAGTCGTTTCCGACTTTTTGCGACCCCATGGACTATATAGTCCATGGAATTCTCCAGGCCAGAATACTGGAATGGGTAGCATTTTTCTTCTCCAGGGGATCTTCCCAACCCAGGGATCCAACCCAGGTCTCCCACATTGCAGGCGGATATTTTACCAGCTGAGCCACAAGGGAAGCCAATTAATGGAAGGGTGCTAAAATTGCTTGATATCCTGCAATGAATAGTACAGTCCCACAGAAAAACTTCTTTATCACACACCAACATACAAACTTGGAATATCCTACCGAACTTTAATATAGATGAAAAATCTGCTCTTAATTGTGTCCACCTAGTTTATCTCCATTTTTTAAGAAAGATTTTATTTTGTATTGGAGTAGAGCCAATTAATAATGTTTTGGTAACTTCAGGTGAACAGTGCAGAGACTCAGCCATACATACACATGTATCCATTATCTCTATTTTGAATGTAAATACAAAGGTTTTCTACCTTTGTATTTAAAGTAGAAATTTAATTAATGGTACATTTCTAGGAGTGGAAACTAGCATTTAAGCTGAAGGAAGATTATAGTATCTTTTATTTGGAAGTTTACCAGCCATTATTCAACATTTTAGAACAATCACTTCGCTAACCATACTACTTCCCTATTTATGAGCTGTAGTAATACACTCATGATTCTATTCATCATGGTGAGCTTCTAATCCTTCATCGTAGGATCCTTCAGCATAGCGTTGCTGTGCCTGAACACTAACAGCACACGTATACTGTATTCCAAATAATTGGCCTTTTTTCCCCCCTTTATATTATCCCAGTGTGATTGTTTTTAATTATGTGTGCATATAGGTTAAATTGCCTATAAATTTCATTTCAGGAGAGTAAAGCAAGCACTATAAAATATTTGTTAAAGAAGCAGGACTTTGGATGTGATGGTGTTGAGAACCACTAGGTAGGATGGGAATGGCAGGGTTGAACTTCCCTTGGAACTTCTAAGGTCTGTGTTTGTCTGCTCGTGTATTCCTTTTCTAATAATATGATAATCTGGGAAGCTTGGGTTTCATGTGGTATCTAAAGTGTATGGGAAAATAAGACATGGTATAGTTAATCCTGGTGGTATCTATGGGGCACACAGATATAAGTAAGCCAGAAAGAAAAACAAAAATACAGTATACTAATGCATATATATGGAATTTAGAAAGATGGTAAAGAGAACCTTGTATGCGAGACAGCAAAAGAAACACAGATGTATAGAAGAGTCTTTTGGACTCTGTGGGAGAGGGCAAGGGGTGGGATGATATGGAAGAATGGCATTGAAACATGTTAATCATCATATGTGAAATCAATCACCAGCCCAAGTTTGATGCTCAGGGCTGGTGCACTGGGATGACCCAGAGAGAGGGAATCGAGAGGGAGGTGGGAGGGGGGTTCTGGAAGGGGAACATATGTATACCCATGGCAGATTCATATCAATGTATGGCAAAACCAACATGATAATGTAAAGAAAATTTTAAAAAAAGATATAAGTATAAATTAGACTTACAGTGTTGGTCTTTCAGTGAGTTTGCAATGGTGAGCCTGATAGTATTGAGAAGGGGTGTATTGATAGGCAATGCAAAATCTTTTTCTAGTTACATTGTCTACATTTTAAGATTTGCATTGGTGTTATATGACTGAAACAAACCTTCAAAAACCTTTTAAAAGAGCAGGTGGGTAGTGTATTTTCACAGCACTCTTACGGAAGACTATCTGTTCTTTTACTGAGGAAAGACAACTTGGGTACAAATACATTCTCAAGATGCAAACCTTGAAATTGTATATAGATGCATCTCCTTTGACTTAAGATGCATATTAATATTTTGTGTTTGCCCACTTAATGGTTGATTCTAATTTTTTTTTACCTTAAATATTTTCAATCAGATATGCCAGGATGCTTTTTGGTGAAATTGTCTAGAATGTACTTAGCCTTTATGATATTCAATTTTTTAACTTCAGAAAAATCTGTTTGAGTTATATTTTCCTATTTCTTTCCTGTTGTTCAAAATGTCTTCTTTATACTTACCAATAACCCTTAAGTTGCACTTTGATTTTCTGTTTTTATTATTATGTATATGCTTTTATTATTAATATGTTTTATCTCATTAATTTTATCTTTACCCTCTACATTCTAGGAAAGCTCTTCAGATCTACTATTTTACTGTACACTGTCATTTCTAACCTATAATGCCTCTGATGTAGGCTTTGAAATCCTTCTATTGTTCTTTTATTTACCTTGTAATTCTTCTTTATGTCCCTTACATACCTTTATAACTTATTCTCTTATCCATGTAGCTCAGCTTCCCCTTGGGGATTTCTATTCTTGTTTGATAAACACTTCCTTGATTCTTCATTAGTGAGAATCAATACATTTTCTAAATTTTATTTCAAATTGCTCTTTCTCTAATCGGAGAAGGCAATGGCACCCCACTCCAGTACTCTTGCCTGGAAAATCCCACAGACGGAGGAGCCTGGTAGGCTGCAGTCCATGGGGTAGCCAAGAGTCGGACACGATTGAGAGACTTCACTTTCACTTTTCACTTTCACGCATTGGAGAAGGAAATGGCACCCCACTCCAGTGTTCTTGCCTGGAGAATCCCAGGAACGGGGGGGCCTGGTGGGCTGCCGTCTCTGGGGTCGCACAGAGACGGACACGACTGAAGCGACGCAGCAGCAGCAGCACCTTCTCTAATATTTGATTTTGTTTTCACTTCCTTATTTGAGGGTAATTTCCTTTGCCCTTTTTATATCTCTGTTATATCTTTTAATTCTCCTCATCGTCATTGGATTCAATGTAGTGTTATTTAGATAAACACACTCATAGGTGTAAGCAGTTTCTATTTCAATTTCCAGTGTTTGCCAGGCTTTCTTTTACTCCATTTGTGTGTCCTGGTGCCGTGATACCACGAGGGCACATACATGAAAATCGCCCCCTCAGTGTGTACCCCTTACAGAGCAGCCTCTTGGGCGGCAGTGTGCCACTTCAGTCACCACATGCTTCCTGCCCAGCTACTTTCTGGAAAGAGATTGATGCACAAATGATGAACAGCTCTCAACTGCCCACAAAAACCTCCATCCGGCCATGGAAGAATGGCTGCCAGGTTTCCTGTTTAGAACAGCCTTTTTTCTTATTTAAGAGCCAGGCACTGCAAAGGGGTGGTGAAGAGTGGATGTAGGGATGGAAGAGTCTGTGGGTTTTCATTCCTATTTAATCAGGTTGTGATTAGTTAAAAAAAAAAAAATCCTACCACCTCCTGACAATAACTTTAATGTCACTCAATTTTCAGTGTAGGGAATTTGCATTTTCTATGTTTTTGTAGAAAAGAAGTGCTTTTGAAGGCAGAGAGAAGAGGATATGGTAGTATAACATGCTAGAAATTACGAGGGCCTGGATGTGGGCCATAGCTTCACGTATCTCACCATTGCAGATGGCAGGTAAAATTTATATTTTCACACGCAAACTTCAAGGTCTATGAGACACCAGGAAAAAGTGTTTATTAGACACTTTGAGCTATAGACCTGCGCTGGAAGTGATGCTGATGTTGGAGTTATGGAGTCAGAAGTCTTAGTATATATGTGACAGTTCAAGCTATAAGGTTAGGGACAAAGGCCTGGGAAATACAAATCTTTAACTCCTCAAAAATCTTTGGGAAAAAGAAGCAAGAATAAGTAGGAAAGGGGACTCTGGAAAGAACATATTTTCAACAAAGTTGAAAGCTGAAAAGAGGTTAAACAGGATGAGCCCAAGAGATCTGACCCTTTAGAAATCTTGGTGATGTTTTAGAGATGAGTTTAAAAGGAGTCATGGACACAGAATCCATAAAGCAGTGAATTGATGAGAGGATGAAAGTGAGGTCATGACTTAAATGTACTTGGAAGAAATCTGTCTTTTAAGGAGGGGGCTAATAGGATAAAAGTTTACAGAGAAGAGGCCTTTATAGAAACAGAAGGAACTTACAAAGAAGGCTCGTCTACACTTGGGTGAGTTAGTCATGTCCAGCTCTTTGCAACCCCATGAACTGTAGCCCTCCAGACTTCTGCCCATGGAATTCTCCAGGCAAGAATAATGCAGTGTGTTGCCATTTCCTTCAGCCTACAGTTAAACTCGCTCAAACAGTTAAACAGCAGAAGGACTTTGTTCTTTAAGTCTATTGTTCCTGTGGGAAGAAACAAGCCTTATGAAGAATTGATTTGTCTGTCATATGGAGTCTGAAATGTTTCTGTTATTTAACAGCTTAAGTTAAGAGATTCCTGACAATGGAATAATAATACTGGCCACATAAGTTGGGCTGCCTACATGGGAATTCAGGCTCTTTGCCATACCAGCGGTGTGACCTTGGAAAGTTACTTAATCTGTCTTAACCTCTCCATGCTGCAATTCCTCATTTGTGGAAAGAGGAAAAGAATTATATCTAACTCATAGGTTTGTTAGGTAGATTAAAGAACTTAATACTAGAGCTGTGGGACAAAGTTATACACAGATGCATATTACATAAATATAAACCAAATATCAATTTCAACTGTTACTTGACCTATAGGGTTGGCTTAGTGTTGCTTGGTTTTAATTAATCAAGTTTAAGATCTTTTCACAGGTGATTATTTCCCTGGTATAGCCGTTGGGGGTGCCTGGCCCAGAAAGAGAACAATTACGAAAGAAAAATTTTTACTTGAAAGATTTACCTACATGAGCAAACAAACCTCTTTTCTTCTTATCTTCCTGTAAGTTGCCCCCATCCCCTTTCATGTTCCAGACTCCTACCCCATTCCTTAGCTGAGGGTGGTCTATAAGACACGATGACTATACTTGTTTTGAGTCATATCTTTGGGGATCCTGAATGTAGAAAATTAGTTTTCCTTCTACTAATCTGTTTTATGTTACTGAATTATTAGACTAACCAAAGAACCTAGAAAGGAAGAAGGAAAAAATTTCTGCCCCTACAGGGTGTCATTGCTATGAGGCCCTATTTGTGGACCAAATTAGGAAAAATAAATACACAAAAACATCTATTTTTTTTCCTATATTTACTTGTGCATATTGAAAATTATATATTCTCCCAACACCTTCAATTCCAGTACGCTACCACATGCTTATTCTATGGCAATACTTTCCATCTTTCCATATTTATAACTTATCTGGCAGTAAGAAATCTAGCTGCTACTGTTCTGAACGTATCTACCTATTTAATCAATATTCCCTATGTAACCAATCTCTTGACCCCATGAGGCCACTGTCCCAAATAATTACTTTTCCCACTTGGGCTTTAACATTTGGTCACCTTTCTTGCTCAGGGTCTAAACTCTGGCAGGAGGACCACCCACAGCTCTGCCTGAAAACCTTAGCTCATCCTCTGGCTTTTAATCTAAATTATTTAGAAAGGGAAAAGGAAGAAGAAGGAAAATGAAAAAGAAAAATAGAGAGAAGACAAGCAAGCAGGAAGCACAGTCAATATACTTTTAATGTGGATTCCAAGTTCAAAAATTAAAATGTCAAGATTGTATTTAAGAAATTATATTACTAAGACTAAAAATATCAGTCTTTTTAGATTAAACAGTCAAAATGCTTGAGCATAGAGAACCTCAAAAGGGCATTGCTTAATAATATGTATTTGATCTTAGATACTGAATCCACTACTATGTAGTTCATAGTGATAAATATTTGTAGTGACATTTTACATTTGTCATGTTCAGTGGTTTTCTAAAGTGACTGAATCAAGTATCTAGATAATCAAACCTTGTGAAGTAAATTAAAATATATAGTTATGTTCAGTGAATAAGAACATTTGCATGGAATAATTATTTCTAAAATTCTCTTAGTTTCCTATTTTTAAATCATCCTGGGACCGTGTAAGAAATTTCTTTGAGCTTACCTAGCTCTGAACTCTCTGTAAATAAATTATTGAGCTTTTCCATTTCTGTAAAGTAACAAAGAGCTCTTGGGTGAGATACATTTTAAAAATTAAAAAAAAAAGATCAATTTCTTTTCATGACAGATTACTAATAGCTTCCATCCATCCTTTTAGGGTACTTACATCTCTAGCATCACAGGAAGTGAGAGGAAAATTGACAGAATGGTGCTAGGTCAGTGAATATTTTTATGCTCAAGTTGAATTAGCAGTTTCAAAAACTGCATTTCCTCCTGTCCTATGCATGTTACAAATATATAGTAGCAACACACAGCTTCCCAGGAGACAACTTCAGAGATCTTTAGAAAGTTAGCCTAGAAAGTGCATTGTAAAGTTAATAAAACTGATCTCGACCCATCTTTTTTTTTATTTATTCCTCTAAGCCTTTTTTTTCCTTTTAGTATTCTAAAGCCAAGAATTCTTTGCTTATGGCATTACTATTTGCCAAACTTATTAGCAAGTTTCTGATCTCTCAGGAAATTAGTATTATTGAAATAAATATATTACTAACCTATAGGTATCAATCAAGTGCCTCATCAATTTAAAATACAATTTTAGCCTGATTTCTTTTAAAACAATATTTGAGAAAGGGTGCAACTTTACCTTAAAATATGTGAAAGCCTGAATGCATGTATTCTAAACTCTAACCACGAGGCTTACTTCTCTGCATCCAGCTCTTTCACCACTTCACTCAGGAGTCTTTGATTTTTGGCTACACAGATCTCAAATTTCTTGATCCTTCCCCCTGTCAATACACTTCTGGCCTCACATCCTTCCCTACCCAGTTGAGACTCCATGACTAATCATGTAAAGTAAGATTCCCTGTCTTCTTACCCACTTAGCCTATGTACCCCCAACATGGAAAAAAAAAATCCACATTTCATTGCCCTACTTGGCTTAAGTGCTGCAGGAGAAAAAGTGGTTGGTAAAAATACCAATTCATGTTTTCCAACTATGTTCTTTCAAAATTGTCTTTCCTTCTTTTACATTATTTCTATTGTACCATCCCCCATCCTCCTAAAATGTTCCAAATTATTGCAGTTACCCTTATCGATATAAGGAAATTATTTCACCCAGCAAACAGGATGCGGTAGAAAATGCCCTCAGCTTCAAATGGAGCTTGATCACACATATCACATGTTCTTTTTCCCTTTCACTTTCAGACCAGTGGAGCGCCCTCCAGTTGCTACTCCTTCCCTGACTGCCTGGTTCTTGTCTCCTCCAGCCCTGTGCTATTTTTCCCATCTGCAGCATTACTACTTGTTGGCTTTTCCCTTCAGACTAAAACACTTAAATCTCTTTTCTCATAAAAAACAGACAAGCAAACAAAACTAACAAACTTCTGTGATTAAACTGTCCTGCTTAACTACTGCGTTCTTGTTTCTTTCTTTTCTCTTCTTCTTCTTTATTAAGCTTCTTAAAACTGTATGCCTTCTATTCACTCTATTTCCATCTGATGGCCTCTCTTCATTTACTCCACCAAAGCTACCTGGCAAAAATGTCATCAGTGTTCTGCTAATTTCTAAATCCAGTAAGAAAGTCTCAGCCTTCATCTTTCTTGACTCCTTTGAGGATTTCAGGCTTCCCAGGTTTGAGCAAGCTTCAGGAGATGGTAAAAGACAGGGAAGCCCGGTGTGCTGTAGCCCATGGGGTCACAAAGAGCTGGACACAACTGAGCGACTGAACAACAAAGGCTTCCCAGATGGCACTAGTGGTAAAGAACCCACTCCAATGCAGGAGACCTAAGAGATGTGAGTTTGATTCCTGGGTCAGGAAGAAGGCTTTGTGCTACTGTGCTTATGTTTTTGGCCCTTTTGTCATCTAGCATAACAATATTCTTACCTGTAACTTCTCTTCCTATCCTTCTGACTATTGATTTTCAGGTTCCTTAGTTAGAGTTATTTTCTGTAAACACCCCTTCTATGCTGCTGTGTCCAGTTACCATAAACAAGTCACTTTAGTCTGTGTTAAGCAGAGCAGTAGAGGTTAAACAAAGATGCATCAAGGTGGTATTTACATATGGTGTTTCCATGTAAGACTACTTTTAAAGACCACATTAAGCTTTTCATTACATATTGTGCATTTTTCTAGATGTATTATTATGCAAATATCTTTTTTTAAAAAAAGTAGAAAGAGCATAAAATACAAAATCTAGCATAGCAATTACCTCAGATGGCAAGCAGTAATACCATAGACGAAAAATACTGGTAGATGCAAATTTAGCAAAAAAATCTTAGAAAAACATGCTATTATTTAGAAAGAAGTTAAAAATACACTTTAGGCAAAAAAAGAAAATAAAAAGCAGTATGCAGAGGAGGATTCCATTTTCATAGTGGTGTATATAATTATTCATCAAGATATTAATTTATTTTCCCTGATATAAATGAATATTGGCATCACATTTTCTAATTTTTGTTCACATGTGTTTTAAAATTTTTTACAGGAAATATTATTTGAGAATAAGGACAAAATTTATATTTTTCTCAAATTCCATAAAATGCATTATGATCATAAATGTTGTAATACTGATGTAAGAATAGATATGTTGAAAAGCATACGGGTATCATTTTCAGGATTACTTCCCCAAATTCTCTTAAATATGAGTTATAAAGACATAAAATAGTACACCCTTTTGGAGAAATTCTCTAGGTTAAAAACAAAATCAGCAAACTATTAGTCATTAATAAGGCAAAGTGTTCTGATTTTTACTTCAGGAATGAAATTGGATAAAGAAAGTGGTCACAAAGTTATCAAAAGAGTATTTTCAGCTTGCCATTCATGATAACTTCTAAAATAAAAATGAATCATTTATTTCTTTCTCTGCTCTAAAATTCATATCAAACAAAGGAAGGGCTACTGAGTAGTAAAATTGGGAAAGCTCAATAAAATCACTTACGTTTCTTAGAGAATGTATATTTCTTTTTTAAAATTTTTTTTTAATTTTTATTTTTTTAAATTTATTTATTTATTTTTTATTGTTTTTGCCATACATTGTCATGATATCACCATGGGGTTACATATGTTTCCCCTCCGGAACCCCCCTCCCTCCTCCCTCCCCCCCGGGAAATCTCGCTGCACCAGCCCCGAGCATCAATCCTGGGCTGGCGATTGATTAGACACATGACAATTAACATGCTTCAATGCCCTTCTCCCATATCATCCCACCCTTACCCTCATCCACAAAGTCCACGAGTCTATTCTATACATCCGCGTTCCTTTTGCTGTCTCGCATGTTGGGTTCTCGTTACCGTCTTTCTAAATTCCATATATATGTGTTAATATACTGTATTGTTGTTTTTGCTTCTGGCTTACTTCACTCTGGATAATGGGCTCCAGTTTCGTCCATCTGAGTAGAACTGCTTCAAATGAATTTTTTTTTAATGCTGAGTAATATTCCATTGTGTATATGTACCACAGCTTTTTTATCCATTTGTCAGTTGATGGGCATCTAGGTTGAGAATGTATATTTCTTTAAGCAATTTCTTAGAGAAAACTGCTCCCTTATTTATTTTTCTCCTTTCTATGTCAAGCATAATCAGACACACCAATAGCAATTTCTTATTTTTGTAGTCATGTGGTATCAAAAAAGTGATCTATTTGGAGTTGTTCTGCAATAGTGAAGTCTTGGGCAGATACCATATTTTACTGTGCCTTTTTCCTCATCTATAATACAACTGTAATAATTGCTACCTCACAGGATTGCTTAAAGGCTAAAACAAAACATTATAAGAGAAAAAGAAAGCCATTTTTAAATGATTAAAAACGCTGGAATTTGTTTGCTATAATTAAAGCCCTGACAGTCTGGGATTCAATAAAATAATTACCTTTGAATAAAAAAATGAATTACATGTGTATTGAGAACTCTTAATGAAGCATTTCTTGCCCATTCCCTACCAGCTTTTGCTCCAGCCTTTAGGGGAAATGGAAAAGTTGATGGCAACCAGAGAAAGAAAAAAAGAAAAATAAACTTAGATGAAACATAGAGGCAGACTTTGAACTCTTTGCATCTGTTCTGATCTAGTGGAATCAGGATGATCATTGTACAAAAATTGCAGCTGTTTTAATCCTCACTGTTTACAGGTAAAGAAAATCTATGGCCTGAGGAGACTAAGTAACCAGGCTAAAGTAACATTCTTGGCAAGTTACATTCTTGACAAAGCAGGCTAAAGTTTACAGTCCTAAACTCAGAATCTTAGAGCTCAAAGAACAACCCTCATTAGCGGAATAGGAAAAAAAGAAACGGGGAAATGTCAGATGGCACAGTTAAGTAACTATCAAGTCAGAATTTCTCATCCATATGCAGGAAGAGTAATCATATCTCAAGGAGTTGTTGATAAAAGAATCATTTAAGTAAAAGGATGTGGGGCCTGGTTGACAGAAGTTACTCAATGAATATTCCCTACTTTAATTACATGGGCATTTGAGGCCAGGGCTACAAATATAACGTCTAATTTATCCTGGCAAAAACAAGTCTTACCTAGTTGGACTCCTGATTTTTGCTCGCTGAGTGCCAAAATCTTCAAATAATGATCAGAAAAATATCTATAAGTGTGGTATCCTTATAACCCTTCTGAGTTCTTATTTTCAGAATTTGATGAAAAGGAATAAATGATTTATTGAAAATAAGTAAGCCTACTTTCTAGAATTTTAAAAACATCTCTTAGCAAACCCAGATAAAACCAATATGCTGTCCTGAGCATTTAATATTAACTTTCAGCTGTTTTTCATAAGGAGCAGGTGTTATTTTCAGTCAGTGTATTGCACTAATCCATTTCACAAATGTTTATTGAAAACTACTTTGTGCCAGGTAGTCTTCAAAGATCTTAGGACCCATCAGTAGATAAACAGGTAAGGATCTCTGCCTTTGTGGAGCTTGAGTACTCCACATTAGAGCAGGATATTAGAATACAGGATGGGGGACTTCCCTGGCATTCTAGCAGTTAAGACTCCATGCTTCCAAAGCAGGGGTTGTGGGTTCAATTCCTGGCTGAGGAACTAGGATCCCACATGCTTTGTGTCAAAAACATAAAAATTAATAAATACTTTAAAAAGCAATATGGGAATTTCTCACTTTTCTCACCTAAAGAACAAGCAGACCAAAAAAGTCAGTTAGAATATAAATCTGTATTGTAAACAAAATTTTGACTTAACTGAGTATATTGAATCTTATACCCAAAGACCACCCACTGCAAAATCTTTTCAAGAAACTTAAGAAGAAAACTGACATTTGCTAAGAAAAGAGCAAATATCAGTAAGTTTCCAAGAATGAAATCAAAATTGTGTATTTTCTAACTGTGATGGAATTAAGCTCAGCATCAATACAACATAGTTAGAAAGTTGCCAATAGTTTAGAATTTAAAATACACGTCTATATACTCACAAATGAAAAAGCTGTATATGAAAAGTGGGAAATTTTTAAACTGAATCAAAATATTTTTAACTCGAGTCAAAATATTTTTGTATTGAACAACAAAAAATATTTTTTCTCTTCTGATTTCTTTTCCTAGACTTGTATCCAATGGTTGCCGTGTCCATTTTGCCAGCATTAGGATCTTCATTTCCTTGATTATGTGTTCCTGTCACTGAGTTTTGAATTTTGCTTTAATAAACATTTATTTGTTATCTAGATGTGTCTAGTGGCATGCTAGAAGCTGGAGGAGCTATTACAAATAAGACACAATCTATGCCTCAAGGTGGGCTTCCCTGGTGGCTCAGACAGTAAAGAATCCACCTGCAATGTAAGAGACCCAGGTTCTATCCCTGGGTTGAGGAGATCCCCTAGAGAAGGGAACAGTACCCCACTCCAGTATTCTTTTCCTGGAGAATTGCATGGAATGTATAGTCTGTGGACTCACAAAGAGTCGGACACAACTGAGAAACTTTCATTTACTTTCATGCCTCAGGGTGCCCAAATTCTAGTTGGAGTGAAAGCATAAGAAAGATGGAGTAAAAGAACATGGAAGAAGAGAGAAAGGCATAGGTAATATGCTGCTGGAGGATGTAGAAATGGAGCTCCAGGAAAGCAGGGAAGGATTCAGGAAGTGATGCAGACATAAGTTCTAAATGATACATTAGAACAGTAAAAGGATAGAGCACTTGACTCCCAGACAAATGAAATGTATTTAAAGTCCAAAGGGTAAGGGTAAATCTAAGGTCTAGAGATGCATGTTGCTGTTCAGTTGCCCAGTCTTGTCAGCTCTTTGCAACCCCATGGACTGCAGCATGGCTGGCCTCCCTGTCCCTCATCATCTCCCGAAGTCAGCCCCAGTTCATGTCCATTGCACTGGTGATGTCACCCAGCCCATCTCATCTTCTGTCGCCCTCTTCTCCTGCCCTCAATCTTTCCCAGCATCAGAGACTTTTCCAATGAATCAGCTGTTCCGATCAGGTAACCAAAATACTGGAGCTTCAGCATCAGTCCTTCCAACGCGTATTCTGGGTTGATTTCCCTTAAGGTTGACTGCTTCGCTCTCCTTGTGGTCCAGGGGAATCTCCAGCGTCTTCCTCATCACCGCAGTTCAAAGGCACCAATTATTTAGTGCTCTGGATCCTTTATGATCCATTTCTCACAACCTTATGTGACCACTGGGAAGACCATAGCCTTGACTAAATAGACCTTAGTCAGCAGAATAATGTCTCTGGAGATGCATGTACATGTTAAAGTTAAACTTTAAACATATATCTCCCAAAAACGTTCCTCCTCTCTAATATACTTACGAATCTTGAATTTTGATTTATTGTTGAGCTGTAACTGGGAAAAACCCTGGTCCTTATAACTAGCTAGCTTGCTCCCTCCAGCCTATTCTCTCCTTGACATCTGTGATTTTTTTTTTTTTTTTGGTGGCATATGGTGAAGAAGGAAACAGATTTACATTTTCCTTTTTTTTTTTTTTTGCAGAAAAAGTCATTTTCTTTTTTGAGTCTAAATGGAAAATATTACATAATGGCATCTCCTATTTAAGAACAGTAAAAATACCTTTTCTTCATCCACAGTACCCTCACTTTCAAGCTACTCAAGTTCACCTACTTAACGTTGACTGTCACTTGAAGTATACATGAATTCAGGTCTCTTATCTTCCTCTCTAGAGAAATGTCTTTATTGATTCACAAATTTATATATTCACTAATTCACTTTTATGTGGTGAACAGGAGACCACAAACATAAAATGAGATAGTCCTTTACCTCCAAGAACTACATTCCATGGTCTTGCAATCCTTACACTGTCTTTTTACTTCCAGAAGTAAGTTGTATTTAGAGGGAGTGCCTAGGCAATTTAGCTAACGCATAGGGTCAGTGTGGTGTTGGAATATTTGCAGTGTACAGAAAGACTGTCAAGTTTCATAAAAAAAAACTAATAAAGAAACAAAACTCATCATTTGAATGACTTTTATGACATTTGTTAAAACATCTAGAATCTGAAAATGGAATTCTGTCATTGCTCTTATTAGAATATGAATGTTTCTACCCATGTTGACAAGCGGGCAAAGCACATTTATGTTATGCAAGCCTTTCCTGTAATTTAATTGATCTTTCAAATTTTTCCGCATTAGCCTTGGGTTGCTAGTCAGAAAAATTATCCTGAGACTTAACATTGCCCTGTCAAGCTTAAGACTTTCCAGGTGACCTAATGATATAATGGAGATTGACAGTACTCTAGCTCACATGTAAAACAGTGTGAATGAAAGGAAAATCTGCCTTGTTTCCTCTTACCATGTCTTACTGAGATTCCAGGGTCTGCCAGACATTTCATTACAGGGAATCTATTTGTCATGGCTTGTCATCCTGTGACACAGTAATTCAGTCTGCAATCAAACAAGCCCAGTAGTCATTTTTATTTGTGTATAAAATGGTAAAATATGACTGTCCTACAGGACAGGAGAGTGAAAAATCACAAACTTTAGCTGGTGATCTTTAAGAAATCTATTCTTGCATGTACCCAATCTTTTATTCTTATGTCTAGAAAACTTCTAGTATCTGGACTACCAGCAGATAATTCTTCCGCCTTCTTTCTAATCAACTACGTCTCTCTTCAGATTGGCCCTGTTGGGTGAGTCCTTCTCCTTATTTCCCTCTGTAAATGCCTCTAGGAGCAAAGTCAAAGATGAACACAACTTCTCAGAACGGTCCTTTGCATTTTCATCAGTTTTATCACTGACCTTTAGCTAAACTCCAAACAGAAATAAAATTTTCAACTTGGTAGTTAAAAATGCTGATATGTTTATTACTAAACTTCCTTGTGGAGAGAGATAATAGCCCAAGACTACTTGAAAGAGGAAAAATCTTTTTGGCTAAAGATCATACGTCAAATAAAGCAGGTCAAAAGTAATAAAATGAGTCCAAAAACAATAGTTTCTTGTGTAAACAATGGACTGTTTCATTTCCTGTCACCAGTAAATGCAAAACAGCAAACATTTAACAGTATTTACCAAGAAATCAAATAGGAAAAATATTCCAAAAAGTCCAAAATATTCCAAATTTTCCCTTACAATAGACTCCATAATATTTTTGAAAATTGACTTTTTACCCAACATAAGTAATACGTTTTTGAATGCTGATTCAGTAAAATTTCTCCTATTCTGTTACTAAAAATGCATATGGTCAGAAAATAGAATAGCTCAGTGGCTCATACACCTCTGCATAAGCGTTTACTTCTGCTCTTAGAAGTAAGACATGCCTTTCCTTGGATTACAGGAATAAGTATGAAAGGAAATAAACAATATAAAAAAGGTCATCAACAGAATCTTGCATAAGCAACATGCTAGTAAACTCTGTCATCATCTAGAATTTAATCACTTTCCTTTACACACAACATATGTTTAAGTCAAACACCAGACAGAAACTTTGGAAGCTCAGAGATGTTTACCAAAAAGAAATTATGCACAGAAAATCTGAGGTCTAGAGTGGTACCATTAGCCTGTTTTCAAAAAGGTTGGCATAGTCTTCACACACTTCTTTTTATCATGGATGCATGCTAAAAATGTAGGCGATCAATATGCTAAATAGGAAAACCTAGGCTGTCAGTTGCCTGTGCTTGTCTGCAAGAACCTTGAAATTAGGTCATGGCCGCCAGGGAAAATTCCTTCTCACATGACAGGCTGCTTGAACATGTTAACAGACGAAGACGAGAGGAAACACCTCCCGAAAATACTCTAAATGATGGAAACGATACACATTCTTCAAATTACATCAACTAGTGATCCCAAGACCTTTCAATACAGAACGAAGAAATGTAGCTCTGAACTTCACACCTCATTTTCCATCCTGTCCTTGAAAGAAAACAAAACAGAACAAACCTCCTTCTCAGCTTTTCCAACTGTTTCGTCAGCCTACTTAAATATTCAACATTCTAAGCATAGGATTTCTTTCAACAAGCACCATTCCTGATAGTTTTTAATTTTATTAATTTTAAAATTCTGTCTTTATGCAAGGATGATATTCCTGAAAGATAAACACATGCATGCATATGTTTATTTGTATGGATGGAATTGCTAGTTTAGTCACAAACAAAAAGGATCATTTATAATAACTGTGTTTTATCATCTTCATAATATATTATATTTTTAACTAGTAAAACAGAAATACTATTAAAATACTTTGCTAAAATTTCATAGACTTCGATGATTAAATTAAGCCTTTGTTCCTAAGTCAATAATAATAGGGGCCTAAGGATGAAAAATAACTCCATTTAAATAAAGGTATTCAGTGTATGGTAATGGAAAGGCCATCAGTAAAAAGTTCAGGAATAAGAATTTAAGGTCTGCTTTTATTATTAATTTGTTTTTTAACTTTAACTTAATAATACTAGAAGTAATAAAGTTACTTAATAACTTTTTAAATTTACATATAAGTTTACTAATCTGAAAATGATTAGATATAGATTTCTAAGCCTACTTCTGTCTATAAGAAATCATGATTATTTTATTTGAATGAAAGCTAATAAAAAACTAAAATAGTCCTAAATTTTGATGCACTATTACTTTTAGTTATTAATTTTAATTTTAAATAATATTTATATTATGTACAGGAAGGGGTAACTACAACAGCAATGGCAGTTAAATATGGTCTTGCAAATTATGGAAGGTTGTCAGATCAAATTGGAATAAAGATTTCAATATCTTTTCTTTGGCCACAATAATTTATTGCACCTGTTGTGTTATGCACAGCAGTAGAAACATCTGTCATGGGAGAAAAATGTCCCTATGGTACAGTTAAGGGTCTTTGCGATTATCAAAGATGAGACACGGTGAACTACATAGGTGTTTACAGTAATTAGGACTTCAAATTGTAAATCTAAATATTGGCATAATAAATTTTTCAAAGGATAAAACTCTGATTGAAGCTCTTGGGTGAACATAGTTTCCTAATTTGACATATTTTAGTTTGAGAAACCCAAGATGTGCAGGACTACAATAACAAGCTAAACCTAATTATTCCAAATGCTGAACCACTGTGTAATTTTACTGGGGTAACAATGCAGCAACTCTTAATACTCCAAAGAATCCTTGTTGTTGTTGTTGTTTAGTCTCTAAGTTGTGTCTGACTCTTGGTGATCCCATGGACTGTAGCCCACCAGACTCCTCTGTCCATGGAATTTTCCAGGCAAGTATACTGGAGTGGGTTGTCATTTCCTTCTTCTCCTGGGGATCTTCCTGATCCAGGGATCAAACTTGTGTCTTTTTCTTGTATTGGCAGGCAGTCTTTACCATCGAGCCACCAAGGGAGCCCAAAAAACCTTTATGTAGCCTGAAAATTAAAAAAAAAAAAACCTTTAATGTTCAGTTTTATTTATTGGACACCAGTGACTCAGAGAAGAGTGACCTGATTGCTTGGGAAATAACTGATGTCCAGATTGAGGTCAGAAAATTGGGACCATCTTTCAGCCAGGAGAGAATTCCCAAACTTCTCTAATGGATTTTTTTATTTTATCACTCTTTGGGTTTTCCCTTTAAGAATATCTTTGAATGTCAACCATCGTTAACATGGTTCTTCCATATTCTTTCAAATCCTCTTCATAAGATGGAAATTGAAGAGTAGAAGCCTCTCATATGTCCACTGGGATGTCTAAATGTAAAGCTGTTATCTAAATTTCTAATATTTTCATATTGTGCTTATTATTAATAGAAACCAACTACCATGACATCCTCAGCCTTCTTTCATATATGCAGTTCTAATAAGGCAGTTTCCAAACTTCTCTTCATCCTGTTTTTCTTCCCTAAGCACGCTTGCCTGAACTCTCATTCTAGATAAGCAGAGTTTCATATTGCTGTGATTATAAAGGTTTAAAAATACTGCATGTACATTAGCCTTCTATTTTCTTCAAGATTCCTAATTTTTCAACTGTAACAGAAAAGTTTCTTATATCTTTCACCCTAAGAATTTAAAAGCATTTTGTAATAAATTACCTTGTACCTGCTGCATATGAAAATTGTTATGATCTCTCACTACGCTGTTCCACCAAGATTCTTGAGAGATCTGTAGGCCCCACATAGTCATGCACTTTCCTTACAGTCATATTTTTCCTTACTACTCTTTTGCTTCTCTTCAAGCTCCACACCATTCTACAGAATACTGTTAGCTCCAGCCACAAATAAACTCTGTAGATTCCGATCCAAAAATATTTTTAACAGTGCTCATTTTGCTCCACTTCTCAGGAATAGTGAATAATGTTGATTACCCTTATCCATATCTCACCCTTAGCTTTTCAAACTCTTCCATCGGTGGTGGTTTAGTCACTAGGTCATGTTTGACTCTGTTACCCCATGGACTGTAACGTGCCAGGCTCCTCTGTCCATGGGACCTGGGTAAGTTTATTTTCTTTGTTTTGCATTTACCTAATGGTTTAGTTCATTCATTCATTCATTCACTCTCTTTTGCATTCAAGATATACCAGAAATGATGCAAGCCCTTGCCTAAAAGAAGTTTACAAGCACGTGGTAAGCATACGATTCTCCTTCCACTCGCCACACCGTAAGTAAATATTGTGTGCAGTCTGCTCTTGATCTCTTTTTGTTTCTCTGCCCTGACTCTGTTGGTAAGCTGTGTTCTCTAATGGCTTTACTATGGTTTTTTAACAGAGCTGCTTACCCACGTGAATAACTACCACCTGGGTATCTTCAGCAGTATTCTGGTTTATACCTAAAATGTATCATTTTCTTCGCACATCTTTGCTTTCCTACCCATGGTCCGGGTGAGTTGCACTAAGATAGCACACGAGGAGTTGCATCATCCCTTTGCTCAGCAGATCAAGAATAGAGGAATTCCTGAAAGGTAGAATTCACTCCCCTTACATCTTCCTGGGAAGTAGCATGTTTCTTCTCTCATGAAAGTAACAGTCATTTTGAATTGTGAGCATCATCTCACATATACTAATGGCAAGCCTAACCCATTTGATCCAGTCTATCCTTAGCCATTAGGTTGAACTGGAGTCATATATAACATCAATAAACATCAGAGTAGATGGAAATCAATGTCAAAAGGACATCTAATCAGTAATAAGCTATATGACCATGAAATCTTGTATTAAGTTATTATTAGCCAGATAACAAAGCTATGCTCAAGTCTCCATGAAGTCAAAATAAAGGAAATCACTAGCTATATAACACCTCCTTCTTGCAGACAGGTATATTTGGTGGAATGAAAGGACTGTTGAATTTTTAGTAGGGAATCCTATTTTGATTGCCTACTGAGTTACTTTGGAAATAAAAAAAAGCTTATAAGCTTCTGCTTTCTCATGTTACCAAATAAATTATTATACAGGACTTTGAGATGCAAAAATCAAGAACACTATAGAATTATTTATTTTTAAAACATTGAAAACGTAAGTTCTTAAAGTTGAAATTACCATATAAGCACCAGGCTGAACCTCTTGCTGGAAGTGTGAGAGACAGTAAATTTATATAAACTAAAACAGTGGTCCTAGAGCGTTTTGGTCTCAGGTCCCCTTCACATTTTTAAAAATACTGAGAACCTGGAAGAGCTTTATTTATATTGTTGTACATATCTATATTTACTATATTAGAAATTAAAAGGGAGAAAATGTAAAACATTTGTTTATTCATTTATTTAAAATAATGATAAACCTATTATATGCTGATACAATAATGTATTTATTAAAATAACTGCATTTTCTAAAATAAAAAAAAGTGAAGTAGTGGCATTGGTTTTCATTTTCACAAATATTTTTATTTCTTACTTTATAAGGGATAGCTGGATCCTTATATGTGCTTTTGCATTTCATTTGCTATAATATCATATGCCCTACAAGCTCTGCAAACCCTTGAGAGAAGAGAATGAAAGGCAAATAAAGTCTTGTACTACCATGAAACACAGTTTTGTGTTACTATGAAGAGAATTTTGACCTTGTAGACCCCATTAAATTTGCTCAGGGATCACAAGCATTCCAGGACAACACTTGGAGAACTTTTGGGATAAAAGGATACATGTGCTCATGTTTTCAAGAATAAGGGCATAGTTTTAAAGTTTAACATTTTAAACGGTGTTTAATCTTTAAGCACTCCATACAACAATTGTAACAAGTATCAACAGTTTGTCATATTTCCTTCATATTCAAACAAATTTCCCCACTTCAAAACCACATCATTTTGTCCCTTCTCAAAGGCAAAAATGAAAGAGGCAAAAAATTCTTTTTAAAATTTTCAAATTTTTAGACCCCTATAAGATCATAGTTGAAAATTAAGTCTTTATTTATGGCAAACTGGTGCCTTGAATTATGTAACACTTTCATAAATGGATTTTAGCAGTCCTAATAGCATCTCTCTAGCATTTAAAAACTATGTGACAAAGGTATTAATTTGGTGCTTGGGCAATGTGCCAAACACAGATAAAGTTTGAAAAGTCTGCACTAATTCCACAATTCACTACAGTTCAGAGGTCTCTGATTAAAAACCACTAAAGCAAATGACCCATAAGATACAGAGCAGAACACACGTACACACACACAATCTTTAATATCAATTTTAATCTTGAAAAATTAAAGCTTTCTCAGACATTATGAAGTAATTTAAAAATCCATAACTCAGTGATCTTTCCAACACAAGTGGTGACCTCACTTAATGTCTCCACAGGGAGTGCAAAACCAATACAATATTGTAAAGTAAAAAAAAATTTTTTAATAAATTTAAAAAAAAGAGTTAAAGAAATAAACGTATTACCGAGATACACTGTTAACACAGGAAATTACACAAACTGGATAGAAAAACAAGCTTAGTATGTATAACTGTAGTCTGTACCCCAACATAGAAAAATAAATTAATAGAGAGACTTTCCTGCTTGGAAAAAGTTCAATTTCTTTTTGTCTTTTGTAAAGTCAAGTGAGTATGATTCTGCTTGTCACCCCCATCACAGAATTATGGATCCAAACCTTTCCTGTATGATTGGTAAATACTACTAAATACATTTAATTTTTCTGGCATTCAACTAGCACAAAAGAAGAAATACAAAGAAGTCATACAAGAGTCATAAAATTTCAACCAAATATAGCCCATGAATGATAAATAAGCTAGTACATAATCTGCAAAGTATAGTGAGTGCTACAGGAAGACAACATGGTACTATAAGGGACAATAATAAGATAAAAGGCAACTGATCAATTTTTTATTACAATTTTTATTTTAAAAAATTCAGCTTCAGCCATTCAGGACACTTGCAAAACCATTACAAAAAACACCCACTGGTGCTTCCACCTGTGTTCTTGTGTTGTTAATATTTTGCCACATTATTCTCTCTCTTTCTCTCTACTCTCTTGCCCTCCCCTTCTTGTTCTTCTTCCTCTCCCCCTTCTTCCCCTTCCCTCCCTTCCATCCTCCTCCTCCTTCTCTTCCTCCTGTTTCTCTCTCCACACACACACACCCAAACACACACACAGACACACAGACACACACACAAATTTTGTATATATTTCTAAATATGGTTCCAGAGAGATCTTTATCCTGACTCTATCACTGCTTCTACATGTGTGTGTTTACATTCTACTGAAAAGGAGAGTGCTCCTCTTTGTATTTGCTTTGGATCTCAAATTGTGGGGCTGCGTTGGACTGAAGAAGCAGGAGAGATTTACCAAAGAAGATGATAATTTCACTGTGAACGAAGGATGAAAACAATGCAGAAAGAGCAGTCTAGGCGTAGGGAGCTGAAAGTGTGAATATTCTTTTCTGCCCAAAGTCTTGCCACAGAGCTCTAATTAAATCATCTATAAATTAAACATCTCAAAGAGAAACTGTAGACATCAAAAAGCTTTATTTAAATAGCTAATTAATTGAAAGTAAACCATTTTTTTTCTGGATCACAGTGTGAGTCTAATGTACCCATGACAATTCCAATTGATGTTTATTTCCTTGGCATCATAATTAATAAAGTCCCTTGGAAAGATTGAGGGCAAAAGGAGCAAAGGAGAAGGGGGCAATAGAGAATGAAATGGTTAGATAGCATCACCAACTCGGTGCACATGTATTTGAGCAAACTCTGGGAGATGGTGGTGGACAGAGAAGCTTGGCATGCTACAATCCATGTGGTCACAGAGTCAGACATGACTTAGCAACTGAACAACAACATAAACTCCCCAAAGTCTCAGTTTAGGAGCTAAATCTTATGATTGCCTTATGACATCCTAAGAAATATTAATGAATAAATAAATAAGTCTTCTTCCCAGGGAGAAGACTTGCTTGTGGCACAGGCACACAAGTCCACACCAAAACACACTTAACTGAACATCTTTCTTTCTCAGTTTTAAAAAACTGCATATTTCTCTCCCCTCCCCCATTTAGTTGCTCATTGCATTATTTGCTAACTCTTAAAACAAAGAAGTGCATCTCAGTCCAACTGGAATTGCTTTTGCTGCATTTTATAGTCACCCCCTATGTTAGTGGATAAATATGGCCACTATAGTATATGCAAGATTCATTAATGTGTGTGAATTCTCAATAGTTGTATATCTGGTCATAGTCACCTTGTAGTTAGGGAAAAAACACATACATTGAAAAATAGGATGGGAGAAAACATCCTATTGTTTCAGCTAGTCTGAAACAATCTAGTATATAAGAACAAACTAAGAATAGGCTAGGAAAGTGTTGAGAGACTTTCCTTTAGAATGGAATTCTATGAGTCTCACCCCAACATAAGGTCAGAACACTAGACAGCTACATACCTAGGGCTGCTAATTTACTGAACATGCAACTGCCGTGGCATAATTGTAATTTTGTAATAAACCTATTTTTTCTTCACTTTCAATAAGGGTCAGTATTAAGAACGGCTCTATGAAAATGGTCATTTGAATGGCCTTTATATTTCTGTAAAATCATGATTGAAAATAATTTATATGAAGATGATGACATTTCTCTTAGACACCAGAATTAGTTCCCTTAGTGAATTGTCATGCTTTCATTTCTTATCTAAGAGATTATTGTAACTCAATGTTACATCTCTTTAGACTAATACAAGGTTCAGAGGAAAGGTTTGGTTTTAATTACAGAAACTTTTCCAGGCCAATGTTTTTGAGTACCCACTGACAATTTCACACTCTTCATTATTTTTTACTGGCTATTGCTGTATCTAAAGTTAAAATACTTATTATAAATAATCAGATATGTGAATATTAAATGAAAAAGTAACTCAAATGACCTCTTTTTGATGAACTCTTCGTAACAATTGTGTGTTTAGGATATTATTAAAAACACATTGCTATTGTTTTATTAGATTAAAAACTATTAAGATACAATTAATCATTTACAGACAACTGTAGATAAACTTTTGGATGATATCAAATATCAATTGTGAGTTAATATTTTGCTTTTTAAATTGGCATGTAATTTAAGCAAGAAGCAAATGACACAGAAATTATTTTTAAAGAAATATTATACTTAATAGTATTTAGAAATATATATGGATATACATGATACTTTACAATCCTCACTATTCTACATCCTGTTGGTTACTAAATCTTAATAACTCCTCTTCCATTATGTACTTTCATACATATCTTTCTCTTCTACCTGCCACCACTTAAATTTCGGCCCTCACTAACTCTTGCTGCTAACAACGCAATTATCTGATAGGTTTCTCTTTCCTCCAATCTATCCTATAAATATCTATCAGATTAACTTTTTTTTTCCAAAGACTATCTAGTCCTGTTACTCTCATGTTAAAAAACCTCCCTAATCCCCAATTTCCTAGTGAGCAACAGTTTAAAACCTCTACAAAGTGGCTCTCATCTACCTTGCCAGCCTTATCACATCTAATTTGCACTTAAACTGAATTAATTGCTTTCAGAATACGTTCTACAGTTTCCTCTAATGTGGCTCATAGTGTACTACTTACTCTGCCTAAAGTGCCTCCTCTTTCTTTCTCTGAAATTCACAACACAGTTTAAATTGAACCATCTTATCAAAGAAGTACCTTCTTATTCATGCTGTTCAACCATTCCTGACTCCTCTGATACGCACCAGTGATACAGTATAAGATAGACATAGTTTCTTCCCTCTGGAGCTAACAGCCTGTTCACTCCAGTGGAATGGTTACTCCATTCTCTGAATTTCTGTAACACATTATATTTTTCCCATGGTATTAATTCCATTAAAAATTTTATTATAGTTATTTGTATATGAATCATAGAATCATTCCTCAAAATGCTTTTACAACCTCAGAAGAGGTTATATAAAGCACAGTATTGTTTGTAAATAGTTAAGTTAGTAGATGAATTCTAAATCAATGACATTCAAGTTCCATTTTTTAAGCAATTTGGCAAAGCATTTTTCTAAGCTTAACTTTCATATTATGGCCATGTTTTTCTTAAATAACTAAAGTTATTCGATTATTTTTGGCTTTCTAATTTTTTCCCTGATGTGTTGCAAATTCTGCTGAAACTTGCATGTTACTAATGTGGGCAGATGTATTAAACATAAAATTTTCCAGAAAACAAACTAATATTACTCTGACATATATTCATTTGACAACCTGCTGTGTTTTTCAAGGTCTCACTAGAAATGTTATTTCCCCAATTTCTGCTAGTCACAAAATCATTTACTGATTGAGTTTTTAATAGGTCTAGCAACTGAAAAGAGAGAAGCCAGCACTTACTAACAAGTTTTACTTTTTAAAGGTTAGAGTTTAGAGTACATATTATCCCTTTAAATTAGCCTATATAGATCCTTTGCTTTCTTAGGAAAAGAAAAAGTTCCATGACCTCTAAAGGCACTTTAAAAAGGAAACTAAAGAAAGTATAAAGAAAAGCTATTCACTTTGGCCTCATTAGGTACTAATCACATCTAGTGAGTATGAAAAATAGGAATTGATTTCCCAAAGGAGATATATTGGCTCTCACTTCCAAAACCTATCAGTTCACTTTGAGAATAAGCCATAATGGTTAATCCATACTTTTGCTTTTCCAGTTTCTCTAATCTTATTCACAGACTTGAGTAAGGATCTGCGTAAAATAAGTATACAGCGATGAAGCTGAATCTGCTAATTTTTCACAGTGATAACAACAGCCAGAAAGCCAGCCCACTCTTCACAGGGCTACAGTGCTGGGTGCCCAAGGAGCACTCAGTACTTCTGATGGAGGAGGATCATCCTTCCCCTCAGAGGGACATGGACTCAACAATGATACATGGACTGATGCTCTTTGTGAGAAATCCAAAAGCCAGTTTAGAGATTCCTGCACCCCAGGGACCTTGACACCAGCCTTATCAAAATCAATAGGAAAATGCACGGCATTCATTCACTCATCCCCAGCTCAGGACCACACCGCCAGGAGAAAAATTCCAGCTCCCAGCTTCTCCCTGAGGAGAGAGAGAGAAGACTTAACCATACAACAAATGTTCAGACTTTTCAGGGCACACTCTAAGGGACTGGTTTCTGTCTCACTCAACTCAGATCACTTAAGGTACCCAGCATATTCTGGAAGCCTGGGGACACTGAAAATTAAAGAGAGGTAGATGGCTTGGTAGTTCCAGAGAACCTACAGTAATACAGATAGACACCAGAGGGAACAAGGGTTAAAATCTTCTGAAAAGGAAAACCAGCAAACACCTCTAATTTTGAATTTGGATGCAAATAGTAGAAATAATGGGCTTCCCTGTTGGCTCAGCGGTAAAGAAACCTCCTGTAATGCAGGAGACAGAGACGTGGGTTCAATCCCTGGGTCAGGAAAATCCCCTGGAGAAGAGAATGGCAACCCATTCCAGTATTCTTGCCTGAAAAATCCCATGGAGAGAGAAACCTGGTGGGCTATAGTCCATGTGCTGGTAAAGAGTTGGACACAACTTAGCAACTAAAAAAATCAGCAGCAACAGTGGAGATAAGGCATCCACATAAAAGGTTTGAGAAACCCCTGGAATCTCAGGGAATGAAAATCAAAACAGCAATGAGATATCACTACCCACCTACTATAATGGCCAAAATTTAGAACTGAAACATCAAATGCTGATGATGTAAAGCAATAGAAACTCTCATTAATTGCTGCTGAGAACATAAAATGGTAATGCCACTTTGAAGAGAGTTTGGTGGTTTCTAATAAAACTAAACGTACTCTTACCATATGATCCAAAATTCATGCTCGTTGTGATTTATCCAAAGGAACTGAAAATTTATATCTACACAAAAACTTGGACAAGGAGGTTTATCGCAGCTTTTATCATAATTGACAAAACTTGGAAGCAACCAAGATGTTTGTCAGTAGGTGAATGGATAAATATATTACAGTACCTTTAGAAAGTGGAATATTATTCACTACTAAAGAGAAATGAGCTATCAAGCCTTGAAAAGACATAGAGGAAGCTTAAAAACATAAAATGCTAAGTGAAGGAAAACATGTGTGTGTGTGTGTGTGTGCATGCTCAGTCATGTCCGACTCTGTGACCCCATGGGCTGTAGCTCACCAGGCTCCTTTGTCCATGCAATCTTCCAGGCAAGAATACTGGAGTGGGTTGCCATTTCCTAGTCCAGGGGATCTTCCAGATGTAGGGATCAAGCTCATGTCACTTGTGTCTCTGCAATGATTCCAGTTCTATGACATTCTCTAAAAGGTAAAACTATAAAGACAGTGAAAAGATCAGTAGTTTCCAGGAACTGGGAGGTGCAGGGAATAGATGAAGACATGAGTAAGTGGAGCACAGAGAATGTTTAAGGCAGTGAAAATATCTGTATGATGCTATAATGTTGGGTACATGTCATTATATGTTTGTGCAAACTCATAGAATGCACAAAACCCAGAGTGAACCCTAATAGAAACCGTGGACTTTGGTGATTATGATGTGTTGATGCGTGTTCATCAGTTGTGGTAACAAGTGTGCCACTCTGGGGGGTGTTGATAGTGAAGGAAGCAATGCATGTGTGGGAGATGAGAGTACCTGGGAACTCTCAGTGCCTCCTTGGTATTGCTGTGAAACTAATACTCTTTAGAAAATTGAGTCTTTAAAAAAGTATAGCAATAACAATATGTTAATAGATACACAAGATAAAAGATATAATGTGTGACATCAAGTTTGTGTGGTAACAGTAAAAGTGTAGAGTTTTGTGCTCATTTAAGGTTGCTATCAATTTAAAATAGATTATTGCAACTATAAGATGTTTTATATAGCCCCATGGCTATCTGCCTGCAATGCAGAAGACCTGGGTTCGATCCCTAGGTCAGGAAGGTCCCCTGGAGAAGAGAATGGCAACCTACTCTAGTGTTCTTGCCTGGAGAATCCCACAGAGAGAGGAGCCTGGTAGGCTATAGTCTATGGAGTTGCAGTGGGTCAGACATGACTGAGTGACTAACACTGTGGCTACGTAGCCCCATGGCTATATATAGTTTTATATAGCCCCATAGTAAATGCAAATAAAATACCTATAGAAGTTGCAAAAAACAAAATGAGAATAGAATCAAAGCTTGTCAATAGAAAAAAAAAATCAATGAATCACAAAGGAAGAGAGGGACCAAAATAAACTATAAGACAAACAGAAAACAATGATCAAAATGGTAATAGTAAGTTCTTCTCTAGCACTAATTACTTTAAATGACTGAAAAAGCAAACCTAGGTCAATTCCTATATTATGAAGATAATTTCTTGGATTTTCTTTTAGAAGCTTTACTGTTTTAGCTTTAAGTTCAGGCATATGACCATCACACGTTAATTTTTGTATATAGTGTTGAGGTAGTGGTAAAGATTTTTTTTTCTATGTGGATATCTATTTCTTTAAAAAACTTTTATTCCTCATTAATGCTTTTGTTGAAAATCAATAATCTATATAAGTGTAAGTTTATGTTTGAACTTTTTAATATTCCACTGATATTTGTCTACCCTTATGGAATATAATACTAACCACTGTATTATAGATTAAATTTATCCTTGGATCAATCTAGATATGGAAAATGGTATTTGGGGGGCCAAAATTCTTTGGTCTCTCATGGAATTGCCTTCACTAAATCATGCTTTGGTATTGTGACCTGGGCCATCATTGAGGATTGGTTATTTGAAATTCATCACTACATTTCTTATGGAAATGTTAAATGCACTAATCTATCTCTTCTTTATAAGAAAATATCTTACAAGTTTCAGACCAAAAACAGTAATGTGTCTATATCCTTGGTAATCCATAGGAATTCATTTTATGAACCTGTACATCCTGACCATTGGGAAGACAAGAGACTAATTTACTTATCAGTTATAACAATTCCATAAAAAAAATCTTATCACAAGGCCCTATCCTCTGCATGTAGACTATCCTTACTACTACACCCTATTTTTCAAACTTTATTGCCAATTTTCTCTTAATTTACCACTCATTATGTATAACTGGTTGTATTATACTTATATATGAAATCCAAATGAAGCCTCTTTTGGGAATGATTCAGAATCTAAATAGAGCACTACACCCAATCCTTTAGAAATAGGTTTTGCAATTGAGAATAACAGCATTTGAATTAGTTTTAATTTATCAGATGTGTAGGTGAGAAGTACAGTGAAGTGAAGATGCTCAGTTGTGTCCAACTCTTTGAGACCCCATGGACTGTAGCCCACCAGGCTCCTCCATCCATGGGATTTTCTAGGCAAGAATACTGGAGTGGGTTGCCATTTCCTTCTCCAGAGGATCTTCCCGACCCAAGGATCGAACCCAGGTCTCCTGCATTGTAGGCAGACACTTTACTATCTGAGCCACCGGGGAAATAAAAACATAGCCCCTACAATTTTCCCCTGCTCTCCTGTGAATTAACAGGAAGAAGAGCCAGGGCCTGGCAGTTCTATTACATGTGTGGATTCATATCCAATTATCCATTTTCTTTCTGTCACCATAAGTAGACCATGGTATCTCGTGCATACAGATGAGCAGCATTTTAAAGGAGAAGTGGGGACTTCCCTGAGGGTCCAGCAGTTAAGGATCTGCCTGCCAATGCAGGGGATATGGGTTTGGTCCCTGATCCAGGAAAATCCCACATGCCACAAAGCTACTGGTTCTGCGTGCCACAACTCCTGAGGCCACATGCCACAACTACTAAAGCCTGCCCACCCTTAGAACCTACATTCCACAACTAGAGAAGCCATCCAAATGAGAAGCCCATGCCCCACAACTAGAGAGTAGTTCCCACTCACTGCAACTAGAGTCAAGCCCATGCCCAACAACAAAGACCCAGCATAGCCAAAAATTAATGAATTAAAAATAAATAAATCTATTTTTTACCTATTAAAAAATAATGCTAAAGGAAAGGTGGTTTGGACCTCTGTTCTGATACCACGATTCTAAATCAAGTCTCTAAATAACTAAATCAAAACACTAAGTAAGTAAAGGAGGTTAATGAAAGTTATGAGGGAATGTAGCTATGCTCTCTTTAAGGGGAGGAAGTAGAAGAGCAACAAGAGCTGTGGTACCATGTACACACATCATGAAGGACCAAGGAGTCTTCATAGTATCCTGCTGTTTTCAACTTTTGCCTGGCAGGCAGGGTGATGCAGCATGTAGTAAGTGACCTCTTGCTCTATCTCCTGTCTCCCAGCCCATATAAAACACCAACATTCAAGAATAAATATCAGACTATTCATATTCCCAGAAATACCAGCAGTAAGCTTCTTTTCAATGTAATGCCTATTTTCTACCAGGCTCTATTGGCCTTTCTTTTGTTTGAAAAGTTATTGATTGTTTTCTATGCTCTATGCATTGGGAATAAAAAAGAAATAAGATACGGATCTGGAGATGAAAGTGTTGGACTCTGAAACAGCAATAATCATCAGCTGTCTTGACTCTTTTCTCCCTAGTCTTTTATATACCAAAAATCAGTCTTTAGCTTTTGAGAACCAAATGTCACTCTTTTGAGGTACCAGACAGCAGAAAGGTGTTCCATGCAATGAAATGAAGTGAATCCAAAGTGAAGTTATCCCTCAGTGCAAGTGAAACCACACAGGAAGAATGAAATTATTCTACTAAATTATAATCCTTCTTCTCCTAGAGGAAAAGCACTTCTAAATAAAATTAAGTACATCCTCTATTCTGCCATCTTGCACAAATGTGTTGGAGAATACACATAAGTGACAGAGATAATATTTCAAAGCTCTACACTCCAAGATCAACCATCTTAGCAAATTCTCATGTTACTTTTCACTTAACTTCAATCAGCAGAATAATACAGTATGTATGAGTACTATATAGCAGAAACTAACACAACATTATAAATCAACTATACTCCAATAAAAATAAAAGTCTCACTGTATTATTCAATAGTTGGGTGAGCTGAGTTGTTTATTCTAGTTTAATGGCTGACACATTCACTGGGAATTGTTCCTTAAGAAACAAAGATCCCAAATTTGAGGAAGAGTGAGCTATGATGTCTCCCGGTGGGTACCTTCAAGCACACCTAGACTTCCCACTTGCCACAAGGTCCCTCCCCTTGCCACCACCAGGGTAGATCCACCTCCCAGCTGTGGCTCCAGGCAGCTAGTCTGACAGAGATAAGAGATCTTGGAATCTAACTGTCAGAGATGGAGAGCACAGTGAAGTTGAACTGCAGGAGCAAATCTAAAACAGAAGAGCGCTTGGAATCACAGCTGTTTATCTTAAACCTTAGAGCCCAGCAAATATAAAATTATCCAGTGAGAATGGGAGGCAATTAATCATTTTATGCATTTGCTTTTAATTGATGTATCAAAATTTTGCCAGCGCTGTTTGAGTATTCACCTCTGTTTGCTTGTAATGAAAGAAAAATTGTATTGAAACCTAATCTGCCTGCAGTGCAGGAGACCCTGGTTTGATTCCTGTGTCGAGAAGATACCCTGGAGAAGGAATAGGCTACCCACTCCAATACTCTTGGATTTCCTTTGTGGCTCAGCTGGTAAAGAATCCACCTGCAATGTGGGAGGCCTGGGTTCGATCCCTGGGTTGGGAAGATCCCCTGGAGAAGGGAAAGGCTACCCACTCCAGTATTCTGGCCTGGAGAATTGCATAGACTGTAAAGTCCATGGGGTCACAAAGAGTCAGACATGACTGAGCAACTTTCACTTTCAGATAACATTTGTTAACTTTTCCACCTTTATTGAGGTACACAACAAATAAATATTGTATGTATTTAAGGTATACAGTGTAGTGTTTTGATATACATATACATTGTGAAATGATTACCACAATCATTCTAATTAGCACACCCATTATCTCACAGCGTTATGACTGTATGTGTGTGCATGTGTGGTGAGAACACTGAAGATCAACTCTCAGCAAATTCCAAGTATATATTAGAGTTCTATTAACTGATTTATTTATTTGGTTTCTTTGGCTCTCAGTCGTGGCTCCTGAGATCTTTGTTCTTCATGTGGGATATTTCTCTGTGGTGCACGGGCTCTCTAGTTGCATGTGCTCTGGAGCTCCTGGATTCAGTAGTTACGACTAGCAGGCTTAGTTGCTCTGCAGCATGCGAGATCTTAGTTCCCAGACCAAGGATCGAACCCATGTCCCCTACATTGCAAGACAGATTCTTAACCACTGCACCACCAGGTAAGTCCCTACAATAGAGTATTATTGACGATAGCTGCCATGCTCTACATTTAGATCTGTAGCAACCCCACTTCTAGTAGTCCCCTCATTTCATTTCATTTCTCTTCCCCTTCAAGGGATATGGGCACTTGGCATGCTCATTCCAGTTTAGCCATATCAGTCCCAGCCCATCTTCACAGCTTCAAAGCTCCTCCTTTACTTCTTGGCTATCCTTCCTTCTAGGTTGCTTGCCCAACTGTCTTCAAATTCTTGCACCAGACAAAGAATAACTTAGGATGTTTAATTTTTCTCAGTTGTGTAAGATTGTATCCTGATAATAAATGCCTTCCTATTCTATCCTCTGATCAAGCCCTGACTGCTACAATGATGTTTTAACAGCCTGTATGATAACACTGAAAAAAGGACTTGGGTATAATATTAAGTTAAAATAATCAGTATGCAAATGCTATGGAAATTTAAATTTCAGTAGTTTCAATGTAAATGGATCAAAAATTCACCAAAATAGTAACTGTGATTTTATTTGGATAAGTGGGATAATGTATAGATTTTTGTTTTCTTTTTATCTTTCATTGTTACCACTTTTTAAAAAGTGAACATGCATTAATTTTAATTTAATCAGCAACAAAACATAAACCAGTTTTTGTAATAATAAAGCTTCAGAGCAAAGAAAAGGCAGTCACCTAACCATGTGATTTTAGGTCCTTTTAATTCAGAGAAATACCTCCTCAGGGGCTTTCTAAATGCTGATATTACAAAATATAGGAGTAGAAGGGTTGTAAACAATTAGAGCTACATTTTCAATATGTTCTTCTACGACAGCCACCACTTTCATGAATGCTAATTTGAAAAACTGGGTCATATTTCCCAGCACAAGCATATATATATATATATATTCTTATGAAAAGACTTAGGTTTAAAAGTGTGCTTAGTCACTCAGTTGTGTCCAACTCTTTGTGACCCATGGACTGTGGCCCACCAGGCACCTCTGTCCAGGGGGATTATTCTCCAGGCAAGAATATTGGAGTGGGTTGTAATGACCTCCTTCAGGGGATCTTCCTTACCCAGTGATCAAACCCACAGCTCCCACATTGCAGGTAAATTCTTTACCATCTGAGCCACTAGGGAAGCCCTAGGTTTAAAAGATTTTTAGGCAAATTCATTGAAATTGTATATTCAGAGCATAAATTTAAACTTTTAGCAAATATATACATGTCTATCCAATGGCATGTACTCAAACACCACATATTCAAAGAAATCCCTATTTCCAATACATAATTTCAAATTTTTAATAAATTTGATAACCTCCTATGTATGTTTCACTTAAATGTATACATATATAAACATATATGCTTGAACTCACAATTTTTGAATTTTGAAATAGTTACCTTATTTAAGTAATAATCCTTTGTATGTTTCTAGCCAGTCACCTTTTACAAAGAACTTGCATAAAACCATGAAAAGGCATTTTTGTTTTTTAATTATTGAAGATACTGAAGCTCAAAAAGATTAAAAAATGAAGTTATGATTCTCATCATACTTTATTGCCACTATTATTGACTTTATAAAACATTGTCAGCAGGATATTTTTTAAAGTATGCTTCTTTGACACCTCAAAGAAGGTATTCACTTCTTTTTTTTTTTTTTAGAATCTAAACTATTCATATATATATTTTTTAATTTTCTTTACTTTAATGTATTGGTTTTGCCATAAAATGACATGAAACCGCCATGGGTATACCTATGCTCCCACTCCAGAACCCCCCTCGCTCCTTCCTCCCGATTCCCTCCCCCTGGGTCATCTTGGTGCACCAGCCCCAAGCATCAACCCTGGGCTGGTGATTGATTTCACATATGATAATTAACATGTTTCAAAGCCATTCTCCCATATCATCCCACCCTTGCCCTCTTCCACAGAGTCCACGAGTCTGTTCTATACATCTGAGTTTCTTTTGCTGTCTTGCATCCAGGGTTCTCGTTACCATCTTTCTAAATTCCATATATATGCATTAGTATACTGTATTGTTGTTTTTCCTTCTGGCTTACTTCACTCTGGATAATAGGCTCCAGTTCCATCCACCTGAGTAGAACTGATTCCAATGAATTTTTTTAAAATGCTGAGTAATATTCCATTGTGTATATGTACCACAACTTTCTTATCCATTTGTCAGTTGATGGGCATCTAGGTTGCTTCCATGTCCTGGCTATTGTAAACAATGCAGCGATGAACATTGGGGTACACGTGGCTCTTTCAATTCTGGTTTCCTCGGTGTGTATGCCCAGCAATGGGATTGCTGGGTCATATGGCAGGTCTATTTGCAGTTTTCTAAGGAATCTCCACACTGTTTTCCATAGCGGCTGTACTAGTTTGCATTCCCACCAACAGTGTAAAAGGGTTCCCTTTTCTCCACATCCTCTCCAGCATTTATTGCTTGTAGATTTTTGGATTGCAGCCATTCTGACTGGTGTAAAGTGGTACCTCATTGTGGTTTTGATTTGCATTTCTCTGAGTAAGATTACTTAAATAGTTAATCTTGATGGTAAAGTGATAGATTTTTATTGTGGAACCGTATTGCCTCCACCAGGCTTCCCACCTCTGTCAAAGATTTGGAAATCCTTATTTTCTACTGACTAACCACAATATGCTATCTCTCCCTCTTCTAGTTTATGACCTAGATAAGATTAAGAAGGTGACATGTTCTGCAGGTCCCTATGCAAAGGAGGCCAAAGAGAAAAAGAGAGAAAAGAATTAAAATTAATGATAAGAAAATTGCCCCTTTTGTATTAGCATGAGTGGGCTGAAAACAACACTGAGTACCTGGAATTGTGGTCATGACAGTCTATGAACTCAATCTTAGTCCACGACACCAGTGTGAAATTGTATCACTGCTGAGCTGAAATCAATGCTAAACTTGATGAGTTCTCAAATCTAGTTATGTATCAATAATTTGTTGCTGTAGCTGCTATGTTGTAGGGTTACTCCTCCATCACTTGTTAGCAGAAGACTCCAGACCAAACAGTTACAAGTGGTTCAAAGCCTTATGCAAGCACCCGGATTTCATTAAAGATGAGTTCACAACTGATGTTCATGGATTGTAACCCCTTAGTAGATGCAGGAGAATATTAAAGCATTAAGCAAATGAACATTTTAAATCTCTAGTTTCTTTTTCAGTCTAAAGTTCATTGCTGATTGTTGCTGTTCAGTCACTCAGTCATGGCTGACTCTTTGTGACCCATGGACTGCAGCACACCAGGCTTCCCTTTCCTTCATCATCTCCTGGAGCCTGCTCAAACTCATATCCATTGAATCGGTGATGCCATCCGACCATCACATCCTCTGTCATCCCCTTCTCCCTCCTGCCTTCAGTCTTTTCCAGCGTCAGAGTCTTTTCTAATGAATCAGCTCTTACCATCAGGTGGCCAAAGTATCGGAACTTCAGCATCAGTCCTTCCAATGAATATTCAGGATTGATTTCCTTTAGGACTGATTGGTTTGATCTCCTTGCAGTCCAAGGGACTCTGAAAAGTCTTCTCCAACTGATAAGCAAATGTGATTAAACTTGTATTGACACTTCTATTCCCCAAATAAAGATTATTTATTTTTTAAGTGACGATAAATGCCTTTCTTAGTGATTTTCAGCACATCAATTATCCTTTTTAGATTCAGCACAGTAGTGAATCATGACTTACTTTTTCCCCCTACTAAGAGGCAGGTTGTTTTAAGCAGTTTTTAAATGTGTTCAAAGTTCACAATATATACTAATAATTATGGCTAGTGTTTTTGCCTTCTTACTATAAGCTATGTCACACACTTCATTTTCAGTATCTCATTTATAACTTAAACAACCTTACAGTGGAGGTGCTGCTATTATTCCCATTTTATGAATGAGAAAACAGAGCTTCACAGAGTCTGGTTTAGCTTAATTAACTCTTTAATAGGTACTTGTGTGCTCAGTCATGTCCAACTCTTTGTGACCCCATAAACTCTAGCCCACCAGGCTCCTCTGTCCATGGGATTTTCCAGGAAAGAATACTGGAGTGGGTTGTCATTTGGGTAAAGTAATCGTTAGGTATTAGAGTAAAGATTGAGCTCCCTTGGTGGCTCAGAGTTGAATTCTCCTGCAATGCATAAGATATGGGTTCAATCCCTGGATCAGGAAATGGCAACTTACTGTAGTATTCTTGCCTGGGAAATCCCATGGACAAAGGTGCCTTGGGGGCTATGGCCTATGAAGTAGCAAAGAGTCAGACATGACTGAATGACTAAGTCACCACTACCAGTCAAGATTAGAATCTATGCTCGCTTAATAACAAAAATTGTGCTCTTATCCGCCACTGAACCATCATGTTTTCTGTGCATGGAGACAAACAGATTAGAAAAAAATGCTTGCAGAGATTTACTCTATTTTTGTCTGTATGTTAATAGACATCAACATTAGTTACAAGTCTAGGAAGGTGACTGTTTTGTGAAGAAGTAGGGACTTTAGAAGCAGGCTCCTCTGAATCCTCATCTCTAGCCATTTGCTATAAAACATGATACTTGCTTTCTTTAATACCCATTTACTGGTTTGTAAAACAGAGGTGATGGTAACTATGTTGAAGTTTTTTAAGTGTTATGTAAGGTAATGTATGTATGTATAGTAGCAAATATGAAATAGGCAATGTTTTCAACTGTACATAACTTCCTTTCTATGGGAAAGCTGAATTAATGTCTTAGTCATCCTTAATGTGATAATCCAGGTTCTATCTTAAGTTCAGACAGAATTTTTAAAATATTTATCACATGTTCACTAAACACCAGAGTAAAATTAAAACTGCATTTTTAAAAATCACAGGAAAAAGCATTGACCTGAAAATCCTTTAAAGTGGCGAAGCACAGCTCAGCCTTCTGGATTTTTATTGCAAACAATAGTAACAGTTCTTGCAAAGGGAACCTGAGGGAAAGAACCTGAGCACAGGAATTTGAGAGCAAGGTGATGTGCCAGGTGGAGCACAGGGGAGGAGGAAAGAGAAAAGAAGCCTCTCAGTGTAGCCCTCCAAGAATTCTGGCTCCGAACCAGAGAACCAGACCAACAAGAACACACTCTACTCTGAGAATTTTTTTTCTTTTCTTTTTTCAACTTAATTTTTTTTAATGTTTCCAATAGAATCTCAAAACCAGCTTTTTATTTTGTCCATGCAGCTTGTGGGATCTTAGTTCCCAAACCAGGGATGGAACCTGCGCCTCCTCCATTGACAGTGTGGAGTCTTAACCACTGGACCACCAGGGAAGGCCCTCTCTGTGCTGTTCTGATATTGATGTTGATACATCTCTTTCTCCTATATTTACCTTCCTGGACCTTAAACAGATATGATTCTCTTAGAATATCTGCTTGACTTCTAATACTCTATGTTTGCCTACACTCAACAAGAAAAAAAAAAAAACCCTGAAATATTACACAACAAGTTCATAATCATAGTCAACTATTTCATTGTCAAGTGTAATGTTAAATTTGTGCAGTACTAAGGTTTCCAATGTATAAAATAAATAGTAGAATTAGAATTGATTGTTTCTAAGATGATTTTTAATGATAAGAAAATGGAGAATGTGTAAAAGTATAATAGTAACATTCAAAGTAGAAGTAGAAATATTAACTGGATATTTTGCTATTTTGAAGTTAAAAATGACTTTAGATCACTTTGGCTAATGTTGACAATTTTCAGGTGTTGGATTTTAGCAACATCATATATCCCAAGTTACATAAATTATTTAATTCTTATTAACATCTGCCATAGTGAAAGAAACATATTTTAAGAAATAACGCCAATATTACTACTGAAAATATTTTGGATTTCCTGAAATCATCTTAATTTTATATTAAAATCAACTGACGAATGGATAAGAAAGCTGTGGTACATATACACAATGGAATATTACTCAGCATTAAAAAATAATTCATTTGAATCAATTCTACTCAGATGGACCGAACTGGAGCCCATTATCCAGAGTGAAGTAAGCCAGAAGCAAAAACAACAATACAGTATATTAACACATATATATGGAATTTAGAAAGACAGTAATGAGAACCCAACATGCGAGACAGCAAAAGGAACTCAGATGTATAGAATAGACTCGTGGACTCTGTGGATGAGGGAAAGGGTGGGATGATATGGGAGAATGGCATTGAAACATGTTAATTATCATATGTCTAATCAATCGCCAGCCCAGGATTGATGCTTGGGGCTGGTGCAGCGAGATTTCCCCGGGGGGAGGGGGGAGGGAGGGGTTTCTGGAGGGGGAGCATATGTAAACCCATGGTGATATCATGGCATTGTCTGACAAAAACAATAAAAGGGAGAAAAAAAAAAGTGAAAAATCCAAAAAAAAATAAAATAAAAAAAATAAAATTAAGCTTTCCCAGTTTCTAACTAAAAAAAAAAAAAATCTTTGGATCTTATAGAAATCTTTTATTTAAGAAAAAATTTAAACAGATATTTATGACTACTTGACTTTGATTTTAATCTTTCTAAAAAATAGGAAGGGGAAGAAAATACATTCTAAATGTTATATGTATATTATGTATATATATATATAATGAAAGGGGAAAGAATATATTCTAAATTGTATGTATATATATATATATATATATATATATATATGTATATCCACATATGTGTGTGTTTCATGTATAGACACAGAGATTTCCTGATTGAAAGAATTTGAAAATTATAGTTAAAAACTCCTAGAGAAAGAAATAACCATTTGTTATGGAGAATTATAAAATCTATTAGCTTTATGATTTCTTTTTATATTTATCAGGTAGATGTTAGCAGTCTGCTACCAAAAAGGCATTTGTGATGCTCTGAAGACTTTAGGATTAAACAATGGTGAACCTAAGCTCTCTCCAGCCCCTAAATCTATGTGTCAGACCTTGGCTACAACACTTAACCTCTCTATTTTCCCCTCAACTCCAGTCTCCTCCTGTTCTCTATCCCCTTTCTCTCTTTCTCTCATATAAATTTTTTTATATGAGAAAAAGAAGAGAGAATAAGATAAGGTATATAAAATGTCTAACACATAAAAGGTACTAAATATATAAATATGCATAGTCAAGTACTTATAAAAATTATCATTGGGACTTCATTTTTTCCCCAGTGACCCTGATTAAACTAGAAGAGCAAACTGCAAAGTGAAAGGCAGAGCTCAGCATCTGACAGACATAAACTAGAGAAAGAACTGCCCCTCCATCTTTCTTACTAAAATTAAGCAAATTATAGCTTATAGACTTATATAACAAAAGACTGGTGACTATATTAAGTGTAAATGTATGAGATACTCCAATGAGAAGAAAATGTCTGGAAGACTAATACAACAATAAAACTCAGCTCCATGTAGCTTATAAGAAGGTTGGTTAAGGACATAGGCAATGGGAACTCTCATACACTATTAGTAACAATGTAAAAGAAAGCGCTTTGCCAACAAAGGTCCGTCTAGTCAAGGCTATGGTTTTTCCAGTAGTCATGTATGGATGTGAGAGTTGGACAGTGAAAAAGGCTGAGTGCCAAAGAATTGATGCTTTTGAACTGTGGTGTTAGAGAAGACTCTTGAGAGTCCCTTGGACTGCAAGGAGATCCAACAAGTCCATCCTAAAGGAGATCAGTCCTGGGTGTTCATTGCAAGGACTGATATTGAAGCTGAAACTCCAATACTTTGGCCACCTCATGCGAAGAGTTGACTCATTGGAAAAGACCCTGATGCTGGGAAGTATTGGGGGCAGGAGGAGAAGGGGATGACAGAGGATGAGATGGCTGGATGGCATCACTGACTCATGAACATGGGTTTGGGTGGACTCTGGGAGTTGGTGATGGACAGGGAGGCCTGGCGTGCTGCGGTTCATGGGATTGCAAAGAGTCAGACACGACTGAGCGACTGAACTAAACTGAATAGAAAACAAGGGCTTCCCTGGTGGCTCAGAGTTTTTTTTTTTTTTTTTTTTTGCCTGCAGTGCAGGAGATCCAGGTTCAATCCCTGTGTAAGGAAGTTCCCCTGAAGAAGGGAATGGCAACCCACTCCAGTTTTCTTGGCTGGGAAATCCCATGGACAGAAGACCCTGGTGGGCTTTAGTCCATGGAGTCGCCAAAGAGTCGGACACAGCTTAGTGACTATACAATAAAAGAGAACAATGAACTTTGAAAAATAATTCAGTGTTTTGTTTTAAAACTAAACATAATAAATAAATAAATAAATAAAACTAAACATAAGCATACCTTTTGATGCAGCAATTTCCATCCCTTCATTTATACCAACAAAAGTATGAGTATACATTTATTCATAACAACCAAGCACATGGGGGAAAAAACAGACTACAGACTTAGAAATTAAGATCATGCTTACCTGGGGAGTGATTAAATGGAAATGTTCTTTTCAAAATAAGTTATTGAGATACATAGTGATTCTTTTTCTGCATATCTGTTATTCTTCATTAAAACAACTTTAAAACTAGAATACAATGATTAAATTGATAGTCATATCCAAAAATGCAGAAATAAAGTAAAAATATTACTGACAAACCAACACATGTATTTTGAGTTGCCTAGTGAGAATGGAACGGTGGTCCTTTCTATTCTATTTAGTTATGTTTCCATGATAGAAACTCTCTTGCCCACTATAATGTCACACTTTTGGACAAGAGTTAGATAAGGTTAAAGGTGCAAATAATGGCTCTATGCAACTCTGTATCCTTTGTGTAGAACTAAGTGGCCTTTGGAGAAATGAAACTTTAGGCTACGTCTTAATGGTACTATTTGTGCTAAGTCACGTCCAACTTCTTGTAACCCCATGGACAATAGCCTGCCAGGCTCGTCTGTCCATGGAATTCTCCAGACAAGAATACTGGAGTGGATTGCCATGCTCTCCTCCAGGGCATCTTACCAACCTGGAACTGAACCCACGTCTCTTAGGTCTTCTTCATTGGCAGGTGTGTTGTTTACCACTTGTGCCACCTGGGAAGCCCTAATGGTACTATAAAACCAAAGAATATAACAGGCTGTCTAATAATTACCATTCAGTGTACATCAGCATTATTATACACATCATGTATGTATGTCTGATACACTAAAAATCCACATATAAAGCTGAACTTAGATCACAAAAACACACCACAGAGCCATGTTTTATAAGAAGAGATATTTTTGAACAATCAATCAAACTGGGAACTCAGGCATACTTCATTACTAAAATGATACATTTTAAATGGTTAAACCAATTTTGTTTTATTAGAAGAGAGATACTCTTAAGTACCTCTTTTAAACCTTATCTTTCCCTTAAAACCTATTTTAGCTGCTCTTTTACAGGAATAGGTCTGTCATTTTTATTTTTAAAAGATATTTATTCACATCACACTTCATAAAAAGCCTTAGGCTTGCAGATGCTCCCTGACAATGCTTAGATTATTTCATTACTGAAAACAACTAAAATATTCATTCCTTCAAAAAAAAAAGCTCTGTGATCATCTGTGACCACTAATAAGGATCTCAGGGTCTCACCAATAGTCTCTATGTGAAAGTCAAAGTCACTCAGTCGTGTCCAACTCTTTATGACCCCATGGACTGTACAGTCCATGGAATCCAGGTCAGAACACTGGAGTGGATAGCCGTTCCCTTCTCCAAGGGATCTTCCCAACCCAGGGATCTAACCCAGGTCTCCCATGTGGTAGGCAGATTCTTTACCAGCTGAGCCACCAGGAAAGCCCATTGTGTAACTGGCACAAAGCACTGAGTTAGGAAGTCATGTGTCCTGGGTGGTCTGATTGTAGGTGAAGTGCCTCTGGTCTGCTGTTCATTATTTCACCAGGCAGGAAACACTGTTGCTTTAAAACCCTGTGAAACTTACATTCATTTCTCTGGGTTTAAAATTAATCAGATGCTTGTATGTGTGTATGCACATACGGATGTGTGTATGGCCTTGGTAAAATTACTTAAACTTATATCTTTGGACTATTCTATCTGTAAAATAAAAATAAATACCTCCAAATTCATTGTGAAGATTATACAAGAGAATTCATAAGAACTGTTTAATATAGAGTCTCAGTTTAGTTCAGCTCAGTTGCCCAGTTGTGTCCGACTCTTTGTGACCCCATTGACTGCAGCACGCCAGGCCTCCCTGTCCATCACACCAACTCCTGGAGCTTACTCAAACTCATGTCCATTGAGTCAGTGATGCCATCCAACCATCTCATCTTCTGTTGTCCCTTTCTCCTCCTCCTTCAATCATTCCCAGCATCAAGGTCTTCTCCAATGAGTCAGTTCTTCCCATCAAGGGGCCAAAGTATTGGAGTTTCAGCTTCAGCATCAGTCCTTCCAATGAATATTCAGGACTGATTTCCTTTAGGATGGGCTGGTTGGTTCTCCTTGCTGTCCAAGGGACTCTCAAGAGTCTTCTCCAATACCACAGTTTAAAATCATCAATTCTTGGGTGCTCAGCTTTCTTTATAGTCCAGCTCTCACATCCATACATGACTGCTGGAAAAACAATAGCCTTGACTAGACGGACCTTTGTTGAAAAGTATTGTCTCTGCTTTTTAATATGCTGTCTAGGTTGGTCATAACTTTTCTTCCAAGGAACAATATAGGGTCTACCATTTAATAAACACTAAATATATGTTAAACTGTTGTTATTTTTATCATCTTGACTTATCATTCTCTATGCATTTTGTGGCTAACATGGTAAAGAATTTACCTACAATGCAGGATACCTGGATTTGATCCCTGGGTCGGTAATATACCTGGGATAAGGGAATGGATAACTACCCATGCTAATATTCTTGCCAGAGAAATACCACAGACAGAGCAGCCTGGTGGGCAATAGTACACGAGGTCACAAAGAGTCAGACACAACTGAGTATCTTAGACTAACTAATGCATTTTGTTATTTTGTGGCAGCTGCAGTTCACCAAAATTTATACTTTATTCTGCACTTGTAGATGAACAAAATCTTTAAAAAAAAATTTGTGTGTGTGTTTCCCTATATGTCAAAAAATCTTTGACTGTTTGCTTCTTATTGTGGAACATAGAATGTGGGCAATTTCAATTGCATTGTCTTCCTCTGAGTTGTGAGTTTGGTCCACAAAGAGTTAAATAGCTGGTGAATCATTTTCATTTTATTAAGCTCAATTTTAGTCTTTGTTAGGGCAAGTCTATTTTATACTTAGTCTTAAGGCATGTCCCTTATTCCAGAGCTTGGCCTCTATTCATAGAGTAGTCTTTGTGGGATTTTAATTGAAAGTACAAAGTGCCTGGTGCAGTTTCTTTGCTCCAGCGAGTTTGGAATTCAGATACCTCTCTGACATGTGTACCTCTGATATTAAGACTTTCCTCCCAGCCATGCTACAGATAGGTGATCTATGCCAGTCCTCAGAGTGTAGTCATGTGTGTAGCCAGCATAATAACAAAATCTTCTGGACATGTTTTTCTCAATTTGGTGGGTAGTTCAAACAATTAATTAAGCTATGTTCCTATTGTTTGGCTAATAAGCAAATCAATATTTGCTTGCAGTATAAATCCTGACAGGACAGACACTCTATTACTCACCTCACCTTCATTCATTCATTCCTTTCTTTCTTAGGAAAGTAGCTATTATGAATTATACAGACATCAGGAATAATTGTAGAATCAATTGTATTCTTAAAGATCTAACAATCCAGAGGGAGAAGCAAAAATGTATGAAACTGATTAATAAAAGGAAAAGGAATGATGATAGGAACTGATTCACAAGTGACAAATGTCTGGGAGTTGGCCATTTTATGGTTGGAGAAAGATGCCAAAATTAAAACCCATTATTCACAATTACCCTCCTGATTCTCCTCAAAACTCCATGGCACCTCTGCCTATGGTTGACTGAACTCTTACTTTCTGACTTGCCTTTTTAGCTTTTTTCTGCGTCTTCTTTTGGAGACATGGTATAGATAGCATTTGCTATATTTGCTTATTCAGCATCTAGTTCTCTTATCTTTTGAGAACTATAACTTTCTTTATAGTGAAAAATTTTAAACATAAATTTTAAATTAGCCCAAGATCTGACCAGAACAAGGAGCCAACTAAACTGACTCAGTTTCCAAAGATGAATCAGAGCTTCTGTATTAGTTATGTTTTTGTTAATAGAATACTTTCAGTGGTGGCAAAATATATGTAACATAAACATTTTCACCATGTTTAAGTGTACAGTTTTGTGGTTTTAAGTACATTCACATTATTTTGCAACCATCATTACCCATCACCTCCAGTCTTTTTTCATCTTTCCCAACTGAAACTCTGAACTCATTAAGCACTCTTCCCCACCGCTGGCTCCTACCAGCAACCACTACTCTGCTTTCTGTCTCTGCAAGTTTAATTACTGTAGATGTCTCACACAAGGGACAAACAATGTTTGTCCTTTTGCGTCTGGCTTATTTCACTTAGTGAAATGTCTTCAAGGTTTGTCCATGTCATAGCATGTGTCAAATTCCCATCCATTTTAAGGCTGAAATATATTCCGTTGTATGCATGTAACACATTTTGTTTACCTGCTCATCTGTTAATGGATCCATGGATTTTGTCCACGTTTTAGTTATAAGTAATGCTGCTATGAATGTGGATGTACAAATACCTATTTTAGTCTGAGCCTTCATTTTGGGGGTGAGTGTGTATTCAAATGTGGAATCGCTAGGTTATGGGTTTCCCTGTTGACTCGGATGGTAAAAAATCTGCTACAATGCAGAAAACTTGGGTTAAGTCCCTGGGTTGGGAAGACTCCCTTGAGAAGGGAATGTTTATCCACTCCAGTATTTTTGCCTGGAGAATTCCACGAACAAAGGGGCCTGGCGAGCTACAGTCTGTGTGGTCGTAAAGAGTGAGACATGACTTACTGACAGAACAGTAACAACAATGGTAATTCTGTGTTTCCTCTTTTGAAAATAGCCATAACATTTGCCACAGTAGCTGCACCATTTTACATTCCCATCAATAGTACAGAGGGTTCCAAGTACTCCAACACCCTTACCAACACTTGCTATTTTCTCTCTCTCTTTTCTTTATGATACTAGGCATCCTCTTGGGTGAATAATCATAATTTTTTTCATATAGGGAGAGACACAGTGTAATTTGTGCCTCAGAATCTATTTGTATAAAGTGACACATAAATATAACAAAAACCAATAAAACTATATTGTTATTAATATTTTGTATATATTTTAGCCCCAATATTGTAATAAATTTATAATTTGGTATTAGGTTGCTATTGTTATTTTACATATTTGGTTTTATTTTTCACAGAAGATATCTGGAGTCAGTCTAGCTTTAGCATGAAATAAAGTCACAATTCCCTTCCTATTTCATGAAATCCTGGAACAAGAAGGATCTTAGAAGTTCATCTGTTGGTAATCCAACTTGCTTACCTTACAAATGCGATGTTTTGAAATACCCAGAATGAGGTGGTAGCAAAACCAGGAGGCTCCTTATTCTTAGTCTTGTCCTTAGGACTTTTTTCCTTCCATCTGTTAGAGGCACTTATACTGCTTCTAAATATTCATAGTGAAAAATTAACTATAGATAGAGGTACACAACCTCAGGAAGAAGAAAACATATCTAACTTTGTTAACCTGTTATTTAGCAAATATCTCTATTAAGCAGAAAGAAAATCTCAATGCAAAATTAGATCTTCACCTTCCTGGAATGCCTAGAGTTGAGATTTGGAAAACCTACATATGCTCTCCATGTGGAGGTTGCTTGTGATAATAAACATTCAATTGATCTGAAAGGTTTCATTAAAGTACTGTCCGGGGCTCATCCATAATGTTGCAACTGTGACTGAAGAATGAGTAAGCTTCCTGAAATCCATTCTATTATTACACATATTTCAGTTCATAAATCCCAGCTCCTTCTCGAAATATCCTCCAAAGGCTGTCCTTCACTTCCTCACTAAATTCACTGGAGTGACACTAAACCACCCTATCCGTCTTTCACCTGCCTCACCACTGAGATGATAAATCTCCATTTCCTCCAGAGTGTTTGACACTTGGTGGTCCTCCTTCTTCTGCGATTATTATGCTCTCTCAGCCTTTTATGATTAGAATTTCTGATTATGCCCAAATCTGTGCAGCAAACCCCACATAAAAACGTCCTTACTTCTTTTAAGCTCATTATAAGTGGGCCTTGTTTTTAAAAATGAATTAAAGGGACTCATTTTGGAAGCGCAATGCCATGTTCCTTTAATGTTTTAACCCCAGAGTGGCTCTCTCGTCTTTGGGGTAAGCACATAACATTTAAGAAGCTTCATAAGGTTTCCCTCAGGATAGCCTTCATTTACCTTGGCTTAAATAAGGGGAATATAGCAATCCAGGCTCAAAATGTATGGACTGAATGAAAAACTGTGTTGCCATAAAGAACAAATGTCAGCTTGAAATATAAATTAATTGTCTCATGCTTTATAAGGAAAACAAAGATTACTTAAGTCTTAAGGACCTAAGAGTACATACTGGTAACAGGGCTGATAAAAAGATAAATGACAACCAAGAACCCCAATACTATAATAGTTTCTCTCAAATACTCAAGATTTTTATGATTTTTCACTAGTCTTTTTCATGTAACTTGTTTGCATGATTGCTTGATATTCTATTTTACTTTTAACAACTATTTTCTTTAACTAATATGAATATCTGGGAAAAGAAAATCATATTGCTTGTTGCAAAATGCTGGAATTCCAAAAAGCACATTTGTGACTCAGTGCTTCAACTAGTATTCAAACTGACTCAAATTGATTTGAGTATCAGCTTATATTTATACTGGGAGGTACTTGCCAACCATTATATTGCTAAATCAAAGATAATAAAATAGAAACACTTTCAAATTCTTGAACAGATCAAGTTACTTTACTTAAATAAGGCAATCTTCTTTGTCATACAAAAAAGTCTGTTGTTTGAATTTTATATAAGTTGTAGGAAAAAACAGTCTCTCTAACACTGAATTTTTGGCATTATCCAACATCCAACTTTGCAGAAAACAAGCATCTTTAATTTTTGAGAATAAATCTCGGACTCATTTTATTCATAATGCCCAGAGTAATCAAAGCCAGATGAAGGTAAAAGACAAAACTCCCATTCTTCCTCCAAATCTCCCAATAGTAAACACACATTAAGAGTACTCTTACGCACACAGGACATGGTTAATTACAGAACAGTACCCATGGAGCTTCTTACTCGCCACAGCAGGGCTCTCACAGGCCAGGTAAGTGTAAGTCGCTCAGTCATGCCCGGCTCTTTGTGACCCATGGACTGCAGCCAACCAGGCTCCTCTGTCCATGAGATTTTCTAGACAAGGATCCTTGCCATTTCCTTCTCCAGGGGATTTTCCTGTCCCAGGGATCAAACTGGGGTCTCCAGCACTGAAGGCAGATTCTTTACCAACTGAGCTACAGAGGAAGGCTTTACAGGTCAGATAAGAGAGAACAGAAACATAAGTCAGGTACAGGATGTTTAAGCATGCTGTGAGACATTAAGGCATCAAAGTCAATGCACAGTCCCTGCTGTCATGGAGCTTATGGTCTTGCAGAGTTCCATCAGGTTTCCAAAGTCTACCCTCTCTGGGGTTATTTTTACTCTAACACCATGATGCTATACCAAAAACATCATTAAATAAAGACCATGCCTTCTATGCCAACCTCACTGTAGCCACAGTGAATTGGAATCATGGTCTGAAGACATGTGTATTGATATACTTGCATCTCTTTGTCATTTAATGTTTTCCTGTAAATTATATCTCTTTTTTTCCACCTAGTTATTCCTTAAGGATAGTTAGCCACATGTGTGTGTTAAGTTTCAACTCTGCAAATCTGTGGACTGTAGCCTGCCATGCTCCTTTGTCCATAGGATTCTCCAGGCAAGAATACTGGAATGGGTTGCTATGCCCTACTCCATGGGATCTTGACCCAGGAATTGAAACCATTTCTCTTACATCACCTGCATTGGCAGGTAGGTTCTTTACTACTAGTGCCACCTGGGAAGCCCATATGCATAGCATTTGTATATAATGTTATTATTGCCATCACCATATTTTAATTATAATAACATGTGTCTTTGGAATGAAGGAGATATGGGTTCGATCCCTGGGTCAAGAAGATCCCCTGGAGGAGGAAATGGCACCCACTCCAGTATTATTGTCTGAGAAATCTCATGGACAGAGGAGAAGCCTGGTGGGCTCACAAGAGCAAGACATGGCCTAGCAACTAAACCACTACCATGGTCCTCCATTATTAAAATTGTCTGTCTGACCTCCAACAAACTTATACTTGACTCTAGAGTCTGTAAGGGAAAAGATCTTATCTGTCTTGTTCTCCTGCATAGCCCAACTCTATCATAATGTCTGCCACAAAAGAAGGCATGCTATTTTCTTATATAAGTTTCTGTGGAAGCAAAGTCCACTATTCATTCTATGAGGCACATCAAAGAGCCTATTCTAAGTCAGTTATCCTCAGGAAACAGCAGGCTGGTGGGAAAGAAAGAAATATGAGACACTAAGCATAATATTAGATGACAATTATTCATGACTCCCTATGGTAGAAAGATACTAAAGAAGATTAAAAGAGGTAAAAATGCATACAAGGTCTCAACCTAGAGAAGAGTGATCTGTCTAACCTCTTGAGCGGTTCAATCAGTCAACACTGGCAATGAAAGTTGGAAGCCTCCTTTAGGGCCTCCCTGGTGTTCTGTCAGCCTCCTTGACTGAATCTTCTTCATAAAGATTCCCTTCCACATCCTTCTACTTCTTAAACCCACTGATCATCTCTTACCTCCTTCCAGTCTCCTCAGAGTATCTACAAATAGTGAAAGGTATTGGTAGCATGAATACAAACTGGGTTATCAGAACCAAGATATTATAGAGCATCTTATTTATTCTTAAGAAAATATTTTCAAGAGAAACAGAATAAAATTAGTGGGAATTGTCTACATATTCTGCATCCTAGAGTGAAAAAGAAAAAGGAGGAAAGTGCTTTCAAGACCAAGGAAGTAGCATATGTGAAGACATGGAAGAAGAATTGTGCTAAAGTCTCTAAGAAGTAGTTCATGATGGCTGGAATAAAACACAGTAGGGTGGTAGGACACAAGCCTGGAAATGCAAGCAGATGATGCAAAAGGTGCTTAGGTTTCATTCAGTTGCCAATGGGATCCATAAAAAGGGCAGTGATGCCGTCTGACTTGCATTTTGAAATAACAACTCTGGTAGTGGTGTGCAGGGTGGACTGGAAGGAGCATTTGCTGGAGGCAAGAAAAGAGCCCAGAAGATTTTTGGAGGAATTCACATTAAAAAATTAATACAATCCAAATCTATTTTGCATACCCTGGTATATTGAAGGCATTCCATAACTATATTTTAGTCAAATAAGAGAAGTGGAACATGAAGTTCATCCACAACAAGGATATATGAACTGCATTTATATAATTAAACAATTTAAAACTCTAAAAGGTGATAAGAGTTATTCTTTGGTAAAAAGGGAGTCCAAAACTTGTTTATTTGTGTTCCTTTTATACAACCTCTATACAGAGTAATATTAAATTACTAACTGCAACCCCCTTCTTAATCCACTTTGGCATCCCTGCCTATAATATCTCACCTGCCATCTACAATTGCATAACGACTCAGTGTAATGTAAGAAATCTTGATATTTAAGGCCTCTACTGACTTTCATGAAGTCTCAACAAAAACATATCTGCAAAATGTCGTAGAGTAAATGTCATCATTCCTATGGCATTGTTCTGCTTTTCTCTGTAAAATGGGACCATGGGGATTAACTAAATAAAAATTGATATAAACATATCATTACCAGAATATTATAAAGCAGATGGATGAACATATGCACTTAATTTTAATTGTCCTAAAGATAGTACCTAATAAGATGCTTAGAGTCAAATGTTATCCTAAAATATCATCGAACATGTTTACATATTTCCCCGTTATGTATTTAATTCTACCTTGAATTTCCTACCAATCTGTTGAGAAATTTGATAAATGGTAGCAATAGACACATCTTTAACTCTTTAATTGTATAATTATAGAACTTCATATTCAAATCCAACCACATTTCCAATGCAGAAATTTCTTCCACTGTTTTGCTGACAAAATCATCAGGGTTCTGCTTGGAAGGAGGAAATAGGGACTTACTCTTCCATGAGGCTGCCTGATTTTGAGCCAGTGCTCTACTCAGTAGCTTGCTCTATCAGTCCTCTCACTGCCTTCTGAAGCAACAAGTTCTGCAACTCCTACACCACAGTTCTTCAGATATTTCAATATTGCCCTTACATTTTCCCTCAGTCTGGAAACTGCAACAGTAGTTCAGGGGTGAGTTAACAAGGCTGTGCACCAGAGTGCCTCCTGGAAGGATGGAAATGAGCCATCAGAAAGAATGAACAATTTGTGTTCCCTTCCGGGCTGGGGAGGTGAGGGAGGTTAAAGCTAACCCCAGAGGAGAGTTTCAATTGTGAGTAAGCAAATATATATATTTGTGTGTGTGTGTGTGTGTGTGTGTGTGTGTGTGTGTGTGTATTCTTAGATATATAAACTTGGAAGCAAGTTAGTATGATGGAAAATCCTCTTAGGAGAAGGTACAGAGTACCCCATGAAACTTATTCTTCCCATGATGGGACTGATTGAAAGGTAACATGGGAGACAACAAAAGGAACGCAGATGTATAGAATAGACTTGTGGACTTTGTGGATGAGGGTAAGGGTGGGATGATATGGGAGAAGGGCATTGAAGCATGTTAATTGTCATGTGTCTAATCAATCGCCAGCCCAGGATTGATGCTCGGGACTGGTGCAGCGAGATTTCCCGGGGGGGAGGGAGGAGGGAGGGGGGACCCGGAGGGGAAGCATATGTAAACCCATGGTGATATCATGACAATGTAAGGCAAAAACAATAATAATAAAAAAAAAAAAAGAAAGGTAAAAAAAAAAAAAAAAGATATGAACTGGAGTGCCATTTCTACCAGATACGTCAATTTGGACAAGATAACGTTAACACTTTGAGCTTCAGTTTTCTTAATTTTCAAGTATGAATTATAATACTCACTTGAAGCATCTGTTTAGGGTTAAATGAGAGAATTTTTAATAAGTGTACTCTAGTGTGTACCATAAATGTTAGCTATTGGTATTATCAAGACATAAGATCTTAATAAAGATTCCTTAAGGGTTAAAAAAAAAAAAAAGAAAGGTGGAATAATTCTTGAGGTAAAAATAATTCTTCTAAAGATTGCATAGTCACTTGGCTATGTGTTGTACTCAATATATCTGAACTGCTGTTTCTTGTGTGACTCAAGTCATATGTTCTGCACTGTTCTAAAACCAGACTCCATGGTTTTTTAGAAGCCATGGTGTATGGCAAAACTACCAGTTTCTTGGGACAAGAAACCTCAAGTTCCTCAGCAGAGCAGAAAAGCAAAGCACCTGAGCTTGTGTTCTCATTTAAAAAAATTAGTTAATAGACTTTGACTCAAAGTCTACATTAAATGAATTCTGAAACATGCTTGATTTGCAATTTCTGAGGCCTTAGAGAACCATCATGTTTTCCTGCCTAGGTGATTTCACATATTACACTAATCAGCCTCCTAGGCCCATTATAATTAGGCAAAATGAGTTGGTACATTTCTTTCCCGGCCTCCTCCCCTGGAGTCATTTTACTTTGAAGTTTATTGTCTTGGTCTAGCATTAATATTTAAATTATAAATACAAAATTCCTAGGAGAATTCATTAAGAAATGTCTACAAAGTACTTCTAAAAACCTATGATAAATGCACTACACAGCACAGAGTGAGGAGAGAGGTACCAGAAGTCAGCAAGATTAGCTGAACCAGGGCTGATGATCAATATAGTGACAAACATATAAGAAAAACAATTAAACTAGGTGTTGTTTAGTTGCTAAGTCATGTCTGACTCTTTTGCAACCCCATGGACAGTAGCCTGCCAGGCTCCTTTGTCCATGGGATTTCCCAATCAAGAATACTGGAGTGGGGTTTCCATTTCCTTCTCCAGGGAATCTTCTTGACCCAGTGATTGAACCCACATCTCTTGCACTGACAGATGAATTCTTTAGCACTGAGCTACCAGGGAAGCCCAATTAAGCCAGTAGTACTTTATAAATGCATCTAACAACGATCTTGCCAAAATTCCTGCTTAAAGCCCCATGACTATCTCCTATGAGCCCTCCTTCATACATTATAAGACTCTTCAGTATCTTTCTGGGTTTCCCATCTCACCTCTTGCCACTGCATAAACATTGTGCTGGAGTGAAGTTAACTTTGAGATCCGATGCCCCTTGTTCTCCCGGCTAACTCCATCTTAAGCTGTACCACACCCACTCTCCTCACTCTACTCCCATGCCCATTTTGGACCTGCTATCAGATGCTCCTCCTTTGGATTTCAGGTTATAGCTTTTCTTGGTAAAGTTTCTCTTTGCATTTCATTATATTAGACTAGCTATTTTTCCTGCTTTTTCTCTGCTAATGCTTCTAATATAATAGTAAGAGCTCCATGCTGCCATTTCTGTTTGAATTGTCTGCCTCCTACCTGTGTTAGACTGAAAGCCTAGAAAAGTTCTCTCTCCATCTCTATAGCCTAGGAATTTAGCCCACTGCCTAGCAAAACATGAGGTTCCAGTAAATATGTGGTACGTGAACGAATGAATGAATCAGTGAGTGAATAAATGAATTGCTAGCAAAATGGCATTAAAAAAAATCAGTCTGTGCCTTAGAAAGAAAACACACACATACACACTCATATCAATATTTTCTTGAAGTTTCAAGACATCTCTCTGCTATTAGAAGTTAAGATTTATTCCTATGTAGGAACTAATTTATGTAAATTGTGTACTATCCTGACATTCACTATTGAAATAGTTGGATCCTGAAAAATATCAGCCAATTAATCAACACTTATGCAGATTCTATTAAATGCTTATCTCTGAATTAAAGGCTTTCTGGCTCTAAGCTGGTGAGGGTGAAGAACAGAAGCTGAGCACTCCTAGTGATGTTTTAAAGCTTACAAAACAGTGTAAGAAGTTTGGCAACAAAATATCAATAGTCTTCTCACCTTTTGAAACCCCTCTTCTCTCCTTTATTTCCTTTGGTTCACTTCAATGCTTAAATAGGCAGAAGTCTAGTTTTGCATGATTTTCTTGCAAAAAGTTGGTTTTTGTGGCCAAATAGAGCACAGAGAAATTTTTCTTAAATATTGACATATGAGTAAGGTTCTTGTGATTTATAGTTCATCTAATATCACTATATTCCAGGAAAATGAACTAAAACCTTAACTTCATTAAGGATTACAAAGGGACTATATGCATTGTTTAGTGGGAGACCAAAAGGGAATTCAGGAGAGGATGTTTTGTAAGTCACAAATCATTATTTAAATTTAATGATATATTTCCTAATTCTTAGAAATATTCCAAGAGGGAATATGGAGATTTTTTTCACATGGAAGGATCTGACAGGTTGAAATTAATGAGATTTGGTTAGTCCCTTGGACTGCAAGGAAATTAAATCAGTCGATCCTAAAGGAAATCAATTCTGAATATTCATTAAAAGGACTGATGCTGAAGCTGAAGCTCCAATACTTTGACCACGTGATGCAAAGAGCTGACTCATTAGAAAAGGCCCTGATGTTGGGAAAGATTGAAGGCAGAAGAAGAAGGGGATGACAGAGGACAAGATGGTTGGATGGCATTACGGATTCAATGGGCATGAGTTTGAGCAATCTCTGGAGATAGTGAAAGACAGGGAACACTGGCATGCTGCAGTCCATGGGGTCACAAAAAGCTGGACACCACTGAGTGACTGAACAACAACAAAAAGATAAAGAATGCATAGCTTTGTTAGAATGAAGAACACAATGGCTGGGGAAAATTAGGTCAAGCAACCAAGAGGTCTGGGATGTTAAAAGATTCTGTAAGTTAACACAGAATTTCATAATTATGGCAAAAAAAAGATAAAATTGAAAAGCATGCCAGTGAAACTGAAATGAGATATAAGACAGGAATGCCTAAAAATCATGATATAACTCAGAAGTTAGGGAGAAATAGAGCTTCTAAAACTACTTGTATATCATTAAGCATGGCATCCACATATGTACACGTGAAAAATTATTCAGAGACACATGTATGAAGACAATGTATAGTAATCATAGAGTTGTTGGGGTCTATACAGTTATTTCATCCGGGTCTATTTCTAACTGATAGGGAATGACTGCCCTGTATTAAGCTCAATTTGATATCCCAATTGAATTATTTAAGGAGATCAGAGAAGGTGCCCCAAATTGCAGGATGTTTAAATTGATCCTTGAATAGTAAGAGCTTTTTATTCTCTGTCCCTTCTTTCATAATGTTTAGGTATCCTTCTAAAATTTGATTGTACAAATACTTCCAATTCTTTGGTTTCTTTAAATGTCTCTCTTGTTTAGTTGTTGTTGTCGTTACTGTTGTTCCTGTTGTTTTTCTTAGCTGGAATTGTTTAAAAGTATTTTCAGAATATCAATTTTTAATGATGCTCCAATCTCTGTTCTCACACAAAAACCATATTTGCATGTATCTTTCTACAGTAAGTTGTCTGCAATATGCCAGCTTTCTGGTTGTTTGCTTAGGTAATGTCTTCTCTCCTTTCAAAGCCATCCTCAAAATATGCCTTCCCTGACTTCCCAGTCTCCAACTAGGTCAAATAGCCCATTAAATGCAGGTACTTTCCTCCTAGCATTTATCAATATTAGAACTAAAGGTGTAATGGAATAATCTTTGGGTTTTTTCTGTCATGACCTCCACTGTCTTTCCAGCACCAAATAAGTTTGTTTGCATAGAGCTGGTATGTAAAAGATAATTATTAAATCAGTGAACAGATATAAGACTGAATAAGGGAAAAGGTGTTCATTCACTAAAAAGGTTATCATTTGGTGAAAAGATTACAAAGTCATTTTAGAAAACTGTACCTTTTTTGTTAACAAAAATAAAAACTAAATGTCAAAATATCAACAAAATTTTAAAAATGATTATTTCCAAGGGATAAAATTAAAGGGAATTTTATCTTATTTTTAAGTCTTATTTTATCTTATCTTTTAAACAATTCCATATATGTTTCTATAGTTAACATTTATTACTTCAGAATTAAAATGAAGTGCCTCAATCTGGTTGGTTTATTTATATGTTTTTAGTAACCTTTTCCTTTTTGTTTCCTATCTATTACTTGGGCTTCCCTGATGGCTCAGTTGGTGAAGAATTCACCTGAAATGATATTACTTACTTAATATGTGAAATATCCTCTCCCTAAACTGGCATACTACTGTCTTATGGTTGTATAAGCAAACTCCAGGAGATAATGAAGGACAGGAGAACCTGGTATGCTGTAGTCCATGGGTTGGAAGAGTCGGACGGGACTTAGCAACCAAACAAAAACAAGTTGTATAAGGCTTTACAGTTTTCCAAGCTTTCTTACCTATTTTAGCTTCTGTGACCTTCAAAGAACATAATATATACAGACAGGTTTTGTTCCCATCCTGCAGAGAATTCTGTGATCACGCTTTCATATCTATGTTTGATAATCTCTTCTTCTTCTACTACCATATTCTCCAAGATCTTTATCACTAAAAATGTAATTACTTGTAACATCTAAATTTAAAAAGCCGAATACCTAGACTATTTCATCTACTCCTTGAGGAATGAGGTCGTCAAAAAAGTGAGTCAAGGGTTTATCCTTTGACCCATCTTAGCCACTTAACAAGAACTAGAGAGCTGAAATTTCCAAGACTACTAACTTTTTCATTTATTCAATAAATACTTACAAGCAATCTATAGATTCAATGCAATTCCTATCAAGCTACCAGAGGTCTTTTTCAAAGAATTAGAACAAATAATTTCACAATTTGTATGGAAATACAAAAAACCTCGTATAGCCAAAGCAATCTTGAGAAAGAAGAATGGAACTGGAGGAATCAACCTACCTGACTTTAGGCTATACTACAAATCTACAGTCATTGAGACAGTATGGTACTGGCACAAAGACAGAAATATAGATCAATGGAACAAAATAGAAAGCCCAGAGATAAATCCATGCATCTATGGACAGCTTATCTTATCTCAGTCTTCATTATATTGAATCAATCTTTATCATGTTGTTGTTGTTTAGTTGCTAAGTCTGCCCAACTCTTTTTTAAAATTCATTTATTTTAATCGGAGGCTAATTACTTTACAATATTGTGGTGGTTTTTGCCATACATTGACATGAATCAGCCATGAGTGTCCATATGTCCCCCATCCTGAACCCCCTTTCCACCTTCTTCCCCAACCCATCCCTCAGGGTTGTCCCAGTGCACCAGCTTTGAGTGCCCTATTTCATGAATCGAACACGGACTGGTGATCTATTTCACATATGGTAATATACATGTTTCAATGCTATTCTCTCAAATCATCCCACCCTTGCCTTCTCCCACAGAGTCCAAAAGTCTGTTCTTTATATCTGTGTCTCTTTTGCTATCTCACGTATAGAGTCATCGTTACCATCTTTCTAAATTCCATATATATGCATTAATGCACTATATTGGTGTTTTTCTTTCTGACTTACTTCACTCTGCGTAATAGGCTCCAGTTTCATCCACCTCATTAGAACTGATTCAAATGTGTTCTTTTTAATGGCTGAGTAATATTGCATTGTGTATATGTACCACAGCTTTCTTATTCATTCATCTGCCAATGGACATCTAGGTTGCTTTCATGTCCTAGCTATTGTAAACAGTGTGGTGATGAACATTGGGGTACACGTGTCTCTTTCAATTCTGGTTTCCTCGGTGTGTATGCCCAGCAGTGGTATTGCTGGGTTGTATGGCTGTTCTATTTCCAGTTTTTTAAGGAATCTCCACACTGTTCTCCATAGTGGCTGTACTAGTCCAACTCTTTTTTGATCCCATAGACTGTAGTCTCCCAGCCTCCTCAGCCCATGGGATTTCCCAGGCAAGAATACTGGAGTGGTTACCATTTCCTTCTCCAAAGGATCTTCTCAACCCAGGGATCTAATCCACATCTCCTGGATTGGCAGGTGTATTCTCTACCAATGAGACACCAGAGAAGCCCAGTCTTTACAAGTCCTTTCTATCAATTCCCAACAATAACTTCAAGACATGAGCTACCTTCTTACAAAAAAAAAAAAACCTTCACTTTGTTGATTATGCTCATTTTGTGCACTGCACATAGGAAATTGAGTGTTACTGTGATGTAGGATAGTACTTCTTAATTAGCAAATTTTTGCTATTTTTACTATCATTATTATTTATCTTTAATCTTTACAAGATCTTAGAACCTTATATACATGGTTCCATATAGAAGGCTGGTGATAAGTAACTTCCTAATAAACATGTAAACAGTTTATTTATGAAATAATAGAAATGAAAACTTAAACTGCCACAGAAATTCCACAAAGAATCCTGCAGCAAGTTTTTGAAATACAAGAAATATTAATCAATGATTTGTTGTAAGTTTAAATTTTCTTTTATTGGAATCTTATTGCATATTGTCAATAGGACTTTCCCAACTACAGTCAAAGGTATAAGCACAAAGCCATATATGGGTAAAATTTATGGCTCCTAAGAGAGTGTAGCTCATCAAGATGATAAATCTAGATAAAGGAACCATTTCTATATAACCAAATCCAAGTAAGACATGAGGTTTCAAAGGGAGGGAATGCAGAGGCCACCTAATCTAGGGGGAAAGAAACCTCTTACTGTTCACTCAGGAAAGCAGAAACAAAGATGGGGAGAGGTACAAATGCAATCACAGAAATGAGGGTATCTCTGGATGGTAGTGTGAAGGTTGGCCTTCAAGACAACAGTGATACACTGAAGAGAACAGCCAATAGTGCTGCAGGCAATATATGCACTTTTTTTGTTGTTAATGGAGGAAAAAACTGAAAAATGCTCATTAGGTTGGATTTAAAGACAGTATTTTGTGATCTTATAAATGTAACTTTCCAGGGAAACAAATCAAAATTTAGATATATGTTTAGTTGAGTATCTGTTTAACTTGATCAGTTCTATAAATGATACATCTTACACCTGTTAGCTTCTTAGTGTCTTCTAAAACTCTGATTATGAACATTTCTGTGACAGTGAAAACTTACTTGCACACACTAGAAAGGTAGAACTCTGCATCATAAAGGTAAACTTTTAAGAAACCTATACTTTTTAACACTCTACTTTTTCCCACTCTCAATTCAGGAAAGACAAGTACTTCTAGTAACTTGGCACATATTAATCATGCCTTAAATTAGAGCTCTCTATACAGTCTGCTTCACATTGCTTTGCCATTTGAGTTTGGTATTTTAACTAACAAGACATTTTGTCATGAATCCTAGTGTGTTAGCTATGTACACAAAACCCTCAGATCATTAGCTTAGTTGGTTCAGTTAATTAGAGAACACATTTCTAATGCAAATAAGGTCATTAAATCCCCCAGAAGCCAGTTACCTTTGTCCTTAGGGCACAGTCTACACTGGAAATGATAGCCAGTTTTCTTATCATGTCTACCTTTAGCCTCAAGGTAAACCAGATGAGAAAATGAGGATGACAGAGCTCAAACCTATATGCAATGGAGTCAAAAAAGCAAGTCAGTTCATCCTTCTAACAATGTATGGAAATACTATCTTCTTGTAGGGGAAAAATAAGCAATTTTTGATGTAACAGTCTCTTATAATTGGATCAATTGATCATCGTTGCCTCTACGTGTGTACTTACATATCTATAAAAGTATATTTGTACAGAAGAAGGCTAGAAAAATGAGAAAGACATTACATTAGGGAAAGAGATATACTGAGATCGGAATAGAGGGAACTTAGAAATCCTGTCTCCTCATTTTACAAAAGGAAGACTGAGGACTGGAAAGAAGGAGGGAGTAGCTTATCCACTGTCACTAGGATTATAGGGGAAAAAACCCTGAGTATCAGAGGTGGTTAATTTTATATGTCAAGTTGGTTGAGCCACCTTATCCAGATATGTGGATAAACATTCTTCTGAGTGCTTCTGTAAGGGTGTATTTGGATGAATCCCTTGCAGTAGGAAATGGCAACCCATGCCAGTATTCTTGCTTGGGAAATTCTATGGACCGGAGAGCCTGGTGGGCTACAGTCCATGGGGCCGCAAAGAGTCAGACATGACTGAGTGACTGAGCACAGAAAATGATGCACACACAGCCTTTAAACTAGTGGACTTGGTGTAAAACATAAAGCCGATTGCCCTGCACGTGATGTAAACAGACAAAAGTAGGAGTGGAAGAGACTTGGTCAAGTTAAAGACTGGTCCCATCAACATTCTAAGAGCTCTTAGGAAGCTGAGGCAGTCCAGGGAGTCACCTTCAGTTTCTCTGTTTTTAGAAGAAGTCTTTCCTTTTGAGACAGAACTCTTTTAAAGCCTAGCTCTGCTTTCCAGCTTTGTGATTTCAGATGTTTCCAGTGTATTATTAGATAGGCAACAAAATCTTCATATACCCAGGATTTTCTTTCCTTAATTTTAGGAAAAAACAGATTTCTCTCGTTGCTGCTCCCCATCTCTCCTTGAGAAAATGAGGCATGATTACTGAAGTGCTTCTGGAAGCATTGCATCATCTTGCATGTGGAATTCCTTTGGGTGGAATTCAGTAAGATATATTCAGGAGAAAGCTCACTTTTCAAAATGTGCCTTGTTTTTTTTAGTGATTCTCTTTTAGCATCAGTTATCCTATTAGCCACAGATGTTCATTCCACATTATCTAAATGCCATATCAAGATGCAATGCTTAGCAACTTGCTCTCCGGTTTTGCTCTTTTGGATAATTCATTCTGAAGCGACAGGTACCTCTGACAGGAGGTGTGGCTCTTCAGTCTACGACTGTGGGATTCGAAGCTGTGGCAGGAGTGAAGGCAACATGCAACTACCCCTCAAACACAGAAATGTATTCTTCTGAAGCACAGCAAGATGTTGTGTCTGGAGGCCTCAATATATCTCATTTACTCCCTGTTCCTCCTCTCCAAGACACACACTTAACATATTCCCTAAAACTTAAATATAGGCAAAGTAGCATTTAAAAAATAAATGCTAAAGTTCATCAAGTTTCTGGGGGAAAAGTAAGATTAAGAAAAGTTCTAAAAAATTGTGAAGAACATGAAACATCTGATTTCATATAACTAGCAAAAGATTTCTCAAGTTTGACAACTTAAATAATACTGAGTATAAATGTATATAGATCTTTTTATTTTCATTGAGACTGTGACTTCCAGCCCACAGCCAGAAAGGACTAAACTCCTGAGTCAAAGAGCCTGTAATGAACTGAATTCTACCAAAAATCACAGAGAATTTGTAAGCAGACCCTGCAACAACAGAACCTGAGACGACTGTAGTCATAGCCTATGCCTGCCTGGGAACTTTGTAAGTGACTTTGACTTGAACTGAAGGACCTGACTAAATTATGCTTAAATTCCTGACCCACAGAAACTGTAAGATAATAAGAGTTGTTTTTTTTTATTTTTTATTTTTTTTTTATTATTGTTTTTGCCATACATTGTCATGATATCACCATGGGTTTACATATGCTTCCCCTCCGGGTCCCCCCTCCCTCTTCCCTCCCTCCCGGGAAATCTCGCTGCACCAGCCCCCAGCATCAATCCTGGGCTGGCGATTGATTAGACACATGACGATTAACATGCTTCAATGCCCTTCTCCCATATCATCCCACCCTTACCCTCATCCACAAAGTCCACAAGTCTATTCTATACATCTGCGTTCCTTTTGTTGTCTCCCATGTTGGGTTCTCATTACTGTCTTTCTAAATTCCATATATATGTGTTAATATACTGTATTGTTGTTTTTGCTTCTGGCTTACTTCACTCTGGATAATGGGCTCCAGTTTCGTCCATCTGAGTAGAATTGCTTCAAATGAATTTTTTTTTAATGCTGAGTAATATTCCATTGTGTATATGTACCACAGCTTTCTTATCCATTCATCAGTTGATGGGCATCTAGGTTGTTTCCATGTCTTAGCTATTGTAAACAATGCAGCGATGAACATTGGGGTGCACGTGGCTCTTTCAATTCTGGTTTCCTCGGTGTATATGCCCAGCAGTGGGATTGCCGGGTCATATGGCAGGTCTATTTGCAGCTTTTTAAGGAACCTCCACACTGTTCTCCATAGTGGCTGTACTAGTTTGCATTCCCACCAACAGTGTAAGAGGGTTCCCTTTTCTCCACATCCTCTCCAGCATTTATTGCTTGTAGACTTTTGGATGGCAGCCATTCTGACTGGTGTAAAGTGGTACCTCATTGTAGTTTTGATTTGCATTTCTCTGATAATGAGTGATGTTGAGCATCTTTTCATGTGTTTGTTAGCCATTTTTATATCTTCTTTGGAGAAATGTCTGTAAAGTTCTTTGGCCCACTTTTTAATTGGGTTGTTTATTTTTCTAGAATGGAGCTGCAGGAGTTGTTTGTAAATTTTTGAGATTAATTGTTTGTCTGTTGCTTCATTGGCTATTATTTTCTCCCATTCTGAAGAGTTGTTTTAAGCCTCTAAGTCTTGGAGTAATTTGTTACACAGCAATAGAAGAGTGTGTATAAACAGACAAGTATACATACTTCATAAAATGTTCCTAGTGGATATTAATCTCCTTCATTACTGAATGATACCATCATTTTGGAATTTCATCACAAATTGTTTTGCATTGTATGCATGCATGCTCAGTCGCTGAGTAATGTCCAATTCTTTGTGATCCCATAGACTGTAGCCTGCCATGCTGCTCTGTCCATGGGATTTCCCAGGCAGGAATACCGGAGTGGGTTGCCGTTTCCTTCTGCAAGAGGTCTTCCTGACCCAGGGTCTCCTGCAGCGGCAGCTGGGCTCTTTTTACTGCTGAGCCAGTTGGCCGCTTCAAATGCTGCTCTGCAGAGCCCTAGTGGGTATGTACGTATAAATATGCATGTGTTTGTGTGTGTGTAGTGTGGTTTTGTGTTTAAGGGGAAAGTCTAAATGATAAAGTTAAGTGAGCAGGACTCTAGGCCCATTTCCCCTGACTTCACTAGAACACTTCCTCTTTTACCTTCTAAATATATTAGAATATAAGTTTAATTGGGGAGGGAGGATGTTATCTTTTAAAGTTTTAAAATTACTGACAAATATTTCATGTATTATGTCTTGTCTACCAATGTACTTAATGCAATATAAGCTTTTTAAAACCTAGGAACAAGGAACAATTAAATACTTTTAGGCAGCCTGGAATTTTCTTTCAGGTATTCAAATCTAAAGTTTTTCACCTAGAACTCTGAAGTTGCACTTTATAAAATATAATATACTCAGTCAGGTACAATAAAACTAGAGAGTCTATAAATCAGGCAACAGTATTACCACTTTACAGTGTGAGGATGTGATTAGTACGACAATAAATTTAGGGAACAAAATCTATTCTATGCCTCAATGACCATTTAAGCCATAAAATAATAGATCCTCAGAATTGAAAAAATCATAAAGGTGATCATTACTTAAAATACACACCCGATACCTTAACCTCCTTATAAGCTCTTATCACGTGGTTAGTCTGTTCTGCAAAAGTGTGATACCAAACTGGAGGCTTAAAGAATAAATTCACAGCTTGGATATCTTAGCCTGTTTTACAGGCTAAGGATATCTTTTCTGGAAATCCAGAATTTTAGTACATACATCCTCAGTAATAATTAGATAAGCTTATTGCAATTGCAAAATCAGTACCCATGGAAGTAAACTATTCTATAACTGTAAGAAGATACAACACAGTACATCAATTCATTCATTCATTTATATTTTCATTTGTTCCCTACTGCACGCAAAACTTTTCAAAAATGTTGTTTACATTCACCTACTCTTCTCCACTTGCTCACCCTTCCATATATTGCACAATTCTCTGCGCTATGTCATCCACTTATACCACTCAACTAAAATTGCTCTTGCTAAGGTTAACTATGATTTTCTATGACAGTATTTCTTCCTGAGAATCTCTAACACATGATTAGAATGCCAAATCATCAAAATGTTGTACCTCATTGGATATTGAAGATAAGAGGAAATGAGAGCCAATGATGATTCCTAAATCAGTTTTAATAACCAGGTTACTGCATCTTCAATCTGCATCCCAAGGATATTCCTGGAGTGCTTGCTCAGATTCGCACCACCCCCAACCCTTAACATCTCTTAGACTTTGTTGTGATCATGTCAGTACTCTTTAAAGAGAGTACCAAAAAAGGGAGAAGGTCAATGAGGAGAGAGAAAAATCATGAGGAGAGAATAAGAGTGGAAATAGAAGGAGGAGTTCCTGATTGTGAGTTGGCAGTGAGGCATGACAACAGAAAGTTTTGGGTGCAGCTGTGGCATGTAAGCGACTTGATTAGCAGTTGAAACAAGCAAAGTGATGTTAAGAGATGTTGTGTTTATCTTTTAAAAATAGAAAAAAATAATTAATAACTATTTAATGCAGTAGCTCAGCAGTAAAGAATCCACCTGAAATACAGGAGATAAGGGTACGATCCCTGGGTCAGGAAGATACCCTGGAGAAGGAAATGACAACTCACTGCAGTATTCTTGCCTGGGAAATCCCATGGACAGAGGAGCCTGGCGGGTTACAGTCCATGGGGTCATAAAAGAGTCGCATACAACTTAGAGACTAAGCAACAAAAACAAGATTACATTTAGGGCTCCATTTCACTTTTTCCCTAGGGCCTACAAATGCTAAGGTTAGACTTTCGTATTATTATTATGTTTTGAATGGTGTGAGAGTGGTGAACAAGGTGGAAAAGACATTTGAGGGAGAATTTACATACATAGGGCTGTAAAACAGGCTAGCATATTTGTCTAGCCTTACAGTTTCTGCCTTTTGATGGATTAATTAATCTATTTGTATTTAATGCTACTATAGATATATTTGGATTTATATCTGCCATTTTATTTTTTGTTTTCTATGTATTTCCCTTTTCTTTGAGCTTCTATTCCTCCTTTACCACATTCTTTGCATTAAGTAAATATTTTCTAATGTGTCATTTAAAAATTTTTTACACTATACATTTTTGAAGTTTTTAATTTCTAGTATTTTTTATTATTTTTCTTAGTTATTACTATAAGGTTTGCAATGTACATCTTAACTTAGACTCAGATTTAGATTCATACTCGTGAAATTACAGTGACACAGAAACATTTTTCCTGTATGTTTCTATTGTTTTCTTTTTGTGGTATTATTATTATATACATCAATTAATGTATAAGCCTAGTAATACATTGTTCTAATGACAGTCGAATTAACCATCCAAGCAGTCAAAAATTCACATAAAACTTCACAGTTGGTGCTTCATATCCATAGTTCTGCATCTGTGAATTCAACCAAACTTCGATGGTGTAGTAATGTTGTAAGAATTTAGTAAAAAAAATTCTGCAATAAGTGGATCTGTACAGTTCATCTGTTGTCATTTTTGTAGCCGATTGCAGCTTTGCTTCTACCCACCTCCTTCTGCTATTACTGGCAAATATATTACATTTCTATATGGTAAACATTCAAAAATATATTATATACATATTATTTTACATAATTGTTTTTAAAATCAGTTGAGGGAAGAAAGGGGGGAAAAATCCATTTATGCTATCTTTTATAATTATAGTTACCTTTCTCCATTTTTTGGACTTTTGTCAATGGATTCAAATTACCATCTGGAATCACCCACTTTTATCCTAAAGAATTTTCTTTATTATGCCTCATAAAGCAAGTGTGCCTGTCAAAAATTCTGTTTTGTTTTTCTGAGACTGTCTTTGTTTAGCTTTCAGCTTCAAAAGATAGCCTTGCTGCATATAGGTCTCTTGGGTGGGGTTTTTTGAGCACTTTGAGTACACTATTCCACTGCCTTCAGTCATCTGTTATCTAGGCTAGAAAACTGGCTGTTAATTTCATTGACTTCCTTGGCAAGTGATGGGCTTCCCAGGTGACTCACTGGTAAAGAATCTGCCTCCCAATGCAGGTGATGCAAGTTCAATCCCTGGGTCAGGAAGACCTCCTGGAGAAGGAAATAGAAATCCACTCCAGGATTCTTGCCCAGGAAATCCCACAGACAGAGGAGCCTGGCAGGCTATAATCCATGTGGTTACAAAGAGTTGGACACAATTTAGCAGCTAAACATCAACAACTTGTAAGTGATAAGTCATTTTTCTTTTTCTGCTTTCAAGACTTCCTCCATTCTTGACTTTCAGTGATTTAATGTAATGTGTCTGATTATAGACCCTACTTGGAGTTTGTTGAGTTTTCTTGGATGTGTGATAGTGAAAGTGTTAGTCACTCAGTTGTGTCCAACTGTGACAACATGGACTGTAGCCTGCCAGGTTCCTCTGATTCATGGAATTCTCCAGGGAAGAATACAAGAGTGGTAACAATTTCCTTGTCCAGGGGATCTTCCCAACCCAGGGATAAAATCTGGATCTCCTGCATTTCAGGCAGGTTCTTTACCATCTGAGCTGCCAGGGAAGCCCCCTTGAGTGTGTTGGTTAGTGTTTTTCAAAAAAAAAACGTAGGGGTCTTACCAGCCGTTATTTCTTAGAATAATTTTTCTGCCTCTTTCTTTCTCTGAATGACACCCCCACTTTAGGACCTGAGCACTTAATGGAGAGGTGCAGTATCCTGAGGACTTCTTCTCATAGTGCACCTTTCCTCATGAGCCAGGAAAAGAATGGTAAAGACCCCAATATTATCAGCAGTTCTTTGCCCTAAGTAGAGTCTTCAATCCATGAGTAGTGGTTTGGCAAAAGGGAACTCCCACCTCACAACCAGATTCATCGGAAACAATCTCAGCAATAGGTAGCTGGGGACAGAATAAGAAACGATGATGTCCTACTGCTCTCAAAAGGAAATCCCTTTTCTGCGGGTGGAGGAAGAGAGAGACCTTTGTTCTTGGCTGTTTAAGTCTGCCCCAGAATAGTATAAGTCTGTCCCTAGTGGGGCAGGCACTGTTCTGCCCCCACTGAGTTAAATGGAAGAAGGGAGCCATCTTGGCTCAAATACCACATATTCATGCTTTTCTTATTGACATTTCATGAATAAATGTTTCTTCATTTGCTGTGCACCTTCAATATTGTTTTTAGAAGCTTTAAAATGCTTTTTAAAACAAACAATTGTACCAGTTTCATAGGCCAGTTATTCCACAAAGCTCCTTGTACTGTCTTGCCAGCATAGTCTGGTGTGTTTGGCCAATTAGGTGATTTGCAAGCTGTCTGGTGCTGCTGGAGCATTCAGGATGTGAGAGTTATTGTGGTAGATTAATTTGGAAAGGTAAGAAGTAGACATAGAATTTTTTCTAGCAATGAATTGTTACTGAGGAGTTTTAAGCAGAAGAGAAATAGCAAATGTACATTACAGAGCAATGGTTTTTTGAAAAAGCCAACAAAGCCAGAGAGAATTTTCAGGGTGCTTTAGTATCTATTTGTGTGTCTCTATCTCTGTATTGACTTCCACTGATGAATCAGATGATGATTTAATACAAGAGAAGGAAAAAAATAAACAAGAATAAAGAGAGACAAAAGATATCATTGCTACATTATATACTAATGCTGTTACTTAAATATTATACATTTTGTGAAGGATGGAGTATAATTGTAAAAAAAGGAGGGGATCTAGATTGCTTGCCTGATCTAGGAAATGTTATGTATTATATTGGTCTTGGATATTCATAGTGCATATTAGCATATAAAAGACTCTCAGAAGTACTGACACAAAGAAATTTGTTTAACTTTGTTTATCTACAGTTCTCAAAATTATTTACCATTAGGGCTCTTTTACATGTATCAGCTAAAATACAGTTCTGAACTACTGAAAATATTAAAAGATTTTTAAAGGTGAGTGACAAGTTTCTAACTCATAAAATATTCATGAAGTGAAATAGCTCATTAAAATGAATGGATAATTATGTCTAATGTTAAATTCTAAGGGAAACCATTGTACCCTTGGGGACAATTTAAAAAAAACAATATATCTTTAGAGCTGTGTATGGGAAAAGCAAGGAAGAAATCTACTTGAGACATCTATTTGGAAATCTTTAATAGTGTTAAGCTTTCAGTGTTTGGTGATTAATTGAACATTCTAATATGATCCAGAATTATCCAGTGACTGAAGAGTAACGTGGATGATTAAGTGGGGGTTATTTTACATCAAAAAATGCAATGTGACTATGAAATAATTAGGTGGATTTTATACATCACAAAAGTTAACCTTGAACTGTTTGCAAAGGAGAAATTTTTTCCAAAAAGCCTTTGCAAAATATCAACATCATTAGTATTAGCATATTTTCTCTTAAAGTATTGATTTTGAAAGGCAATATGTACATTTTGCTCATTTGAAAATGAATCCAGGAGATTTTTGAATCAAAAGAAGACAATAAATGTAGGCAAACCTATTCTTCTCAACCTAAGAAAAAACACATAGTATAAGAAAGTGAAAAAAAAAAAAAACTACAGATAAGGTTCATGTATCATTTCAGTTCAGTTCAGTTGCTCAGTCATGTCCAACTCTTTGTGACCCCATGGACTGTAGCATGCCAGGCCTCCCTGTCCATCACCAACTCCCAAAGCTTACTCAAACCCTTGTGCATCGAGCCAGTGATGCCATTGAATGATCTCATCCTCTGTTGTCCCCTCCTCCTCCTGCCCTCAATCTTTCCCAGCATCAGGGTCTTTTCCAATGAGTCAGTTCTTTGTATCAGGTGGCCAAAGTAATGAAGCTTCAGCTTCAGAATCAGTCCTTCCAATGAATATTCAGGACTGATTTTCTTTAGAATTGACTAGCTTGATCTCCTTGCAGTCCCAGGGACTCTCAAGAATCTTCTCCAACACCACATTTCAAAAGCATCGATTCTTCATCACTCAGCCTTCTTTATAGTCTAACTCTCACATCCATACGTGACTGCTGGAAAAACCATAGCTTTCACTAGATGGACTTTTGTTCGCAAAGTAATGTCACTGCTTTTTAATATGTAGTCTAGGTTGGTCATAGCTTTTCTTCCAAGAAGCAAGTGTCTTTTAATTTCATGGCTGCAGTCACAATCTGCAGTGATTTTGGAGCCTAAGAAATGAAAGTCTGTCACTGTTTTCATTGTTTCCCCATCTATTTGCTATGAAGTGATGTGTCATTTGCTACTACCCAAACCTAGTGGCTCAGACAGTAAAGAATTTGCTTGCAATGCAGGAGACCTGGGTTTGATCTCTGGGTTGGGAAGATCCCCTGGAGAAGGAAATGGCAACCCAATCCAGTATTCTTGCCTGGAGCATTCCATGGACAGAGGAGCCTGGCAGGCTGCTGTTTGCATCCATGGGGTCGCAAAAAGCTGGACATGACTGAGTCACTAACATTTTTACTTTCAAACCTCAGGCAGAAAAGCATGTCTAGCTAAGAAGGTGAACCCCAAATTTGGAAACCAACATTTGCAACTTAGACTTTAAGAAAGCTCAAAATATGAACCCCTAGCTATTCACTAGGTGCAATGCTAGGATGTATTCATGAACCAGAGTAAGTGTAACAAGAAACACCACTAAAGAGCCCAGTGTGATATCACAGAGCATCAGGGAAGGTGCGATTGAAGCAAAACTCATGTCCACATGTTATTTGTATTGTCTATAACTGACTCCCTTGATGAAGGGCCTACTGAGTAAGAAGCACAGTGAAGGAGGAGTGAAAGGAGATATGTTGACTTTGAAGAGCTTTGGTATAAGCTACGACTCTTGAATGTCAAAGACTTGAAAGAAGAAAAAGCTATCTACTCCACAAAAGAAATAACTGCTTTCATGTGTGTTCTAAGAAGAAGCTGTGCAATGTCCTGGAATACTCTTTTTCTCTCCCACCCCTAGACCTCATATTTTAGCAGCCAGCAGGCACTAAAGATGAGAAACATTTTTATTTTAATAAAAATAAGTCTAACTCTTCTTCAAAGCTGGTGTCATGCTCAATGGTCAAACACTTGAAGCAAGGCTGTTAAAAACAGAAAACCAGGAATTCTCTGATGGTCCTGTGGTTGAGTCCCATTCTTTGCTTCCACTACAGGGGGTGCAGGTTTCATCTCTGGTCTGGGAACTAAGATCCTATGGGTTCCATGGTGCGGTCAAAACAAGCAAACAAACAAAACCCAGAAAACCAAAACCATGATCAGTATCTCTACTGTTATTTAGTGACTTCTTGAAAGTAATAACATAAAAGATTTAGAGATATAGAAATTGAAAAGAAGAAAGTAAAATTGTCCTCCTGGAAAGCTCAAAAGAATCAACTAAAAAGCTATTAGAAATGATGAGAATTCAGTGGGGTGGCTACGTTAGAAATTAAGATGCAAAAATCAATACCCTTCATATATGGAAACAACAAAATATTAGAAAATATACTGGAAGAAAAGATACCATTATAATACCATCAAAAAAGATGAATTATCTATGAATACATATAATAAAAAATGTATAAAATCAATATGAATAAAACTTTAAAATGCTGCATAAGAACACAAAAAGATCTGGACAAATCTAACACATCATGTTATTGGAAAACACTCAAGATCACAAGGATGTTGGTTTCTCAAAAGTAAATCAAAAGTGTAGTATACATCCATAAAAATATGAGTAAGATTTTTAAACTACATACAAGTTAATGCTAATGTTAATGTGAGCAATAAAACTAGAAAGAGGAGTCAAGAAAATTCTGAGACTACATAATGTTGTGGGGGACAAGACTCATCAGCAATCAAAATAGGATAAATCTACCCAAAGCAAAGTGATACTGAAAGATAAATATACAGATAAAGATGAAGTTGAAAAGAGAGTTATGAGAATGAAAAGATAAAACACAGACTCCAGGAGGAATTATTTGCAAAGCATATATCTGATAAAGGACAAATATACAGATAAAGCAAGATTCAGAAACAAGCAACCCAATGATAACAACAAAATAAGATTGGGGGATGTGACTGAACATTTCACCAAAGAATAAAAAGAGATAATAAATAAGTACATAAAAAGATGCACAGCATTATTAGTAGTTAGGAAAATGCAAACAAAACCACAATGAGATAGCACTACACCTCTACAGAAATGGCAAAAATTAAAGTCTGACCACACCAATTTGTTTCAAGGATGTGAAGAAACTAGAGGTTCATACAATGCTGGTAGAAATGTTAACTAGGATAATCACTTTAGAAAATAGTTTGGCAGTTTTTTAAAAGTTGAAGTTACATGTCCCATATAATTCATCCATTCAACTCCTACTTACCCAAGTGAAATAAGGCCTATGGATGGCATCACCAACTCGATGGACATGAGTTTAAGCAAGCTTCAGGAGTTGGTGGTGGACAGGGAAGCCTAGAGTGCTATAGTCGATGGGATTGCAAAGAGTTGGACATGACTGAGAGGTTGAACTTAACTGATGTCAGTTCATTCATATGCTTATGAATGTTCATGTCGACTTCATTTGTAATAGCCCGAAACTGGAGACAGCACAAAATTCCACCAACACTTGAATGCATAAACAAACTGTGAGATGTCCTTACAATGAAACACAACTCAGAAATAAAAAGAAATGAACTTTCAACAAAATATCTGACCGGTACTTTTTTTTTTTTCCTGAGGGGCCAAATCATTTATTGCCTTGTTGTGATCAGTATTCTCAAAAACTATAAAGATCATTTTTTTTTTAAAGCTAGGAATTGATAGATTATCAGAGAAGACTAACGAGTCATTAAGACAAAATGCAATGTACTTATTTGACTGCATTCCGACACACACACACACACAAAGTGGAAAATGGTCAATTCCAAATAAGGTGTATACTTTAGTCATTACTGGTATAAGAATATTAATGTCTTAATTTTGGCTAAGGTACCATAGTTATATAAGATGTTAACATTTAGGGAAGCTGAATAACAGGTATATAGGAGCTTGCACTTTCTTTTCAACTTCGCTATATATCTAAAATTACTACAAAATAAAAATGATTTGTTAAAGGAATGGACTATACACACTCATTACCTCATGGAAAAACCTTGGAAATTATTACAAGGAGTAAACAAAATCAAACAGAAACTAGTATACATGGTATGACTGCATTTATATAGCACTCAAGGAAATACAAACTAATATATAGAGACAGAAAGGAAATCAACGGTTGCCTGGCAGTGGAGGAGGGGAGCAAGAAGTGGCAGAAGGGAGGAATTGCAGAAGAGTAAGAAGAAACTTTGAGGAATGATGGATAGATTCATTATCTTGATTGTGATGACAGTTTTGTAACTGTGTGTATAACCAAATCTTACCAAACTACACGTTTTAAATATGTGCATTTTATTATGTCAATTATATCTTAATAAAGCTGTTGTAAAAGTCATTTATTTAAATATTTATTTGCAGTTTAAAGGAAGCTGTAGACAACATAATGAGAATTAAACAATCAGAGTTAAAAGAAACAAATTTAAAAGAGTAGCTATTATAGGAAAGAAGCCCATGTTAGAAACAACAAAAGTAAATGAGTAAAACTAAAAATTGCTGTGCTGAAAATAAAAGCCACCTTATTACACTGACTGGAACATTTACACAGAAAAAAAATAGAAGCTTCTGTATGAGGTCCCTTTTTCCAGCTTTATTGGGATATTCATTGATAAATAGGAATTGTATGTATCTGAGCTGCACAACTTGGTGTCTTGATCCATATATACTCTGTGAAAAGATCACCACAATCAAATTGATTAACATATCCATCAACTCATACAGCTAATATTTTCTTTTTATGGTGAAAACACCAAAGATCCACCCTCTAGCAAGTTTAAAATACATAATACAGTATTGTTGACTATAATCATCATGCAGTACATTAGGTCTTCAGAGCTTATTTGTCTTGACAACTGAAAAAAAAATTTGTACCCTTAGCCAACATCTCCCCATTTCCCTGTCCCCTCATTTCTTAACTGGTTCTTACAGGCTGAAACTAATTCCAAATATTTCTGCACTGACAAAGCTCATACCAGGAGATTAACATCAAATTAAAAACTATATTAAAGACCTTTCAAGTAAGATATTGGCCCCAGATCTAGTGGAAAAAAAGAAAGCAAAAACCAGGAACAACGATACTCACAAAGAACACTCATTTGAAGATTGATTAGAAAGATTAGAAAATTCATTAGAAGTTCAGGGAAGGAAATGAGGTAATACTTCAACTAAATATTTTTCACTGAGAGAAGTGGAGTACTTCATCAAACATCAAATACCAAGATATATTGTTTAACTCCTGTGCACTTAGGTAATATCTAACTTTGGTGATATCTATTTGTTTCATCACCATTTTATCTGAAATTAATTTTCAATATCTTAATTTCAGTCTTCAAATCTTCATCTGGCACAACATTCAGGAGAACAGTTATGCAGAACATTGAAGGCCCTTAGAGAAATTTATAGTTCCAATCTTTCCAAAATGGTCCTCCCCACCGACTGAAAATACACTGCAGAAAGAACAGTGCACTGAGCAGAAACACACTCTTAGAAAGGCAAGGATTTTTCTAGGAGATCAGTAGAACCTCCATTAGAGAGATGGTAGAAAACTTTTCTGTGTAGAGTATTTAAAGACATTACAGAGCTATTGCCTGCACTTTTCCCCCCAAATCTGGTTTTGTGACATCACATATGAGCCAGAGCATATGAAAAGATTTCTGACTCACATAATGAGGTTGTGTTGAGATAATAGTGCCGGATCCAAAGAAAACAAAAAAGGTTTGAGAAAGAACAGGCAGAGGCAACTGTCTTAAATTTTGAATATGGACAGAAGGGGGTCTGGGCTAGGGGTTTGGGAGGTTTGAATTAAGAGTGTTTGAAATAAGAGTATTTCCTGTCATATCAGTAAACAAGGATGTCACAGCCATCAGGAATTCTAGCCCTTCAAATATGAATTTCTGAGCCCAGGAAGAAGAATGCCTATTATCCAGCAGCCATTGAGTTGCCACCCTACAGTGAGCAAGGAAATAAAGGTGTGAATAATCAAATTGCAGGATGCTGGCCCCAGATAGCTGAGATGCATGAGAAAGGAATGATTTCAGTAAGCCTGGACTCTTGCATCTTCCCATACATAGAAAAGTGCTAAATTCCTTAACTTGAGATATCTGAAAGTGATAGAGTGTTTGTCGCTCAATCCTGTCTGACTCTTTGCGACTCCTGGACTGTAGCCCACCAGGATCCTCTGTCCATGGATTCTCCAGGCAAGAATACTGGAGTGGGTAGCCATTCCCTTCTCCAGGGGATCCTCCTGATCCAGTGATCAAACCAGGGTCTCTTGCATTGCAGGCAGATGCTTTACCATCTGAACCACCAGAAATATCTGGTTTTCTTTAATTAACAATAATCCTTTGGTGTTCCTACTACCCACCCCTTGTTGCAAGCTTCTATATAACCTGACTCCTCCCCCAAGCTCCTGGGAACAGTTCTCTCTGGGTCACTTGAGATGCTATCTCCCTGGCTTGAAGTCCTAAAAATTCCCACCAAATAAAATATAACTCTCAACTTCTAGGTTGAGACTACTTTTTAAGTCAACACATTCTATCTTAGTCTTTTATTTTTTCCCATCCACAGTACCTAGACAATGAGTTCTTTTCTCCAATTGGTGGAACCTGGACAGTGAGTGCTCTTTGTATAAGTGTTGGTAAGTATTTGTGGCATGAATTGCTCTCCTTTAACTAAAAAGATGATTCAAATGATTGGCATGTGGCCCACAGTCACTTTTTTACATTGTTTTCACATTGTTCCTTATTCGCTTTGCTGCCTTCAGGACCTTTTTTATTTATGATTTATGATTTAGTTGCAGCACTGAGGTATTTGGATAAAGATAAAAGCACAAATGTAGATTTTTATTATATATCCTCTAAAGCCCTCTCCTCAGAATTTCTCATGGATAGCTTTCTAAAGAATGTGATTACTTTTAGACCCAGACTTAAAGCCACTTCTTCTTAAAGGACTGACTTAGCTTTGAAATCTTTTTAAAGAAATTTTTTTTGTGCAAATTATTTTAGAGTGAGACTATAGTTTCCAAGAGCCTTAAAATGATATTTAAGTCCTGAAAGAGAACCACAATCAATTAATTGCTCCCCCAAATCAGTACTTAGCTGTGTGCAAAAAACAGATACTTAATTTTCTCGGATAGGAAAGAGGTCCCTGAATTCAATGTACAAGAAACGATCAAGGAACAACCAAGTAATACTTTGTGAGTTTCTGTCTTTACGGGCAAACCAATTTTAGAGGAGGAAGAAACTGAGATGAACTTGAGTAGACAGGGAAATTGTATCAAAGACAAGCAACTGACCTGATAATTCACCTGGCCCCAAACTAAGTCATGATGTTTGTATAGCAGGAGGGGGAAAGAGGCTACTTCCAGACCACCAGCAGTGTGAATCAACACACAGAGGTAGAGAAAGCTGAGGATGGCTTGTATAAAAGAACAGAGTAGGATGGTTTGACTTGGATAAGCGAGCATTCATGTGTGTGAACATGGTGGCCTGGGGCTGGGAGTACATTGAGTTGATAGATTGAGTGGAAATAAGAATAGACAACCCTGAAAATCAGACAAAGGAATCTGAGTCCATGGATTAAGTAACAGAGTTACTAAATGCTTATGTACAGCAGGCTGACGAGTGTGTCTTCAAAGGATCCACCTTACTGCTGTCTAATGGACTGGAGGCAGGGGAGGCTGAAAGTCGTTGGAAGAATGGGCTAAATCTGAAAGATACTTCCAAGAACTAGGAAGATGGAAGAAGTAAAGAGGAATTTAAGTTTTCTGGCCTGTGAAAACAATGATTCTTTTGAGAAAGTAAATAATTAACATGAAGAGTCAGAGTTGGGTTTTTTGGTTGCTGTTGCTGTTTTCTTTAGAAAGAGAAATGCAAAGTTTCCATTTTAGACTGATAAACATCGGAATAGTTATAGAACACTGAGTAGAGAAACTCAGAGAACAGTAGTAAGAAACACAATCGAGAGTTGATATACTATGTCATATCTGAAGATTCATGTTTGGAAACTTTGAGTGGATGGCTAAGAAGCTATCACTAACTCCATAAAAGTGAATGAGAGGTATGACAGTTGCAGTTTATTCTAAAATAAAACAATGAAAACATCAGCTTCTGCAAACTAACCCTGTGGCTGGTTCCTGTCCTCAAACTGCTGTAGTTAGATAGTCCTGTGCAAAGTATACTCTAAAAGTGACAACTATTTAAAGCAGGCACATGAGTGTCCAGAGTTAGGGGGTGCACTTTCTAATTTTTATCTCTTTCACAATATTATGGAAGAAGTGAACCCACATGTCACATGGAAATGCAATTAGTAAGAAAACACTTAAGAAAAATCCCACTGTACAATGGAATTAGAGTCTGATAACTTTAGAAAAGAGCTTGACTTAGCATCATCCAAACAAAATCTAATCAAACCCCAAACCTTCACCTTAAATGTGTCCTATCACTTTAGCAGCCTAAAACATTCTAAAAATAAAAGCTCATTTTCAAATGCTTTTTCATATCTCAAAAGCTGAAGGCAAAAATCAGAAAATCCTGAGAAAGTGCCTTTGATGCCACTAATGAAATGTAAAACAGATGCATTTGTGTATTACTAACTACAAGTCTTCAAAGAATGTCACTTTTGTTCTTCTAATAAAACAGGCTTAAAGCATGCCTTTTGGATTCATTCTAATATCTATGAACTTTAATGTTAGGAACAGAACAAAAAATCTCCGTGGCATAAAGGCAGCTTATCCTTTTAAACTTTTAACTAAAATAATTGAGAAGAGCTTAGTTTTCAAAAGATGGTTCATTATTCAAGTTGTGCCAACTTTTTAGAACAAGAATAAATGCCAGTCATCTATTTTATCAAGTGTAAGCCTCCCAACTTTGGATCCCATGGTCATTCTGCACTATCCCATCTCTCTGAACATCTGCTTCATTTCTCGTTCCAGATTTCTACCCGTCAAGGTTTAGGAAGAATCTCAACTGGTTCCTAAATAAGTATATATTGTACTTGTGTGGCATTATCTCTCCTTTCTTTAAGCCTGTAAAACTTACTATGCAATACTACTGTATAATTATTCACTATGCTATATATGTGTATCTACATTACACACACAAATGCACTTATGTGTATGTATATATACATGCACACCTATACATAGAACATATATGTATATACTTGTAGTGTGTGTATATATAGTATGTATAATACATAGTATGTAGTATATACTATGTAGTATATATAATATGTATATACTATGTATACATCACCTTTATATATGTGACTCATATATGCACATATATAAACAACTTATATGTCATATATGTATAAATACATGATATTATATATGATATGTATATACCATATATACAGTGTCATATATATATGTACTTTTGTAGAGAGAAAGTTACCATTTGTTAAGGGGTTTCTATGTTCTAGGCATAAACACATAATACTCAATAATTTGCATAACCCCATAAATTGGCTATTAATGTTATTTCCACTTACATTAGAGGCAACAGATTTAAAGAAGCTAAGTGAGTTGTACTCAATTTCACAACTGGTACTGAGTCCTGAAGTTGGAATTAGAAATCCAGATGTAGGACATCTGGGTCAGGCAGGCAGCATGAAGTCATGTATTGAGTCACCCCAGGGACATTTACCTGCACAGCACAGAATGGAACAAAAAGAATGGAAGAGACAGTGTTTCATAAGACACAGCAGAAGAGGAATGATCTGGGGATTCCGTGTGCGCTGGACAGTCAAAGGGTGGCAACTCACAGTGCTACACTATTTTCCCTACAGTGAGCGCCCTCATTGTCCAACCCCAGCAGGCAGGCTACACGGCCTCCTACTCACCACAAGCTCCTGTGCTTAATATGTCAAAACCCACCCAGCATACAGAAGTCAAGAAGTAGCAAGCTTTTGGCTTCATAGGACCAATTAAATACAGCACTATCAATTTTTTTTTCTGTATAAAGATGACAGAAGAAAAAAAATCTACCTACAGCAGCATGATTATTTCCTTAAACTAGATATTTTAATATAAGAAAAAGAGAAAAGTGCTCATCTCGGGAAAAAGGATTATATTTAAAACTGAGAGAATTTTAAATATTAATATTTTTTCCATTTTATTACGATTTCATTTTTCCTTGGATGGATGAAAAAAAAAACTCAGCTGTGAATGGACACGACTCTCTAGATAGTTTTAGACAAGCATTACTCTAAGCCATGTGGATTCGGATAGTAGCAAGTGTAGAATAACAATTCTTTCCCACATTATCTGTTAATTCTGTTTATTAACCTCTTAGAGAGGAGTACTTGGAAATAAGAATGTCAATTCACAATAGAATCTTTCCTCTAGTAGCTATGTCACACAACCCATCAGGAATCATGTTTTATTTTTATTAATTCAATCAATGCATGTTCCCATCATTGTACTTTAGATCAAGGGCTTTTTTTAGTATATATGCATACTTCTGCTCATAGAAAAGGCCAGTTCTGACAAAATAGCTCCTGGGAGCCACTTAAGGCCATCACCTAGCTCAGTTCATGTTGCCAAAAACACACTCAGATGTTCAAAGCATAACTAAAAATTTCTCACTAGAGGGTCTCCATTTTTTTATTTACTTTTCAGGAAGAAAACAATGAAACAGAACTGGAATATCTCCAAAGTCTGTTGCAATTCTAAAATAAAATGGTTCTGTAAACACACAGGCCATCAGAACTTGGCATTAAAGTATATAGTCAGAGTTGTCTCAGTAGGCACAGCTGCTCACTTTAAGAAGCATACCTTCATTCATTCATTTTCCAATATCAGAATATGTGACAAGGATCCCAGGGAAAAAAAATTAAGGGAGAGAATTAAAAACTCTACCAAATTTTGAAGATCTAAGACAAGGCAAACCATATAGGGGGCGGCAAGGGGGAGTGCTCTAGAAATTAACTCCATCCATTATATTTTCCCCTCAATCTAGGCAAGTCCTATTTTTCTGTTTGCCTGCCTTTGTTCAAGGAGGTGTCCTCTTGCCTTTAATTGTGTTTGCTATGGGTGGCAAAGCTTTAAACCTTTTACGGTAAAAGGGCACACATAAATAACCATGTATTCATAACGAAGCATAAATGCCCTTCATAAGCAGAAGAAAAAGCCTCATTCCTCATTTGGAGGACAGAGCATTGTCTTTTCGACAAGCTTTACTGTCGAGCCCAGGAGACACCATTAGAACAGTTTTTTTTTTTTTTTTTCCCTTCTTACCAATAAAACCACTGAGACTGCAGTGGCAAATGTAAGTGTCTCAAAATTGTTGTGCATTAGAGAAATGGAAAGGGTCCCTCGCCCCTGACATGTGCTTTCACCTTTTCTATGCCTTACAATTAAGCAAAGGGATAAAAGCAGCTTCAAGACAAATTCTATTTTCATCTTCAGCCCTTTATTGTGGCTATATTGTGGAAAAATGAAAGCATTTCTTCCAGTTTAATAGAGACCACAGTCTGTTGAACTGGAAATAGATGGAGAATGTGCATGACAGATCTTATCTGCAGGGTGGGTCTTTTGTGTCTGACGCAGGTTGTATTTTTCACTTAACTATATGTAAGATAATAATTATGCCCACTGCTGCTTTGTTGCCTGGAGAGCCATGGGAGAAAGAAAATGTTTTTGAATAAAGAGAGTGAAAAAGTCGAGAATCATTTAAAATATATCAGATTTTTAAGAAAAAATTTTCTTGACTGTCGCTGCAGAACTAGATATGGAAAAGAGCATTTGTCTGATATCTGTTCATTCATTTATAGGAAAACCCGCAGAGGTACTGTTTATATTAAATGTCAAAATCTAGGTTAGCAAAGATATTAATACTTTTCCCTTAAACTAAGGGAATTACCCAAACAGTCAAGAACCTAATCAGATGCTTTTTAAAAAAGTACTGAACTTGAAAGAAGATGGTTTTTCTAACACAGAACATTCCATTTCTAATGAATCAAAGGCACAATATTTGTTAAAGTTCTGTTGTCTCAAATTGTTGCTGTGAGTCTTCTTTTTTTCCTGGGCCATGAGCCCTATAACAAGCACCTAAGTGGAAAGTTCAGAGGAATAAGTTGAAACATATTAAAAATGATAACTTGTGAAAGATTCCTATGCCACACTACTCTGAGTTTCTGAGGAGTGCCCTGCCTTTTTAAAAAGTAGTTACTAGCTGAATCATTAAACTCAGACAAAAAAGGAATTCAAACTCCTAAAACAGTCACATTGAGCCAGAAGATAAATACTAAGAGAGAATATTTCTTGAATTCTCTCTCTGAGTCCAACTCTCTAATCAAGGATAAAGAATTTAAAACCTCATTATCAAAATTAAAAAGGTTTGTCACGCTGATGTATAGTCGAATCTGCAAGTGTTCTATTTAGAGTCTAGTGATTTAGATTCATAGGATGAGGAGAAAACATATCTCGCAACTTATATATTCACCTGACAACTAGGAGTTTAGAAGACAGTATCTCCCTGTGTAATAAAGTTGCAAGAGACAGCGGTTTAAGTGGTCACCATTCTGACAGGCAATGCAGCTTGCAGTGCACTTTCAAAGAACAGTGCAATTACACGTGCGTTGCCAAAGCAGTGATGCATCGGGAAGGCTTGTCATTTTCCTTACATAGAATAGTCTGAAGCTTTCTTCATAGTTCCAATCATCTTGGTTTGCTCAGCAGAACCCCACCAGTCCTTGTTGCCTGACATCGCTTTCTCAACAAAATAATTGTGAAGCAATTAATGAGGCTTCCCCCCTGTTATCCACTTTTAGAACAAACTAAGATCAGTATAAATTTCTTCCCACTTTATGTGTCCTCAGGCCCCGCCACATCCTCAATACATTTAAATCGTTCCTCCTTTGTGGCTCAGACTGTAAAGAATCTGCCTGCAATGCAGGAGAATCAAGAGATGTGGGCTTAATCCCTGGGTCAGAAGATCTCCTGGAATAGAAAATGGCAACCCACTCCAGTATTCTTGCCAGGAAAATTCCGTGGACAAAGGAGCCTGTTGGGCTACAGTCCTTGGGGTCGGAAGGAGTTTAACATGATGGAGCAACTGAGCACACACATTTTCAGCATTAAAATATTGCTGGGCCCTGCCAGCTGTGATGCCTGTATGCTAGACATTTACACATTGTCACAGCATAACCTGATATTTTTTGTTTCTTTTTATCTTATTTTAAAAAATTGGACTACCATTGCTTTGGGGTTTCCCAGGTGCCAATGTAGGTGACATAAAAGAATGGATTCAATCCCTGGGTTAAGAAAATCCTTTGAAAAAGGAAATGGCAACCCACTCCAGTATTCTTGCGTAGAGAATTCCATGCACAAAGGAGCCTGTGGGCTACAGTTCAATGGGGTCGCAAAGAATCAGACACGACTGAGCAACTACACTTTCACTTTCCCGAAATATATCTCTGGTGTCTATAGCACAAGTGAAGTGAGATTATCAATTTACAGGTAAATGCATAGCATCTCAGATTTCTAACTGTGGCTACTTTTTGAAATATGAGAAATTGTCTAGAAGAGTTTAATATGGTTTAGTTCTGCTGAACTTGCACAGTTTGTACAGTTTAGCCTTTTCAATTTGACACCAGAGTAACTACCATGTTAATAACTTACAGCGCATCATTTATGATTTGTGAATGAGAGTAGAAACCTCTGGAGTATTAAAATCACCTAGATAGATTTTGAAAGAGTAATGTTGAGACTCCATCTCTGGCCAATTAAATCAGAATCTTTGGAGGGCAGAGTAATCCAAAGTATTAGTACTGTTAGAAAGCACACCTGGTGACATAAATGTGCAGTTGAGAGCCACTGGTCTAGGATATATAAGGTTATTGGTGAAGCAGTGATTCTTAAGGAGGGAAGTAACAGTGTATACTGTTCTCACTCTTATCATTTGGTTATAAAATCATAGTACATTAGAAGAAAGCTTCCTCAATGTGAGGGATCTTATAAATTCTTCCAACATATCTATAAATAACTATGGTTTTCTCTATATAAAATCAAGAAGGCAAACTTCTAAGGGTAGATTTACAAGATGCAGTTTTATATTGTTAGGTCATGAGCTTCCCCCTTCCAGACTTAAGCAGGAACTGTGCAGTAGACCACATTTGCTAATGGGCATCATAAACAGACACTGTGGAAGGCAGGATGTGTGCATGTGTGCTAAGTTGCTTTAGTCATATCCAAATTTTTGCCATCCCATGGACTGTAACCCACCAGGCTCCTCTGTCCATGGGATTTTCCAGGCAAAAATACTGGAGAGGGTTGCCATCCCCTCCTCCAGGGGACCTTCCTAACCCCAAAATCAAACCTGCTTATGTCATCTGCATTGGCAGGTGGGTTCTTTACCACTAGCACCACCTGGGAAGCCTGGTAGGCAGAATAATACTCTCCACCAAGATGCCCAGTTCCTAATCCTCAAATCCTTAGGGCTATGCTTCTTCGAATAACAAAGGGAATTTGCAGTGTGATTAAGGATTTTGAAGTGGGAAGTTATCTTGGATTATCTAGGTGGCTCAAATATAATCACAAAGGCCCTGATTTGTGGCAGAAGATATCCAGAATCTGAGAGATTTGATAATGCTACATTGCTGACTTTGAAGATGAAAAAGGGGCCACAAGCTAAGGAATGTAGGCAGCCTCTAAGGATGTGGAAAAGGCAAGGAAACATTCTTTCCTTGTACTTCTGTAAGAAAAGCAGCCCTGCTAACACTTAATTTTAGAACTTTTAACCTCCAGAGCCATAAGGTAATAAATTTCAGTTGTTTTGAGCCTCTGAATTTATAGTAAGTTGTTATAACAGCAATAGGAACTTAATACAGATGTGTTGAATTACCTCTAACTTTGCCTGCCCTGAAGATTCCCTTCCACTTGTCTCCAAGTATAGCACTCGGTCATTTATTTATTCAGAAAGCTGGATTAGACATTGAATATACAGAGGTAAAATCACGGTTCTTGCTCTCAAGGAGTTCAGAGATAGTGTGGTATAGAAACCATCATCAAATGACTTAGTAAGGAACACAGAAGAGATTTGCAGAGTGCCATAAAGTGTCTTGTCCAGACTAATGAGGTTGTAAAAGTTTACTGGAAGAGGTGACACTTGACCTGTTTCTTGAAGAATAAGCTGTGGAAATATTAGGCAGTAGGTGAATGAGGTGGGCAAGTTGGAATATTACAGGTAAAAAGCATAGATAAACAGTATAAGCAAAGAAATGATATGTATAGGCAGAAAGAATAAGTAATTAATATATAGGTCTATAGTATAAGGAATAAAGGGCTTCCCTCTTGGTTCAGACAGTGAAGAATTTGTATGCAATGCAGGAGACCTGGCTTGGATCCGCATGTCTGGAAGATCTCCAGGAGAAGAGAATGGCTACCCACTCCAGTATTCTTGCCTGGAGAATCTCATGGACACAAGAGTCTGGTGGGCTATAGTCCATTGGGTTGCAAACAGTCAGACACGACTGATTAAAACTAAATAAATAGTACGTGTGGCTAGAACTCCAGTATAAATTAGGCAGTGTTGAAATATGAAACATTCAAGCTAACATTCAAGCTATTTAGTTATCATAGCTGCTTAGTTATTCAGCAGCACCTCACATGGATATAGCACATGCATTTTGCTTAGAGTGACTCATTCAAAAAAGATGTTCTTGGAACCTTGGTCCTCATGAAAATTAAGCTTTGCATAGACAAAATTTCCTAACTTTCCAGACATGTGCAGGTAGAGCTGGTCCCAAATTCAAACCAAGCTGAGAAAGCTGAGAATTCTGTTGCAAATATCCAGGTATCTGTTCCAAATATCCAAATATCCTGGTCTCATCTGTCATTATATGACGATATGGGGAGCAAATGCATTTTATATCACTTAAGCCAAAATGGAAAACTTTCCCACTGCCACTCCATCAATGCCAGAAAAATAGTAATGGGAGTAAGATTTGGGAACATGATTCTGAAATAATAATCAATGCAGCATCTCAAATAGGAATAAAAAGATTTAGAATGCGTGTATTCAGTGTGTGTGTGTGTGTCTCTCTCTGTGTAATTTTGCTCTGCCTCTTCTAAGCAGGCAAAAATCTTCTCGGGAGAGGGTCTTTCACATTGTTCCCCACTTTCTCTTTCTTCCAGTTTACCTGTCCCCTGCCTCTAGACTCAGGTGGGATTCTATCATCAAACTTGCAGCTGGAATAAAAGTTAAAAATGGTCCACCTAGATTCTCAGTCAAAACTCTGAATTTTTTGAAAGTGTGAAAAAAATCTCCAAATTGTTTTATTTTATTTATTTATCAGCCTTGTTCCTCAACCATGAATCGAACCCACCCCTGCACTGGAAGCGCAGTCTTAATCACTGGACTGCGAGGGAAGTCCCAAGGTGATTATTTTTTATAACTGACCATTATCAGCATCTCCCACCTTACTTTCCTTCATTACTATTACATATACTTCTTAGAAGGTCTTCCCTGGTGGCTCTGTTGGTAGAGTCTGCCTGCAATACAGGAGACCTGAGTTCAATCCCTGGGTCAGGAAGATTCCCTGGAGAAGAAAAGGGCAAACCACTCTAATATTCTTGCCTGGAGAATTCCATAGACAGAGGAGCCTGGTGGGCTACAGTCCATGGGATCAGAAAGAGTCAGACACTACTGAGTAACTAACACTTATCTTTCTTTCAAACTTCATATACACATGTCTCTCCTGAAGGACTATAAACAACTGGAAAGGAAAATCCAGGTCAACGCATTTCCCAGTCACATTCAGTGACTGTAAGTCCCCATTTCATGAAACAAATTCTAAGTCCTCAGAATTTGAGGTTTAAATGGTTCTTAATTCAGGAAGCATTAGGTAACACGGAATTTCAAATTTCCCTCAGCAAATTAAGATTTGAGTCAATCATGGGTTTTGTGCTTTTTTTTGTTTTGTTTAAAAAAGTTGTTGATGAAGCATTTAGACTTTTGAGACAGAAGTACATGTGGTATCTGAGTTCTTTGTAGCAAAGACTTTCCTCACAACAACATTATGGAAAAATTTATGAAACATAGGTTTGCTGACTCTGCATGAATCCAATTTTCCTGATACTAAAGTATTATGGCCTGGCGTGCTGCCGTCCATGGGGTCACAAAGAGTTGGACACGACTGAGCAACTGAACTGAACTGAAGGTATTATGATTCAGCAAAATATCTTCCTTCCATATGGTTGCTATCTTGACATAGCCAAAAAACATCTCAGAGGGACTATATGAAAGAGTCAAGTCATTTTCAGTGGGGCTTATAATTTTCTTATTTCCTCTCCTCTTACTCATGATAGAACTTAAGAACCTATGGGAGTTAGGAAGTAGAGGCAACCAGGAACTGCTAGTTACTGATTTCAAGTCATTAACTCACAGGATTTTAGATTTCCACAATACTTTAAAAATCATTTTGTTTCACTCCTTCATTTGACAGATGGTGAAACCAAGACCCAGAGAGGTTAACTGATTTATTCAAGTGCAAACACCTTGAAGCTGTAGAGCCAGGTCTAGATTCTGAGTCTCCTGATCCCACTCCAGAAATCTTCCTCTTCACCAGGACTATTTATGTAGTTATAGAATGTTTTATGCTCCTGCTATGAAACTGGTAAGGTGACTCTGGGCTGATTCTTTTCAGTCATAACCTGGGTGTATCAAATACCTATTTACTGCTATTTAAAAATTACTCCAAAACTTAGTAGCCTCATTATTTAACACTCATGCTTCTGTGGTTGGATGTGTTCAGCTTGGGGAGTCCCTCATAATGTTGCAGCCGTATACCAGCTGAAGCTGAAATCATGTCATCTGGAGGCTTCTGAACTCACATTTGGTACCTGGGCTTGGTTAGGTGAACAGATGGAGGCTGGTCAGCCACCTGGTTCTCTTCATGTGGCTAGCTTGGGCTTTCTCCCAACATGGAGTCTTAGGATCGCACTTCTTACACGGAGGTTGGCTTCCCTGACAATGAGTGTTCCACAAGACCAAAGAAAAAGCTGCAGGAGTTTTTCTAGCCTCAGAAGCCCCAGAATGTTCCATGTCTTATATTTTCTCTCGTACTCTATTCTGTTCGTGAAGCAACAGATTCAGCCCAAATTCAACCTTTCAAAGGATGAAGTAGCAAAGGATATGTAGCCATGTTTAATCTACTTACCTTTACATATATTTTACACACATCATCTTATACAATGAATGCCTTTTTTGTATCCATAATTTAAAATTCATGGAATATAAAAATTTAATCATTATTCAGGTAAAATTGGGAGAAATATCATCTGTTATACATGAGAAATATTTCCGACCCCAGAATTATTCAAAGACCAGTGAATAACAGTCCTCAACACTGCTAACTTGTTTACAATTATTTCTACAAATATCTCCAGTTTATGTAGACAAAGAGTATAGTTTATCTATGTTTTCAAAATGGATTCATTTCATCTCTCAAAACTGAAAATACATTTACTTATTAGACAAGTAATATTCAATGTATGCTGTTCTCTCCTTGAAAAATTTAAAAGCTAAAGCTTCTCCAATCAGTGGTTTGCCCTGGGACCTGGAAAATTACAAGCATTGTATCTGTCTATTAAAATACACTATATTTTTAACAATCATGGAAAATCTACAAAACAAAAAACTAGTTGACACATTTTTTTCTTCTTTCTAGCATTTGATTCTGTGAACATAAATGAGCTGTGAAGTATAAATTAAATATATACAATATGCCTAGAAGGAAGCAGACAAAAATATAAGTGGTTTCCTATGGTTGATACAAATAAAAATATTTTGCTTTTACTCATATGTAAATGAGTATGAGTATGAGTATATTCTACCAGGAATATGAGTGATTTCAATACTAAATTTAAAAAGAAAAATTAAAACGATAAATTTTCAGGAAAAAACTCTGTAGGATTCCCTCTCAACTGCTATCTTCATTTTTAAGTATTTGTTCTATGACTAATAAGTCTATAATAAACAACATTTAGAAATTGCAGCTGAAATTTACACATCATGACCTATTTATCTAGGAAATTAGAGGATAAATTACATGCTTCAACATCAAATATGTCATGAATATTTTACTAAACAGAAAATCATAATTAATATGTCCATTAAATTATATGCATTTAAAAATATTCCAAGCTAAAATAATTATAGCTAGACTGTAGTATAAAAACTTGAAACCATGAGCACTTCACTGAAAATACGTTATTAGGCGAACTTATGGTTCCCAGGGGCGAGGTTGCAGGGGAAAGGATAGTTTGGGAATTTGGCATTGATATGTATACCCTGCTATATTTAAAGTGGATAACCAACAAACACCTACTGAAGAGCATAGAGAACTCTGCTCAATATTATGCAGCAACCTAAATGGGAAAAGAATTTGAAAAAAAAAAATAGATCCATGTATCTGTAATGTATCTGTATAAATGAATCACTTTGCTGTACACTTGAAACTAACACAACATTGTTAATCAACTCCAACATAAAAATAAAAAGTCAGAAAAACAAAACAAGAAAATATGTTAGTGGAATGTATCCAAAATGATCTCTTAGGAAGTATTTTGGCATTGTAGATAAATAACTCTCAGCTTGAGCCTACACAGAAGGGTTCAGCTCTCTAGTAGGCTTAGCCAGTGGAGAACAACTCTGTGAAATCTTACAGCTTTCCCTTAACTGGCAACACTGAGTCACTGAACTCAGGATATTCACTAATTAGAGGGTGTGATCTTAGAACTACTCTGGCCCAGGTCTTAGCAGAAATATCATTAAGAGATATAGGACTCTTGAGCCTGACTCTCCCACGGGCCAACATCCATCCTTGAAAGATCACAGTGCCAGAGATTACCCTTACCCCATCGTCTGTCCTGTCCTTCCAAACAGCAAAATGCTTTTACTCAATGCGGTTTTGAATGATGCCACATCATAGGATCTGATAAGAAAGCTCTCTATGCAGGTCATTATTTTATTTACTCTAAAGTGTTAATGAAGTCATCATTTAATATGGTACATTTTATCCCTCATGAAGAAATTTATCTCTGTTTATAATGTAGATGTGCTTTCCCAGAATATCTGGGCTATTAATGCTACAGTCATTATATTTTATGTAATTTTTGTGTTTCCCTCCCCTACTTTACAGGTACTAGAAGATGAAAATCAAATTTCTGCAAAATTTGTCATTCCTGGTCTTTAATCATTCTTTCAACATTTAGGTGGTAAGATGAACAATACTTATTAATGGATGACTAGAAATCAGCCATATTTAACTTGAATTGCATGCCATTTTTAGGTATTTTTTTTTTTTAATTTGGAAAGACCATAGAGCTGGGAGGAAGGCATACAAGAAAATTCTGGAGACTTTGATTCCTAAAAGTAGTTCCAAGTTTCTTAGTTTGGTGAGGACTTTGTTTGAATGAATAGAGAGATAAGTTAATCAAGCATTTATCAGTGATTGTATCAAAAGTCATCAAAAAGTTGAAAATCATCTGTTAAGGTTAAAGATCCTGTAGCCTCACTTCCATCATTCATTTGCCACCCTGAGAGAAATTTCATAGAAAATGAAATCAATTTATTTAGTTTTCCTATCAGTTAGAGATTAAACAATGTAATCTCTTCTTATGGAATTTTAATTCCGGAGAAAACCATGTGTGGAATGTCTCAATGGACTTTACTTAATCACATCAGGAAGGGTATTCTTTAGCCTCTGAAGGCACAGTGAGAAGAGTCCCTGTACACATTTCATCTTCATAGATGTGGGTCACAGTTTCATAAAATAAAATATAAATTAACATCCCACTTGTTCTATCTTGCTTTGGCCCTGATTTAAGATCACAGACCATGTATTGACAGTATGATTATTTTTTATTCCAGCATACTGCCAGAAAAGATACTCAACTGAACAGAGCTAGAAAAGAATATTATTCTTATTTATTAACTTAGCAGTCTTTTTCCAATTTCCAGAAGCTAAGTAGTGGTTACCATACAGAACAAGACAAATTAAAAGGCAGAAATTTATAGGAAGCCTCATTGCTATCTGGGAGAAATACGAATCTCTCTGGGCTCCCCAAAGAATACCTCCTACAGAGAAAGTGACATTTTCAAGATAAAAGCCTAATATTTTCAAGGTCTTGAAAATATCCTATGCTTCTTATCCACCTAGGATTCTCAGTATACAAACTGATCTTAACCAAAAGAAAGGAACACTACTCACACCTTCTTCTTCACTTAGCAACAGATGTGTTAAGAAAATGAGCAGAGGTCATTTAATTATTCTTCCTTTCTCATACAAATAACTTCTCATTCTTTTTCCAACACAAGTGCATAGGAGAAATAAAGAGTCCCAGTATCTTGTTCCTTTTATGGTGATTATTTTTCTTCCTTGAATTTTTTTGTTCATTACAGATTATCAAATTCTTATTTAACTTGATCTATTTAATAGACTGTATCACTCAGTTTGACGACTAGAAGTGTAATGTACAATGCAATAAAAGTGGACATATGATTGTTCATTCCATGACAATTCTGACTATGCCATCAGTCAATTGGTGTCTCAGGTGATATAATTTTCATTTTTATCATCAATTAAAAACATTATGAGAGATTTGGAAACAGATTTTTGAGTCAGAAAAAATTTTAAAAACTAAAAAAAATTAGAAATTCATATCCTTAATTGAAAATGAGAATGTGACCTGAAAAGGTTTGCTTACAAACTAATTATTTTGGAGTGGTTTATTAATTGCTCAAGGTTTAAAATGATCAAGGCTTGTAACGAATGAATTTTGCTGGTTAAATAAAAGAGAGGATAAAGGACACAAGTACAAATTGGTGTTCCTATTTGAATTATATTTCTTCAAATGAGACATTTCCAGGAATATGTGACATGGTCCATGGACCTATCACTTCCCAGGTGGCTCAGATAGTAAAGAACCTGCCTGAAATGCAGGAGGTCCGGGTTCAGTTCCTGGTTTGGGAAGATCCTCTAGAGGAGGAAATGTCTATCCACTCTAGTATTCTTGCCTGGAGAATTCCATGGATGGAAGAGCCCCGAGGACTACAGTTCATGAGGGTCACAAAGAGTCAGACACGACTGAGTGACTAAGCATGCACATAGACATTTTTTAGAGAGACAAAGATATAGTGACAACTCTCAAATCTATATTTCCAACCTTGACATCTCCCCTGAATTTCACACCATAGACCAAGACACCAATGAAAAATCCTTCAGTGACCTTGGGATGCAGGAAAAGAAGAGGAAAAAGAAATGTAGAAGGAGGAAATGATTTTAGGGGATTTAATAAGTTCAGATTTGGACATGTTGGGTTCAAGGATTAAAATCCCTTGCCTTTTGTTTGTTGTTCAGTTGCTCAGCGGTGTTTGACTCTTTGTGACCCCGTGGACTGCAGCACGCCAGGCTTCCCTGTCCTTCACCATCTCCTGGAGCTTGCTCAAACTCATGTCCATTGAGTTGGTGACGCCATCCAACCATCTTATCCTCTGTTGCCTGCTTATCTTCCTGCCTTCAATCTTTCCCAGCATCAGGGTCTTTTCTAATAAGTTGGCTCTTCAAATCAGATGGCTAAAGTTCAGCATCAGTCCTTCCAATGAATATACAGGGTTGATTTCCTTTAGGATTCACTGGTTTGCTCTCCTTGCAGTCCTAGGGACTCTCAAGAGTCTTCTCCAACACCACAGTTCAAAAGCATCAATTCTTTAAGAAGGTGCTCAACCTTCTTAATGGTCCAACTCTCAACATCCATACATGACTGCTGGAAAAAACATTCTGGCTATCAGGACCTGGGTTGTTTCTCTGCTTTTGTGCTCCAATATGCTCTATTTTTGTTGCTGTTGTTGTTGTTTAGTTGCTAAGTATATTTGACTTTTTGCAACCCTATGGACTATAACTTGCCAGCTTCCCCTGTCCATGGAATTCTCCAGGCAAGAATATTGGAATGTGTTGCCATCTCCTCCTCCAGGGGATCTTCCCAACCCAGAGACTGAACCTGTATCTCCTGCATTGGCAGGCATGTTCTTCACCACTGAGCCACCAGGGAAGCCCACTGTGCTCTGTACATATCCCAGATGAAGCACTTTTCAAGGTACTATTTCCTCTTTCTTATTTGCTATTTTTTTCTGTTTTCCTTTCTAGAATTCCCTTATCTTCAAGAAGCCAATCTTATTCCATGTTGGACTTCCTGCCACCAGCACTTACCACAATGGTTGACACAGAAGTATTTAGAAAATATATTGAATTGATAAAATAATAAATGTCCTTTTCTATGAAATTTGCTGAAATTATCAGAATGAAAAAAAAATTGGATTTTATTGTTAACTTTCACTTTTTTCCTCCACCCCAAGATCTCAAGGCTTTGTGGAATTAAAAAAAAAAAAAATCTCTTCACTAAACTGTTGGGAACTCCCTGTTTATTTCACTTTTTAAAAAAGATTAAAAATTGAACATGATCCTGGAAGCTTTCAAGTGCACAAAGAGAGGAACACATTAAAACCAAAGCTGCTATTTAGCAATTTGTTTCAATTACAAAATAACCAAATTCTGCATAAGATTTGCTAGTGAAACAAAAGCTCCTTGCTCTTTTCTGTGTCTCTAGGAACTCTTGCATTATTTAGTGAAAAAGAAGCCTCTCACCAACTTCAGCCAAGTAACTCATTGAGCAAAACCAAAAAGGCGGGGAGTGATATTTCATCCATAATTTCAACATATATTATAGTAAAAAGAGATGTGCACAATTCAATCATGTAACAGAAGACCTGAGACCTTTTCATCATATTGCAAGCTCTTCATTGTTCCATTATAGGAATAAAAGTCATTTAACCTCTTGGTGCTTTCTAACATACAGAATTTGATACATTATCCATCTGCCTCTGATGCTGTCAAGGTGATAAATAAAAGAGTAAGTAGAAAGTGCTTTTAAAATTGCATAACATTGATAAGGAACTGTAAATTTGATTTCAAGTTCCATACTTTTATTCAATTATGTTAACTTTAGGTAGAATCATAAAGAATGTACATTTCATATTATCAAGGGTCTCTTAACTGTTTCTTTTCTATTCTTTCTATGTGCTCAATATCATTGACAAAATATCTTACTGATTTGTCTTTCAAATAGAGAAAAAAAAGGAGTGATTTAAGTGAATTTAAATGTAAATACACACAGAATAAATCCTTTAAACCAAGGTAAATTTTATATCTAGTACATTAAAGCAAACTTCTCTAAAATAGGCCTTCATGTTTTGTTTGTTATTAAATACAAAGCTAAACAATATAAAAATGTTCCCCAAATTAAGATATTGTTTAGGTCAGTATTCATATTGCTTAAGTACAATTTTCAAATAGTACATCATGATCTCATACAAACATAAAATGAGCATATGTCAAAAATATTTTATTTAATTCATTAATTAATGAGGAAATGAATAAGATGTTGGAACCTGTTTAAAGAGAATTTGAAGATCAGACATGTGTATAGTACAGGCAACTGGAAACACTGAAATACATTTGCTAATAAATGCAAAGCAGTTTAATATCCCATAGAGTAATCAAATGTAAAGCTTTGAGTCATCTTTCCTACAGAGTATAAATCACCCTTGACAAGGATAATTTGCATTACTCTCAGTTTCCTACAACTTAATATTTTACTCCTGTGTGTGTTCTCAGTCATGTCCAACTCTTTGCAACCTCATGGACTGTAGACTGCTAGGTTCCCTGTCTGGGGAATTTTCCAGGCAACAATATTGAAGTGGGTTGCCACTTTATCCCTACAGAGCTCTAAAGCACTCTGCTGAGGAGAAAGACAATCAGAAGGGCATATCCCTGCAGAATCAGGTATTTCCCCAGAGATCCACTGATGATATCCAGCAGTCCTCTGAAAGGACAGTCAGGAATCTCTGCCCATGTCTAAATCTAACAAGCTTTCCTGACAATATCTATGGAAAATAAAAGATAGAAAGTTATAGCTAGTAGAAAGCCTTCCTTTCTTAACACATTTTTGTCCTTAAATAATCACAAGTTTAAATCTAAGTAATCATCAAGTTAGAATCTTTAGTTGCTCCAAAAGAGACATCTAAAATCTCTAGGACTAGAATGGTTTAAGCACTAATTATGGTGGTTGTTTGTTTTGATTTTGTTTGTTTTTGAAAGATAGTTGATTTACAATGTTCTGTTTATTTCTGGTGTACAGCAAAAAATGATTCAGATATGTATATATAAGTATATACACATATACACTTTTTCATATTCTTTTCCATTATGATTTATTACAAGATATTGGATATAATTCACTGTGCTATACAGTAAGACTTTTTTTGTTTATATCTCTTAAACACAGTAGTTTGTATCTGTTAATCCCAAACTACTAATTTATCCTTTCCCTACTCCCTTCTCTGGTGGCTTCCCTGCTGGCCCAATGGTAAAGAATCTGCCTGAAATATAGGAGACCCAGGTTCAATCCCTGGGTTGGGAAGACCTCCTGGAGAAGGGAAGGGCTACCTACTCCAGTATTCTTGCCTGGAGAATCCCCACAGACAGAGGACCCCTACAATCCATGGGGTTGCAAAGAGTGGGACATGAATGAGTGACTAACACACCCCCTTACTCCTTTGGTAGTCATCAGTTTGTTTTCTATGTCTATGAGTCTGCTTCTGTTTTGTAAATAAATGTGAAAGTCCCTTTAATGACACCATCTTTAATACAACTGTAACTGGACCTTTTAAAGAAATAGCTCATAAAAGAAAACACTTTAAGACATCATCCCCCTAAAGAGCAGTGGTGGCGGTGTTTGATTTTAAATCTGCTTTTCCCTAGATTGTCCCATAATCTTTGGTTGCATTTAAACAACATAGATAATTTGTGCTTTCAGCTATCTCAAACAACACAATTAATTGGTTGGATTTCTCTCCCGCTGAAAAGTAAGCTCCATGCAACAAGGGCATTCTTCTATTCATCAAGGTTGCACCCTGGTGCACTGTCTGATGAGGAAGGGCTCGATAAACATCTGTTAAATGAATGACTTGGCTGAACTGCAATCTCAGTAGTCTCTTATGAAAAGCAAGAATACAGAATTGACTTTACTCATCCAAGTTTTTCAACCTAAAATTTTTATCACAAACATACATACAGCTCATAAATAAATAAGCATCAAGTTAAGCATATGAAGACAAAGCAGTAATTTCCATCCTACATTTTTTTCCATTGAGCACAGGTTACCTTTGATATTCAGCAGAAATATAATATTTAAAAAATATTCTTTGTTATTTTTAATAGATTCATAACAAGTCACTGGGTTAATGTATAATTTTCTAACAGAAGCCAAAAAATAAATGTATTACTGAAAAATAATGAAATGGAATTCATCTTACTAATATCCTAGATTTTTTCAAGAACTTAGTGAATTTTTTAAAATGAGATATGCTATACATAAAATGCACAGTTCTTTAAAAAAAAATTCTTATGCTCAGAATATACCCAGACCAATTGAATCAGAATCTCAGGGGTGGACAGGTATTGGTATTTTAAAAAGTGGATCCAAGCCCAATTCACAAGTCTGAGTGATTTGACAGGGGAGAAAGTATTATGAATTACCTATTTTACAAGTACCAAGTCATCACCAATAAAGAACTTGTTATTTCTTAATTTAAAAAAAAAGAATTTAGCTTAACAAAGAAAGAAAATATCTATCTATCTATCTAGAAAAAGTAAGGACATTTTGCTTTTCATCACATCCAAAAAATGTTCTGGAAGCAGATAAAGTTAAGTCAATACTTAACAATTTTACATCAAGCATATTATCATTGAGAATTTGAACTCATAATGAGAACACTTACTGCTATGAGACACTCAGACTTAAAAGAGAAAATTAAGTGAAATTCAACTGATTAGAGCTACAAAGATTGAAAAATAAACCAATATTTTAGGAACATAAAGATACTTGCTTTAATTGCTCTGAGATACCAAGAATAGTATATATATATATAGATAGATAGATAGATAAATCCCACTTCTTTATCTTCTTTGCTATATAGTACCTTCTATATATAGCAAAGAATAAATGTTGTTCTTTGTAGTTAAAACTACTTTTAAATGCAAAAATCATGTACATTTTCATGTTAAAAATTATAATGTCATTATTCTTGTAAAAATGATTCATGCTGTTTATAAGGAAAAAAGTGAAATATCCAAATCCACCACTCAGAAATAGTCTCCATTAACATTGGATAATCATAATTTTCCTACACATATATATGTAGAAAACATAGAAACATAGAAATAATGTTAAAAGGCTGTCATCATAATATAAATACTGCTTGGTAATTAAAAGCAACCATTTTAATAATGAAATGAATAATAGGGAAAGAAAAACACAAAGAAAGCAAAATCAAACTGAAAGAATTCTGGATGTTACATAAATACTTTCTTTCTTACTACAGTAGATATTATTTCCTAAAAGGCACCCTAAGAAGAAAAAAATCTATAAGAAAGATTATTTTTATGCTTAAGGCTTAATAGTCTTGGCATCTGTAGGTTTGAGTACATTTTTCTAGAACAGGCTGCTCATCTCTTAATTTTAAAGAACATTGCTTTGCTATATTTTTGACTAATACTTTTTCTGCCCCATCCATTAGGTTCTTAACTTCTGAGATATCATTTAGCCTTCATTAGACTGTCTCTGTCCTCCACATTTTTCACAGAAGGTAACAGAATACAGTGAAGAGTGAAGGCATTCAGAATGGCTAGATTAAAATTCTAGCTTGTCAGCTTTCTATATGTTTGACTCAGCCAAGTTATCTTCTTCAGACCTCTTCCTCAGAGAAATGCAGACAAAGGATGACAAAAATAACCTCCTTTGTTATGTTGATATCAGGTGAAGAAATATGTAAGGCATCTTAAAAGCACCTGGCTCATACTAATTTCTTAATATTACATTTTAATCTATTAGTATCTCTATTACATTAATATCATTATCTTTCATTTATTTTGTCTCAAGTCTTTGTTCTGTGTCAGTATTACCAGTCAGGTAATGGAACTATCCAGTTGGGTAATTTGAGAAGAGTCTAATAATAAAGAATAGGTTCATAAATGCAGGGGCAGATTGTAAGAAAACCACAAGGGATAATCCCATAATAGGGAACTTGGTAATGGGGTGGTGGAGGTGGGGAGAACAATTACCTGCCCTGGGCCTGAAACTGGGAGAGGAAAATGGTTAGAGGAACTGAGAGAAAGAAGGGAATATTCACTTTGGAGAGGGTCTATGGCTTGGTACAAGGAGGCAACTAGCCCCCTCTAGTCCTTTAAGGAGTTGTCCAGGAGTTACATCCTCAAACCTCCTTCTACCTTTCTCCAATTTCTGCTGTTGCTCTTCAGTGGTGACACACAACTGGAATCCTCAGAACAAGGCATCACTTTGATGCATGTAGCTTTTTCTGGTTGGCCCCTGGGGACACAGTGTAATGAAAGCCAACTGGAAAATATACAGTGTGGAGAGCAATTTTCTGCCAGGTCTCCTCCGTCCTGTGCTGTCTCATTGTTAGTTCTACACTGGCACAATCTTAAGTCTAAACGTGCTTCCTTGACTCTACCATCTCCCTTTTACCCCCAGTAGTAGTTTTGTCATCTAATCTCTGATCTTAAGATTTATTATATCTAAATTGATCATAAAATTAATGTTGCATTAAAATAATTTATGGTGCTATGGAGTTTTTTTTTCTTTTTAAACAGAAACTTCCAGGTATAAAATGAATAAATTCTAAGAATCTAATCTACAGCATGGTGACTATTGTTAACAGTACCATATTGAACACTGGCAAGTTGCTAACAGAGTAGCTCTCAAATGTCTAATCACACACACGAAAGAGAAAAAGATAATTATGGGAGGGGATGAGATCATTAGTCAGTTTATTGCTGTAATCATTTAATAATATGTACGTGTATCAACTCATCATGCCACACCCTTTTATTTTTCTGTTGTTCAATCATAAAGTCGTACGACTCTTTTTTCAACCCCATCGACTATAGCCCACCAGACTCCTCTGTCCATAGGATTTTCCAGGCAAGAATACTGGAGTGGGTTGCCATTTCCTTCTCCAGGGGATCTTCCTGATCCAGGGATCGAACCCGTGTCTCCTGAAACACACTGAGACTCAAGATTGGCAGACAAGTTCTTTAGCACTGAGCCACCAGTGAAGCCCAACCCTTATCCTTATAAAATGGTTTATGTCAATTATATCAATAAAACTGAAAACAAATAAAAATATATTCTTCATGTTGCCTTTCATTTAGAAAGTTCTACACCTTTCTTTTGCATATAGAATGTGCTTCTTTGTTATCATTTATCTCCACAATTAACAAACCATTTGTTTTCATCTTGACCATGCTTAATAAAGAATTCTTTCTCAAAATTTCTGTGTGATCTGATATATAGGTAGATTCTCTTTGATAGCCCCTTAGGCTGTAATACCCCCGAAGCATTGTATTCTGTAGTTCCATAAACCTAGAGTAGGGATGAGTGCCGGGGTCCAGCCCCAGCTGGTCCGGGGGTCTTGAGGGATGAGTGGCGTCTGCAGAAGAACTGAGCTGAGTCGATGTGTGGTGATGGAGCAGTCTCTCTTTATTGCTGTTAGTTTTGTGGGGTGATAGAGAAGTCTCTCTATTTTTGTTAGTTTACAGTTTTATAGCCAAAAAACCCCCATTACATCACAAATATTCTATACAATCTTTTGTTTTCTGCCTACCATCAACAACTTTAACATTAAGCTCATTTTCCTTGCAAAAGGTAGGATTTCTGCATAATTAGACTTAACAATAGTATGTTTACCATTTGAATGTCTCCAGCATACTTCCGATAAGTACATCAATCTAAATAGAAAGGTTACATTTCTCTTATTAGGTGCAACTATGTAGAAGCTAGAGAGAGGGGCTTAAGCTTGAAACTTTTATTCTATTAACCTGTTTTGGTTCTTAAAAGGAAAGAGAAAAGAGGACAAAGAGACAGTTTAGCAGCACTGCTTTAACAATGAAGCCCTATTAACCTTACAACTACTAAAATGAATTCCTATGTCTACACTACCCTAAAGCAATCAGTGTCTCCAACTACGCTGGCCACAGTTATGAGCATTCCTAAGTCCCATTCCAGCCTGGTTTTTTCAAGGAAGGGAGCCTCCTCCATGGAGTGGTCCGGGGAGTGGGATGTGGAAAGGTGATCCAAGTACGAGCCCTTCTGGTGGTGGCTTTGCCATGACCCCCAGAGAACTCTTGGTAAACTCCCCAGTAACTAGTAGGAGGCATAGTAATCTATTTAAATGTCCCTTATTCCTCCTTTTTCCCCGGGAAAGGGAATCTGCCTTCCCGGATCCTCTGAGGGAAATAACGTCTGAGGGAATTATCTCAGGATGAATTTTTTCTAACTGGGACTGACCTACTGAGATGAGCTAGTGTTCAGAGCATAAACAGAACTTCCCAAGAAAAATACCAGGAGGGGCCTTGCCTTGGGATGCCCAGAAGGAAAATCCGATTTGCAGTTTCCTTCTCAGTCTTGTGACCTTGTCATACGAGTGAGGGGGCATCCTGACAGCTCCTGGCAGATGAGGAAGAAGAAAAGGCAGTTCTGAAGCTTTGTGGATCTTTTGTTAATAGAACTTGCATCTCTCCACTCTGTTGGCATGCCAAGTCTCTCCAGTCATGTTTGACCCTTTATCCCTCCATGGACCAGAGCTCACCAGGCTCCTCTGTCCATGGGATTCTCCAGGCATGAATGCTGGAGTGGGTTGCCATACCCTCCTCTCGCAGATCTTCCCAACTCAGGATTGAATCCTCATCTCTTATATTTCCTGCTTTGGCAGGTGGGTTCTTTACCACTAACACCACCTGAGAAGCCCATCTCTCCTCTCTAGCTTGGGTGAAATGTCCAGGGTACTCCTAAATAACTATAAAGTCTTTTTGTGAGAGATCTTTAGCCCTGATTGCTACATTCCCATCTCCCCACAAGCTATTTCTGCTTTTCCTCATCTGAAATGGAAAAAGAATGAGAAAAATCACACCTATCAATTTTCTACGAATTTTGCACTATTCATGAGAACTTTCAGAATGCTGCCAATGCATCCACACTGCTTCTAGCGGATCATAATAGAAGTGGGGCTAGGATTCTCCCCTGAATATGTGGAGTCTGTTCTCATGACCATCTCTTGAGGTTTAAGATAACCCTTCCAGTGTTTTGTCATTGCAGGTAAATTTTCTACTTATTTTCACTATTTCCAAGTGTTTTTCATTTCATTAGATATTGTCATTGTATATCTAACATATATATTTGTATGTGTATATGTATGTACATATATATGTACTTTTTAAAAAAAGAGAATCAAACATGAATGTGTCATAATGGTTAATAAAAATCCTTTGTCTATTCTCCATCACACTTAAAATAACTGTCAGAATGGATGTGTGTGTGTGTGTGTTTGAATCATCTCTGTTCGTTTCCAAGGCAAATCATTCAATATCACGGTAATTCAAGTCTATGCCTTGACCATTAATGATGAAGAAGCTGATGTTGAACACTTCAATGAGGACCTACAAGACCTTCTAGGCCTAACACCCCAAAAAGATGTCTTTTTCATTTTAGGGGACTGGAATGCAAAAGTAGTGTGGTGTGTAAACAAAACAGCTTCCGTGACAGGCTGCTGTGATATACAGCCTGCCCTAGTTCCAGCGACCTCCTCCACCCTCACCTCATACCTCCCCCCACAAGCCAGGAAAGTCCCGCGCGCACCAAGAGATAGACCATCCAGGGCAGATGCACAGTTTAAACTGACCAAACATTGACTGCCAGCTGTACCAATGCTGTAACAAAGAACTGCCTGTATAAAAGCAACTGTGATCTGGAGCGCGGGGCTCTTGTCGGATTCCACTGTGTGGATGAGACTTGCGCCCTAGCCGGCTAGCAATAAACCCCTTTATGCTTTTGCATTGCTGTGTGGACTTGGTCTCTTCAGGGGCTTGGGACCCGGAGTTTGGACTTAACATTTGGGGGCTCGTCTGGGATCCCATCAACTGAGGAGAACAACATCCTACTGGCAGAAGGGGTAAGCAGTAAAACACCGGTGTCAGGTCAGGTCCGGGGCGACAGGGTCACTCTAGCCAGCATAAGACCGAGGCCCAGCATCCGTTGCTGGAAGGCAGCTGGCTCTGGAAGCGCGCAGGAAGGTAGGAAGGACTAGTCCAGGGCGACGGGGTCGCTCTAGCCGGCATAAGACCGAGGCCCAGCATCCGTTGCTGAAAGGCTGCTGGCTTTGTAAGCGCACTGGAGGGTAAAAAGTGGCTCTGCGGGAAGGAGAGCTGCTCTCCAGGTTTTGAATCTGGTGGGCAGTGGACGCCTTTCTGTAGGATAACTCTAGGGAGGGAAAAGGACAGAGGAACTGGAGAGAGCCCCTCTGGTGTGTTTTCGGCCGACGTCTGGTGTTCGTCTGTCTGCTGTGTCTTTGTGTGAGCTGGCATTGTCAGCGTCTTGTGTACCTGGTTTTTGTTCCAATTTTTCCTCCAGACTCCCAGAGGACTGTTTGTTCTGTCTCTCTGTCTGTCCGTGGGCTGTACTGTGAGCCACACAGCTGAGCAGTTCTCCTGGGTACCCCTCCCAATGGAATCTCTTGCTTTGTCAGCACATGTGTCTCCTTGGACAATTCATTTCCAAGTGTTAGACAAAAACCCAGCTTCGGGCCCTGGAAGGGGTCCCCCTCTTCTTTGCTGAGACTCACATCTTGACCACTCGGGGTACTCAGGGGCTGGCTTGCCTGCCAATGGACTGGACCCAGCGGCCGCAGCTGGGACCCTTTTGTCCCTGGTCTCCTGACGCAGACAGCTGGCCAGAGTGCCCCGACCGGTAAGAAACAAAGAGACTTTATTGACCTCTAAATTTAAAAAAATGAAGCTAGATCTTGCATTGTGTCTGTCTAAATGTGTTTTGGTATGTCTTTGTCTCTGCATAATGATTTTTGGGGTTGATTTGTGGACGAGCTCTGCTTAATTGGCTTGAAAAAAGGTAAGCACTTGCAAGTCAGATAATTCTAAGTTAGACAGTGAATTTCAGGTTCATGTAAACTGGGAAATATTCAGTATCAGATACCTGATATTGATGTTTGTTGATCTATCTAATATAGACATGTCTTAAAAAATTAACATCAGGTAAAACATTTTCATTGTACCTAGGTTTAATATAAGTTAATTATTATATCTGTAATTACCTCGAGTTAAAAAGAGAGAGAAAAAAAAAACTTCTAAAAATGTAAATGAGATATGAGCTTTTATATGATTATTCTTTAAGAATATCTGTCTAAAATAGTCTCTCTAGGTTGACATAACTTGAATTTTTAAGGGTTATGCTAAGTGTGCTAAGTGTTGGAAGTCTATTAAGTAGTTAAGGTCATTTCCTTTTACAGAGAAACTAAAGAGATTTAGGACTATAAGTGAATAATGTTTGGTGCCATCCTAAAATGTTCTAAAAAAAGCAAGGGTTTTAGAAATTATCACTGGTATTTATGCTTGCCAATCTATAAAATGCTAACATAAAAGTTAGTTCTTGGTTGCTAAAGGAAAGTAAGATGCGTGTTTTCAGTAAAAAAAGTATATGGAGTGAAATTACATTTTATAAAGGGAAAAGGAAGTAGGTCTGACTTACATGTGGCTGTTTCAAGATGGGAAAACAAAGGAATGGATCCAAAAAGTGACACAAATGTTTTATGAAAAGTGGACCCCAAGAGAAGAGTTTTGTGCATAAATATGAGTTTTCTTGAGATGTTGAACTACCTTTGATAATAGATTTTAAGTTTCTTTAACTGTGAGGTGATCTGTTCTATGTTTACCTTTGAAATCTTTTGTTAATTTTGGCTTAGTAAATAACTTGTTTCACAGTGACTTATATGATCCTATCTGACTGTTATAAACCCTTTTGATATTTATTGAAATTACTTCCTAAATTGAATTCTTTTGAGGTTTCTTTGACCTCTGGCTAACTTTGGGGTGCTTCAGAGGGCCCCTGAAACATCCCAAAGAGAGATATTAAACTAATTGTGTTTATTTGGTGGGTTTAATTACATAAAAAATATTATCAAATGAGTAATAAATCCACTCATGTTATAATATATGATAAAATTACTAATACAGATATTCTAGAAATTATATGGAGTTCTTAACATTCTGATATGTCCTGCTACTCTGATGAAAAATGGGATGACTTCACAAAAGTTAACAAAAGGGCTGAATGAACTTTTATGGTTTCTAGCTGAAAAATTACAGGTTAAAATCTTGTGTTTTCCGGGAATAGGAAAAACCTTCCTCTCAAACTAATTATAAAAAAATAATTTGGTAAAATTATATGTTATAAAGAATACAATTATATTTTCTCTCTATCTAACTTCTTCAGAAATTTGAAATTCTTAGGTTTCCAGTAAGCTTATCAAATGAGCTAAGAAGGTTATCTCACTAACAGGCACAAAAATCCCAGGAATTTTGAGACCTTTAAGGGAAGAATTCACCCAGATGTGTTGGGCAAAGTCTGTGATGGGCCTTTGGTGTGAGTTTCCCAGCCTTGTTTTATTTTAGGGGTTCAGTCTGAGACTCTATGGATGTTTCAACAAAATAAGAAGTTTGTGATCAATTGTGAGTAAATGAATCATCAGACCAAGGTTAGTGAGAACAGACCTGTTTTACAAACAAACTAGCCTTGATCTGGTTATATTTGATGAAAGTGAAGATAATTTTAGAGACAAAATGATATTTCAATAAATGTTAAATCCCATTTTGTTAATGGGGGTCTACCAATGGAGGTAGTGGGATTCAGTTCTTGGAAAGTTCTTTGCTGTTATGTGATATTAATGTGAAATTTGATTAAATTCTTAAAAAAACACCCTAGGTTTTGTTTCTGAAGCTTATCCCAGTAATCTATCTTTAGATGAAGATCAGATGCCTCATGATCTGCAACCAGGACTGGAAAAAGACATAATTTAAGGGACTGTCTCCAACCTGGATAAAAAGACTTTTATCAGGAGAAACTACACTACACCAGGAAGAGAAGATGACGACATCAGAGACAGACAGCTTGACTAAGATGCTGGACCTGATTTGTATGATCCTTTATAATGTTTTCTTGACTTCTTAGACCTTTGCATATAAATCAAATGCTTTTCTGTTATAGGCCTGATCCTATACTAGTTTTAGAAATCAATCCAATTGTTGGGTTTGTGGCCAATTGCCTGTGTCTAGTTCTGGGTTACCTTAGTAGGTTTCTCTGCTACAAGAGTCTGACTGGTTGGCCCCGAGAAAATTTACTTAAAAAAATATTATATTCAGGCCACTGTGATATTACTAGATGGGATCCCCTCTCCAGGCCAATTAATAATGCCTGCTTTGACTCTGGCCATAAATTTGAGCTTTTTTCTATTACTCAAGCTCAGTCAGAACAACAAGAAAAGTTTCAGCAAAAGAAGAAAAATCTCCCACGATTATGGGATAGATTTGTATAGATAACACCAGATTATGGTAATTGGGTTTAAAGTCTCCTCTGTGTTAAAAATAATTAAATCATACTAAAGATGATTAGTCTAGTAGTCCTAGAGGGCTGGACTGTGTGCCTTATAGACAGTGGTGCCAATATACAGTTTCCCTAGAAGATAAAGATTTTGCAGAGTGGGTTGGAAGACCTGATGTATACTGGGCTGCATTTAACAGAAGCTTGTGACCTAAGTCTTACTTGTGACTTTCCTGGTACTGCTGGCTATGTTGTTTGTATTTCACCTGTTTTGCAAGATTGCCCTTTCTTGCACTGCCAAGTGTGTGTCTGAGGCTTCTAATAAAGTAATATATAGTCCCATATGAGATAGATGATGGTAACAGTGTAACTCTAGATATGAGAAAAAGCAACAAAGGAAATATTTTCCTGGCCCAAGAGGCTAGTAAGACAGGTGGTCCAGAGAATTTTGGATATTGTTTATGGCCTAGTCCAGTAGCAGCACATTGAGTGGCCTGTCAACAGAATCTTTGCCAAACCTGAGAATGGACATTCTCAGCACCATGAGATAAAATGGTCATGAAATGCCCCCCTCAAAATCATGGTCAAGTTTTTGAGCAAAAAGGGGCTCTGCCAACGAAAGACTGACACTTGTCATCTACATCTACAACAATTAAATCATGGCCACTGCAACTGCTGACTTTCAACGCCCCTGAGAGGAGTTCAGGGTGAAAATCAGGAATGAGGCACTCTGTGCTCTGGGAAAAACTGGCAAAACAGGCCTTCAGATAGTTAGATCTTTTTAGGAAAAGATTTTATGAGTTCCAATTCTTGCATCTTCTCATATCTAAAAAACACTGACATCATTAATGGTGACATCTGCTTTGGCCATTATGAAAAATTTTACAATTAAAATCAAATGGAGTAGCTATGGTTCAGAAATCCTGAAAAATAACTGGGTGATACTACAGGTGTAATTTCAGATTGGACATTGTATTGCTGAACAGTTGAGTTTTCTGAGTCAAGGCCTGGATGCCACCATTTTCAAAACAATGTCTGCTGAAAGCTAGTGGAAAAACAAACAAACAAACGCTGATTAAAACCACCCATCCTGGCCAGACATCATGGTAACCATTTGCATGAGTTGTTTTATGACAGGAGATCCTGATAAGAAATACAAAACTGATGAGCCACCACGGACCAGAAAAATTTGGACAAAGTCTCAAAGAGACACTGCGTGTCGGTCCACTTCCCAGAATCCTCGCTAACATCCATCTTGGCCGAAAAATGACATAAAACTCATTAAAGGCCCATGATTGGGCCTCTTTTGGGACTAGAGACAGGGGGGAATGTGGTGTGTAAACAAAACAGCTTCCATGACAGGCTGCTGTGATATACAGCCTGCCCTAGTTCCAGCGACCTCCTCCACCCTCACCTCATACCTCCCCCCACAAGCCAGGAAAGTCCCGCGCGCACCAAGAGATAGACCATCCAGGGCAGATGCACAGTTTAAACTGACCAAACATTGACTGCCAGCTGTACCAATGCTGTAACAAAGAACTGCCTGTATAAAAGCAACTGTGATCTGGAGCGCGGGGCTCTTGTCGGATTCCACTGTGTGGATGAGACTTGCGCCCTAGCCGGCTAGCAATAAACCCCTTTATGTTTTTGCATTGCTGTGTGGACTTGGTCTCTTCAGGGGCTTGGGACCCGGAGTTTGGACTTAACATTAGGAGGTCAAGAAACACCTACAGTGACAGACAAATTTGGCTTTGGAATACAGAATGAAGCAGGACAAAGGAAAATAGAGTTTTGCCAAGAGAATGCACTGGTCATAGGAAACACCCTCTTCCAACAACACAAGAGAAGACTCTAAACATGGACATCACCAGATGGTCAATGCAGAAATCAGATTGATTATATTCTTTGCAGTCAAAGATCGAGAAACTCTATACAGTCAGTAAAAACAGGATCAGGAGCTGACTGTGGCTCAGATCATGAACTCCTTATTGCCAAATTCAGACTTAAATTGAAGAAAGTAGGGAAAACCACTAGACCATCCAAGTATGACCTAAATCAAATTCCTGATTATTATACAGTGGAAGTGAGAAATAGATTTAAGGGACTAGATCTGATAGAGTGCCTGATGAACTATGGATGGAAGTTCATGACATTGTATAGCAAATAGGGATCAAGACCATCCCCAAGGGAAAAAAAAAAGGCAAAAAAGCAAAATGGCTGTCTGAAGAGGCCTTACAAATAGCTGTTAAAAGAAGAGAAGTCAAAAGCAAAGGAGAAGAGGAAAGATATACCCATTTGAATGCAGAGTTCCAAATAATAGCAAGGAGAGCTATGAAAGCCTTCCTCAGTGATCAGTGCAAAGAAAGAGAAGAAAATAATAGAATGGGAAAGACCAGGGATCTCTTCAAGAAAATTAGGGAGCATTTCATGCTCAATAAAGGACAGAAATATTACAGACCTAAGAGAAGCAGAAGATATTAAGAAGAGGTGGCAAAAATACACAGAAGAACTGTACTGAAAACATCTTCGAGATCCAGATATTCATGATGGTGTGATCACTCATCAAGAGGCAGACATTCTGGAATGTGAAGTCAAGTGGGCCTTAGGAAGCATCACTATGAACAAAGTTAGTGGAGGTGATAGAATTCCAGTTGAGCTATTTCAAATCCTAAAAGTTGATGCTGTGAAAGTGCTACACTCAATATGCCAGCAAATTTGGAAAACTCAGCAGTGGCCACAGGACTGCAAAAGGTCAGTTGTCATTCCAATCCCGAAGAAAAGTAATGCCAAAGAATGCTCAGACTACCACACAATTGCACTCATCTCACATGCTAGTAAAGTAATGCTCAAAATTCTCCAGGCCAAGCTTTAATAATACATGCACAATGAACTTCCATATGTTCAAGCTGGTTTTAGAAAAAGCATAGGAACCAGAGATCAAATTGCCAACATCTGCTGGATCATGGAAAAAGCAAGAGAGTTCCAGAAAAACATCTACTTCTGCTTTATTGACTATGCCAAAGCCTTTGACTGTGTGGATCACAATAAACTGTGGAAAATTCTGAAAGAAATGAGACTATCAGACCACCTGAGCTGGCTCTTGAGAAACCTGTATGCAGGTCAGGAAACAACAGAAAGAACTGGACATGGAACAACAGACTGGTTCCAAATAGGAAAAGAGTATGTCAAGGCTGTATATTGTCACCCTGCTTAAATAACTCCTATGCAGAGTACATCATGAGAAACACTGGCTGGTTGAAGCATAAGCTGGAATCAAGATTGCTGGAGAAATATCAACAACCTCAGATATGCAGATGACATCACCCTTATGGCAGAAACTGAAGAAGAAATAAAGAGCCTTTTAATGAAAGTGAAAGAAGAGAGTGAAAAAGTTGGCTTAAAGCTCAACATTCAGAAAACTAAGATCATGGCATCTGGTCCCATCACTTCATGTCAAATAAATGAGGAAACAGTGGCTGACTTTATTTTGGGCCGGCTCCAAAATCACTGCAGATGGTGATTGCAGCCATGAAATTAAAAGACACTTGCTCCTTGGAAGAAAAGCTGTGACCAACATAGACAGCATATTAAAGAGCAGAGACATTGTTTTGACAACAAAGATCTGTCTAGTCAAGGCTATGATTTTTCCAGTAGTCACATATGGATGTGAGAGTTGAACTATAAAGAAAGCTGAGACCTGAAGAATTGATGTTTTTGAACTGTGGTGTTGGAGAAGTCTCTTGAGCATCCCTTGTACTGCAAGGAGAATCAACCAGTTCATTCTAAAGGAAATCAGTCCTGAATATTCATTGGAAAGACTGAATGTTGAATCAGAAACTCCAATATTTTGGCCACCTGATGCGAAGAGTTGACTCATTTGAAAAGACCCTGATGCTGTGAAATATTGAGGGCCAGAGGAGAAGGGGGCGACAGAGGATGAGATGGCTGGATGGCATCATTGACTCATTGGACATGAGTTTGAGTAAACTCTGGGACTTGGTGATGGACAAGGAGGCCTGTCATGCTGCAGTCCATGGGGTCACAAAGATTCGGACAGAATTGAGTGACTGAACTGACTGACTCACTGATATATACATCTATATGTAATTCTTTGTTCATCAAATAATTATATATTTTCAGAATAATTTGGATAAAATAGGAAGAAAATATTAATATAATTATAATTGTTTCATATCTAGAAATGCTAGATTTTTTCATTGTTACCAAATATAAAGATGAAATAATTATCAGAGTTAATACAAGAGACTTTATGGAAGCAAGGAGACCATTCCTCTACATGAGCTTAGTTTCAGACCCACAAAGGGAGAGAGGGTCCTCCTTTTGAATGAGTTGTTGAGGCACTTCACAAGTAGAAAAGAATAAATATTTGCTGATTGGTTAAAGCTCAAAATATAATTCCTACCTCTTCGTGAAGACTAGAACTCACAATATTCTACTTATATTTTTCAAGTCAGTGAAAAATATTTAAGTTGCAAATATCCTGTTTTGATGTGACACAGAAGTTATTTAGCCAATTATTATTATTGGAATTTTTCTGTGGCCCTGGGCATGTGCTATTCATCACAGCAGCCAAATAATGAACTGGTTCCCTGCAGTTTATCAGAGAAGTGCAGGCCATGTTCAGGGGCAAGAGACAAAGAGGAGACAGTGATGATAGTTTTTAATAATAATTAATTATTTATACAGTGCTGACAGACAGTTCACTAATGGTACAGAATCACAGATACACTTTTCTCCACCTCAAGGACAGAATTCTAAGAGAGATGAGCAATTCAGAAGTGAAACAAGCTTTGTCAAACTGAGGTTGCAGCTTATAATTTCAGAACAGCTTTCATCTAAGTTTCATTCTAAAAAGTTACTGAGGGTATAATCTGTAGTGGTGATGAATGGCCTTGCAATATTACACAAGTTCCTCTTCTTTATCTTTACCTAAGTTTTGTCAAAGCAACCATTAAGTCATACTAAGTCATACTGTGATTCTGTTTCTTTAAAACTGGTCTGTTTCTTGACCCTTCACTACTTTCATACTATCATAATTAGTACAGTAGTTACAACAAATCACTTTATCTATTGGAAATCCTTTCTCTTGTCTTCTACCTCTTCCTCTTTTTCCTTTCTTTTCCTTCTTGAAGTTACACAGTGAAATAATAATCCATGCTTCATTGCTCAGTCTTCTCTGACTCTTTGCAATCCGCAAGGCTCCTCTGTCCACTGAATTTTCCAGGCAAGAATGCTGGAGTGGGTTGCCATTTCCTTTTTCAGGGGATCTTCCTGACATATGGATCAAACCTGCGTCTCCTGTGTCTTCTGCATCGCAGGTGGATTCTTTACTCCCTGAGCCATCGGGAAATGATAATCCATCAAATCATAATTTTCCTAAGAGATGGACACAGTGTTAATGAGGCCAAGATTGTGTTATCAGTATTGGAAGGAGATAAATTGTTCCAGGATCACAATCTCTATAACCAGAGACTTGTCTTCCTAATGGCTGTTAGCTGTCCTACAGGGTGGAAGAGAGGGGTGACAACTAAAACATATTTTCATTATTGAGACTTCCCAGGTGTTGCAATGATAAAGAATCTGCCTGCCAATGTAGGAGAATCAAGAGATGTGGGTTTGATCCCTGGGTCAGGAATATCCCCTGAAGGGAATGGCAACCCACTCCAGTATTCTTGCTGGGAAAACTCCATGGACAAAGAAGCCTGGTGGGCTACAGTCCATGGGGTCGCAAACAATTGGACAATACTAAACAACTGAGTACATATATTTTCAAAATTAAAATGTTGTTGGGCACTCTCAGCTGTGATGCATGTAAGCTAGACATTTACACAATGTCACAGTACAACCTGATTTTTTTGTTTGTTATCTTTTTAAAAAATCATTTCTCTGGGGCTTCCTAGTGGTGCTACTGATAAAAAACCTGCCTGCCATTGCAGGAGACATAAGAGACATAGGTTCGATCCCTGAGTCAGGAAGATCCCCTGCAGGAGGACATGGCAACACACTCCAGTATTCATGCCTGGAGAATCCCATGGACGGAGGAGTCTGGCGGGCTACAGTCCGTGGGGTTGCAAAGAGTCACACATGACTGAAGCAACTTAGTACACATGCATAATTGCTTAACAATGTTGTGCTAGTCTCTGTTGTGCAAAGAAGTGAATCAGCCATATGTATACATATATCTCCTCCCTCTTGCACCTCCCTCCTACACCCCCATCCCACCCCTGTAGGTCATCCCAGAGCACTGGACTAAGCTCCCTGGAGTTACAGAACAGCTTCCCACTAGCTACCTATTTTATATGTCAATCCTAATCCCCCAATTTATCTCACCCTTCCCTGTGTCCACATTTGGTCCCTTGCTCCCTCCATCTGCCTCTCTATTCCTGGCCTGAAAATAGGTTCATCTGAACTATTTTTCTAGATTCCATATATGTGTGTTAATATACAGTATTTCTCTTCTCTAGTTCTGACTTACTTCACTCTGTATGACAGTCTCCAGGTCTATCTACATCTCTACAAATGATCCTATTTTGTCTCTTTTTATGATATGATGTTTTGAGGGGTTGTTTGCTATTGAGTGTGGGGCAGTGCCTGACAGAGGGTAATCTGGATGCTCTCCCAGGCACAATTTCTTAGCAGATGTTAGTCTCCAAGAAAATTTGGTTGGCTGTCAGTATGTGATGAAATCAGTGCAAGGTGAATAGTTTTTCCAAAAGAAAATATGGATTTCTTTTCTCCTTTCAGTTTATAGATATATTTTAGAACTTGAACAAGAAAAAGAAAAGTGAAAATGTTCATTTTCCCAGAGTATGATCTCTTTCAAGCATTGAGCCTATAGACCTGCCACAATTTACAGCTGAACTAATGTCTTTAATGTGTGAACTTGAGGCATCTGAAGACGTAACACATGCTCCAGATAAACACCCTCCAAGACAAGTGTGTCATTTGGAAGACTTTCCCCATGAGTGGCATTGCTGACACATGCCCTGACAGTGTCTGCCAGATGTTTTCATTTTCAAGTGGTAGAGGCAACCATCTGGTGCCCAGAGTAAGTAGTCTCAGATCACTAAATGAGAAATCCAGTATTTGATTCCAACCAACACTTAGGCAAATTCAAAGAAAAAAAAAGGTGAATTTTTGATCACTATAGCAATTTTCCACTCAAGTTATCAGATATAATTTTGATAGAGGAAATGGTCTTCCAGATATGAAATGCTCTATTGATTTAGAGTAACTGAAGACTTCTCACAAAATGGGCTTATCTGGTGGCTCAATAGAAAAGAATCTGCCTACAACTGAAGAAGATGTGGGCTTGATCCCTCGGTCGGGCAGATCCCCTGGAGAAGGAAATGGCAACCTACTCCAGGATTCTTGCCTGGGAAACCCCTTGGACAATGAAGTCTGGCAGGCTACAGTCCATGGGGTTGCAAAGAGTTGGACACGACTCAGTGACTAAACAACAAATTGAAGACAGACAACCATTTCCAGTAGTTGATTGAGTCTGTAACACAGATACTACTTCCAGAAGTAACCTGCATCTGGAGGCAAGTGGTAAAAGGGACTTTGGAGATGTATAAATTCATTGATCTATTTGAGAACTATAGGCCAGGTATAGAGTTAAGTGTTAGAGACACAAAGATCTTATGATACAGTAATAAAAAATACACAAAGAAGTCATTAAAAGCAATGTTGAAGAGATGGAGAAGTCTACACAGAGGAGAGTGAAGGGAAGGAACCCTCACCCTGCTAGGTGTCCAATGATGGGCTCTGAGACTAGAGATAAAGATTCATTCCACACAATAACCCATCAGTAAGTTTTTATAGTGATAACTCAAAGTTGTATCACTTTTCAGAGGATTCCTTTGTTTTCTTTACAATGGTTTTTTTCATCCAGAAACATGACCCCCAAAATATACTCCATATTACTTAACTCCACTAAATAATAGTTTAAAATTGTAGTTTCAGGTTAAGACACACATGTTTACTCAACATAAAAGTCACTACTCAGAGATTATCCATGAAATAAACCTGAATTATGTGCACATTTAGAAGAACTAAAAACATTTTTCTTTGTGTGTGTAAGTCAAGTGAGTGGGATGACAATTTGAATTTTCTGTGACTTTTCATAGAAAATTTGCATGTGCATATTTTCCACAGACTTCAAAGCACTCTTGTGATTAAGTCTCTATGTTGCCCTAAAACTGATTTTTCTAAGTTACAGCTTTGCTTTTCAGTGAAGCTCATGTGCAAGATAACCATGAGCCTCATTGTGTTTGAAAAATTGATGAAGAAAACAGTGCAGGAAAAAAAAATATCTACGTTCAAATGATGATTAGCTCATACTCATTCATCTCCAAAATTTGCCATCATGGCTTCTCTGTCTGATTTGGTACACACAATAAATTTTCCGTACATTTCATTTTATATACAATCTACATTTCTTAACTTGCAAACTGTTTGCTTATATAAGCTTGATTTTGTCATTTTGTTGCCAAATGTTTCTAACTGTGAAAATTTTTTGGATAGCTCATGTTGAGATGAAATAAATTATGATCTTTCTCTAAAGGTTCTTTTTTTTATATAATTTAACGACTTTTCACTTAAGAGCAGGATTTTCTGGAAAAAATTAAAGTTGTTAAGCAAAGGATAAGTGCACAAGTCTGAGTTAGATCTTAGAACATTCTTTGGCATAAACCAGGAAAACAGAATCCAGATGTATGTGGAGAAGTAAAAGAGTGGGTGAAAATTTTATGGAAGTCAGGTTAGCTCAGGTAAATATAAAGAATAATTTTTTAAAGGAGAAAGAAAGGATATTATTATTAGAAGAAAAGAGAAAGAAAGGTAGAAATAAGAAAGAAAACAGTAGAAAGAAAGGATAATATTATCCTGAGTATATCATTTTACAGTTTCAAGAATATCATTGAAAACTAGCTTTCAAGAGATAACGCTGGGGTCCAGCCTCGGCGGGTCTGGGGGTCTTGAGGGATGAGTGGCGTCGGCAGAAGAACTGAGCTGAGTCGATGTGTGGTGATGAAGCAGTCTCTCTTTATTGCTGTTAGTTTTGTGGGGTGAGGGAGAAGTCTCTCACTTTATTTTCGTTAGTTTACAGTTTTATAGCCAAAAAACATCTATACAATCTTTTGTTTTCTGCCTACCATCAACAACTTTAACATTAAGCTCATTTTCCTTGCCAAAGGTCGGATTTCTGCATAATTAGACTTAACAATAGTATGTTTACCATTTGAATGTCTCCAGCATACTTCCGATAAGTACATCAATCTAAGTAGAAAGGTTACATTTCTCTTATCAGGTAGAACTATGTAGAAGCTAGAGGGAAGGGCTTAAGCTTGAAACTGTTTTATTCTAGTAACCTACTCAAGGAAAGACGAAAGAGGACAAAGAGACAGTTTAGAAAGAGGAAAGAGGACTAAGACAGTTTAGGAGCACTGCTTTAGCAATAAAACCCTATTAACCTTATAACTACTATAATGAATTCCTATGTCTACATTATCCTAAAGCAATCAATATCTCCAACTATGCTGGCCACAATTATGAGCATTCCTAAGTCCCAATCCAGCCTGATTTCTTCAAGGAAGAGAGCCTCCTCCGTGGAGTGGTCAGGGGAGTGGGAAGTGGAAAGGTGACCCAAGTACGAGCCTTTCTGGTGGTGGCCTTGCCACGACCCCCAGAGAACCCTTGGTAAACTCCCCAGTAATTAGTAGGAGGAGTAGTAATCTATTTAAATGTCCCTTTCATTCCTCCTTAGCCCCCGGGGAAGGTGATCCACCTTCCCGGACTCTCTGGTCGATAAGTTCTGGGGGGATTATCTCAGGACAAATTATTTCCAACTGGGACTGACCTACTGAGATGAGCCAATGTTCCGAGCATGAACAGAACTCCCAAGAAAAATACCAGGGGGTGCCTAGCCCACGATGCCCCGATAAAGAAAGTCAGCTTTGCAATTTCTTTCTTAGTCTCGTGACCTTTTCATCCGAGCAAGGGGGCATCCTGATGGCTCCCTGCAAGATAATTTATAAAGAAATTGGATAAGTGATTGCATGGGAAGATTTAAAAAATACACACACAGAGGAAACAAGCCTGTCCTAAAGTCTCAATGTTATAAAATTGGGCAGAGAATGAGATTGTTGGATGTCATCACTAACTGAATGGACAGGAATTAGAACAAACTCCAGGAGATAGTGGAGGACAGAGGAACTGGCATTCTGCAGTCCATGGGGTCTCAAAAGTCAGATACAATGTAGCTAGCAACTGAACAACAACAACATTCATATGAGACTAGGTACATTCAAAGGATATGGCCTGAGACTGGGTACTCATACATTTCTTGGAAGAGTCATACACAGATTCACTTTTAGGCTAATTACACAGTTTAGTGGGAAGCAAATATGTTTTGATCAACATTAGTTGATTCAAAAGAAGTTCTAAAAATTGTCACTGATACTAAACATATATATGAATATACTTTCTGTAAAATTATTTCAAGGAAACGTGCAGGTTAACTCTTGCTACAGGGTCTTAGTCACACAATGTTCTCTAATATTTCTAGTTTATTTTATTTTTGTCAAATGTTTCATGAGTTTCTCTTTTAACTTAAGACAATCAGTTCAGTTCAGTCTCTCAGTAGTGTCCTACTCTTTGCTACCCCATGGACTGCAGCATGCCAGGCCTCCCTATCCAAGACCAACTCCCGGAGTCTACCCAAACTCATGTCCATTGAGTCAGTGATTTCATCCAACCATCTTAGCCTCTTTCATCCCTTCTCCTCCCACCTTCAATCTTTCCCAGCATCAGGTCAGGGTCTTTTCAAACGAGTCAGCTCTTCGCATCAGGTGGCCAAAGTACTGGAGTTTCAACTTCAACATCCGTCCTTCCAATGAACACTCAGGACTGATCTCCTTTAGGATGGACTGGTTGGATCTCCTTGATGTCCAAGAGACTCTCAAGAGTCTTCTCCAACACCACAGTTCAAAAGCATCAATTCTTCAGTGCTCAGCTTTCTTTATAGTCCAAATCTCATATCCATACATGACTACTGGAAAAACCATAGCCTTCACTAGACAGACATTAGTTGGCAAAGTAATGTCTCTGCTTTTCAATATGCTGTCTAGGTTGGTCATAACTTTCCTTCCAAGGAGTAAGCGTCTTTTTATTTCGTGGCTGCAATCACCATCTACAGTGATTTTGGAGCGTCTCAAAAATAAATTCAGCCACTGTTTTCTCCATCTATTTGCCGTGATGTGATGGGACCGGATGCCATGATCTTAGTTTTCTGAATGTTGAGCTTTAAGCCAACATGGTCACTCTCCTCTTTCACTTTCATCAAGAGGCTCTTTAGTTCTTCTTCACTTTCTGCCATAAGGGTGGTGTTATCTGCATATCTGAGGTTATTGATATTTCTCCCAGCAATCTTGATTCCAGCTTGTGCCTCAACAAGCCCAGTGTTTCTTTTGATGTACTCTGTATATAAGTTAAATAAGCAGGGTGACAATAGACAGCCTTGATGTACTCCTTTTCCTATTTGGAACCAGTCTGTTGTTTCATGTCCAGTTCTAACTGTTGCTTCCTGACCGGCATACAGGTTTCTCAAGAAACAGGTTAGGTGGTCTGGTATTCCCATCTCTTGAAGAATTTTCCACAATTTGTGGTGATCAACACAGTCAAAGGCTTTGGCATAGTCAATAAAGCAGAAATAGATGTCTTTCTTAAACTCTCTTGCTTTTTTGATGATTCAGCAGATGTGGCAATTTGATTTCTGGTTCCTCTGCCTTTTCCAAATCCAGCTTGAACATCTGGAAGTTTATTTTTCATGTATTGCTGAAGCCTGGCTTGGAGAATTTTGAGCATCACTTTACTAGCATGTGAGATGAGTGCAATTGTGCAGAGTTTGAGCTTCTTTGGCATTACCTTTCTTTGGGATTGGAATGACAACTGACCTTTTGCAGTCCTGTGGCCACTGCTGAGTTTTCCAAATTTGCTGGCATATTGAGTGCAGCACTTTCACAGCATCAACTTTTAGGGTTTGAAATAGCTCAACTAGAATTCCATCACCTCCACTAGCTTTGTTCATAGTGATGCTTCCTAAGGCCCACTTGACTTCACATTCTAGGATGTCTGGCTCGAAGTGAGTGATCACACCATCGTCATCATCTGAGTCATGAAGATTGTTTTTGTACAGTTCTTCTGTGTATTCTTACCACGTATTTTTCATATTTTATGCTTCTGTTAGGTCCATATCATTTCTGTCCTTTATTGAGCCCATCCTTGCATGAAATGTTCCTGTAATATCTCTAATTTTATTGAAGAGATCTCTAGTCTTTCCCATTCTATTGTTTTCCTCTATTTCTTTACACTGATCACTGAGGAAGGCTTTCGTATCTCTCCTTGCTATTCTTTGGAACTCTGCATTCAAATGGGTATATATTTCCTTTTTTCCTCCTTTGTTTTTTTCTTCTTTTCTTCTCATAGCTATTTTAAGTCCTCCTCAGACAGCCATTTTGCTTTTTTGCCTTTCTTTTTCTTGGGGATGGTCTTGATCCCTGTCTGCTGTACAATGTCATGAACCTCTGCCCATAGTTCATCAGGCACTCTGTCTATCAGACCCAGTCCCTTAAATCTATTTCTCACTTCCACTGTATAATCGTTAGGAATTTGATTTAGGTCATACCTGAGTGGTCTAGTGGTTTTCCCTACTTTCTTCAGTTTAAGTCTGAATTTGACAATAAGGAGTTCATGATCTGAGCCAGAGTCAGCTCCTGATCTTGTTTTTGCTTACTGTATAAAGCTTCTCCATCTTTGGCTGCAAAGAATATAATCAATCTGATTTTGGTGTTGGCCATCTGATGATGTCCATGTGTAGAGTTTTCTCGTGTGTTGTTGACAGAGGGTGTTTGCTATGACAAGCGCATTCTCTTAGCAAAACTCCATTAGTCTTTGCCCTGCTTCATTTTGTGCTCCAAGGCCAAGGCTTCATTCTGTTACTCCAGGTGTTTCTTGACTTCCTACTTCTGCACTCCAATCCCCTATAATAAAAGGGACATCTGTTTGGGGTGTTAGTTTTAAAAGATATTGTAGGTCTTCATAGAACCATTCAACTTCAGCTTCTTCAGCATTAATGACTGGGGCCTAGACTTGGATTACTGTGATATTGAATGGTTTGCCTTAGAAATTAATAGAGATCATTCTGTCATTTTTGAGTTTGCATCCAAGTACTGCATTTTGGATTCTTCCACTGACTATGATGACTGCTCCACTTCTTCTAAGGAATTCTTGCCTATAGTGGTAGATATAATGGTCACCTTAGTTAAATTCATCCATTCCAGTCCATTTTAGTTCTCTGATTCCTAAAACATTGATGTTCACTCTTGCCATCTCCTGTTTGACCACTTCCAATTTGCCTTGATTCATGGACCTAACATTCCAGGTTCCTATGCAACATTTTTCTTTACAGCTTCAGGCCTTGCTTCTGTCACCAGTCATATCCACAACTGGGTATTGTTTTTGCTTTGGCTCCATCTCTTCATTCATCCTGGAGTTATTTCACTACTGATCTCCAGTAACATATTGGGCCCCTACCAACCTGGGAAGTTCATCTTTCAGTGTTCTATCTTTTTGCCTTGTCATGGGGTTCTCAAGGCAAGAATACAGAAGTCCCTTGCCATTCCCTTCTCCAGGGGACTGCATTTTGTCAGACCTCTCCACCATGACCCATCCATCTTGGGTGGCCCCACATGGCATGGCCTAGTTTCATTGAGTTAGACAAGGCTGTGGTCCATGTGATCAGATTAACTAGTTGTCTGTGATTGTGGTTTCGGTCTTTCTGCACTCCCATGCCCTCTCTCAGAGCCTACAGTCTTACTGGGGTTTCTCTTACCTTGGACATGGGATATCTCTTCACAGCTGCTCCAGCAAACTGCAGTCGCCGCTCCTTACCTTGGACGTGGGGTATCTACTCACGGCTGCTGCTACTGGCCTTAGATGTGGGGTAACTCCTCTCAGGTGTTCCAGTGCCAGGCAGCCACTGGAGACACTCAAGACAATAAGCTTTTCCAAAATAGTTGTTATATCATACCCCCAGGGCAAACTGTTGATTATAAGCATTTTTTTTTAAATTTTTATTTCTTTATTTTTGTCCACCTCTCACAACACGTGGGATCTTAGTTCCCAGACCAGGAATTGAACTCGAGCCCCCTGTGTTGGAAGCATGGAGCCCTAACCACAGGGCTGCCAGGCAAGTCCCTTGGTTGCATGCATATTAAAGCTTATGGTTTATAAGCATAAAATAATGCAATGAGTATTTTTAAAATTAAACTGTATCAGTATGTTTAATATTTTTGAATTAAGGAAATCATGAACTCAAAGCAGGCAGAACAGAGTGGACTTGGTGACGTTCTTTTCTCTATTTATCAAGTGTGAGGTTTTAACTGAGGTGACATCAATAGGGTCTAATTACAAGTTAAGTTACTGTTGGTAAGATGCTTGGCAGGGCAGGAGGGAGCAGAGTTGGCTGGTACATATCGGACTTCAACCTGTGACCTTGGCCTCTTTAACACAATGGTCCAACCAACTGAGCTCACCCAGCCATATGTCCATCTTTACACTTGGCAGGAGAAACAGCACCATGAGGTGTTTTTGTTTTCATGCAATCGCAATTAATAGGCCATTCCTTCCCACAGTGAAGAATTTTTCCTATCTGCTTCTTCACACTTCTAGCAAACAATAAAATCTAATTACTTGTTGCAAATCGTGATGCCAGCTGAAGTCTCAGTACTGAAACTGTATTTCTATATGTTGGTGAGAATATCGGCACCTTTATGACCATGTGAAAGAATTCTTATCCAAACCTTATTCTTTGTCATCTTTGGAAGAGATTAAAGACACTATAAATTTACAAGTCAAAGAATTGCTACCTTTTCATTTAAGTTTTGCTTCAAAAGTGAAGAATGGGGCCAGAAAACTATTACTAGCAAAAAAAAAAAAAAACCCTAAGGTGCTTATTTGACATACTCACATACTCAAATTGTTCACCTTTCCTCTTTCCTATTGAAATAACTTTTCTGGCTATTTTTTCAAGGTAGAAAGAAGATGGAGATAACAGCATAATCCAGCTCCATGAACTATATTTCTGGAATCCAACACTGGAAGAGACTCTAAAGAGAATCAAATGCAACTCTCCCACTTCATGGTAACAGTGTTGAGGTTAAAGGTCACAAAAATATTACATGGCAGAACCACTCCTAAAAATATCTATCTGATATTGGTCGTATTTTATACAGACAATGGATTAAATAGTTTTGAACACAATTCTACCTTTGAAGTTGAGGTAGGTGATTAAAGACAAGAATTTTCCAACTAGTTCTGTTTTGGAATCTCAATTACCTATTTCACTTGTTTTCAGGATCTAAATATGTACTGATTAACTACTATGTGCCAGGCTACTGGCTAAACCTCTGATTAGTTTTAATAAGCTATTTTGGTTTTACCTAGATGTATTGAAAGAGTTAGTATTCTATACATGATAGGAATCCCTGATATTCACCTGCCCTCTCCTGGAGCCATACTTCCACTCTGAGACTCAGGACAAAGGTGAGAAATAATTGATGTTCATTCATGGAGTTAGATCAGGGTGGTTTTTGCCCACATTACCTTTGCAAGTCTAGAAACAGTATTTTCTAGACTGTTTGTCTATGTAGATGTCAAGTTATTTAGTCACTAAGTCACATTTGACTCTTTTTGTGACCCCATGGACAGTAGCCCACCAAGCTCCTCTATCCATGGGATTTTCCAGACAAGAATACTGGAGAAGTAGATTGCCATTTCCTTCTCCAGGGGGTCTTCCCAACCCAGGGATCAAACCTACATCTCTTGCATTTGGCAGGCTGATTCTTTACCACTGAGCCACCAGAGAAACCCAGATGTCAAATATCTGGATACAGAAATAAATTAAATTATATCTCTGCCCTAAAGTTTATGATTAGGGTTATTGAAGTAGTTAAAATTTTTTTTTTTGACTGTACTGGGTCTTTGTTGCTGCATGAAGGCTTTCTCCAGTTAAAGTGAGTGGGGGCTACTCTAGCTGCTGTGCTTGGGCTTCTCATTGTGGTGGCTTCTCTTGTTGCAGAGTATGGAATCTAGGGCACTTGTGCTCCAGTAGTTGAAGCACATGGGCTCAGTACTGGCAGTTCATGCGCTCTAGAGCACTGGCTTAGTAGTTGTGGCACACGGGCTTAGTTGCCTTGCAGCATGTGGGATCTTCCTGGACCTGGGATTGAACCTGTATCCTTTGCATTGGTAAGCAGTTCTTTTTTTTTTTTTTTTTTTTTTTTTACTGAGATTTGATTCATTTTTAAAATTTTATCTTTTAACTGAAGAATAATTGCTTTACATAATTTGTTTGTTTTCTGTCAAATATCAACATGAATCAGCCATAGGTGTACACATGTTCCCTCACTCTAGAACCTCCCTCCCTTCTCCCTCCCCATCCCACCCCTCCATGTTGACACAGAGTTTATGTGGATCACCATAAACTGTGGAAAATTCTTCAAGAGATGGGAATACCAGACCACTTGAGCTGCCTCTTGAGAAACCTGTATGAAGATCAGGCAGCAACAGTTAGAACTGGACATGGAAAAACAGACTGATTCCAAATAGGAAAAGGAGTACGTCAAGGTTGTATATTGTGACCCTGCTTATTTAAATTCTATGCAGAGTACATCATGTGAAATGCTGGGCTGGATGAAGCACAAGCTGGAATCAAGATTGCCGGGAGAAATATCAACAACCTCAGATATCCAGATAACACCACCCTTATGGCAGAAAGCAAAGAAGAACTAAAGAGCCTCTTGATGAAAGTGAAAGAGGAGAGTGAAAAAGTTGGCTTAAAGCTCAACATTCAGAAAACTAAGATCATGGCATCCGGTCCCACCATTTCATGGCAAATAGATGGGGAAACATTGGAAACAGTGTCAGACTTTATTTTTCTGGGCTTCAAAATCACTGCAGATGATGATTGCAGCCATGAAATTAAAAGACCCTTACTCCTTGAAAGGAAAGTTATGACCAACCTGGACAGCATATTGAAAAGCAGAGACATTACTTTGTCAACAAAGGTCTGTCTAGTCAAGGCTATGGTTTTTCCAGTAGTCATGTATGGATGTGAGAATTGGACTATAAAGAAAGCTGAGCACTGAAGAATTGATGCTTTTGAACTGTGGTGTTGGAGAAGACTCTTGAGAGTCCCTTGGATTGCAAGGAGATCCAACCAGTCCATCCTAAAGGAGATCAGTCCTGAGTGTTCATTGGTAGGACTAGTGTTAAAGCTGAAACTCCGATACTTTGGCCACCTGACACAAAGAGCTGACTCATTTGACCCTGATGCTTGGAAAGTCTGAGAGCTGGAGGAGAAGGGGATGACAGAGGATGAGTTGGTTGGATGGCATCACCAGCTCGATGGACATGAATTTGAGTAAGCTCCGGGAGTTGGTGATGGACAGGGAGGCCTGGCGTACTGTAGTTCATGGGGTCACAAAGAGTCAGACACAACTGAGCATCTGGACTGAACTGAACTGAACTGAAGGATGACTGTGACCTTGTCAGTCTCTTCTTGATTAGCCAATAGTGTATCCACATTCCAAACATAATCAAGTCAAACCTCCTTAAGCTGAAATTACAGGACCTGTGCAACCTGGCTTTGGCTTCCCCTGCAGACTTACTATCTACTGTTCATCTTTAGCTCCAGTGTCAGGAGAAAGTTTACCTTTCTCCAAACTTAGGCAGCCCTACTCAGCTCCATTCCTCTTCTCTGAAGCTCTATCCTAGGTCTGAAAGTTGTTCCCCTCTGTGTCTGCTTCGTATACTTGGTTGTTCTTTATATCCACACCTGCTCCATGAGGCTTTTCCATACGTAGCATTCATTACTTCATCCTCCTCTGCTCCCAGGCTGCTATTCGCTTCCATCTTTAATTAGATCTTACTTCAATGGAATGTGAATGATTGTTTTTTGTGAATGTGCCATCTTCCTGGCCATACTTCAATACCTCGAGAGGGAGGGACCGTTCTTTCTTTTTCTTATTTCTCACAGCATGAAACATGGTTTTTGGCACAGAACAAATCCCCTCTTATCCTGTTAACTGGATTGAATTTTATGGCACTGCTTCCTCAAGTACAAAACTGATAGATGGCAGAGTTAAGTGGTACTCTCTCTCCTGTTCATCCTCTGATGGGAGACTTTCTAGAATCATTCTCCATACCCTCACTTGTGCCACTCTATTTATTCTTTGTCCTTTCCTGCTTTCTCTTCTCTTTTCCTTTCCACTTACCCTTTTCTCCTCAAATTCAAGAAATGTTCATAGGATTTGGGGCAGGATGATAGCTCTCCAAATTTCTTTTCACCTCCTTTAAGTCCCACTTGCTTCCCTGGAGGTTTGGATAGTAAAGAATCTGTCTACAATGCAGGAGACCTGGGTTCGATCCCTGGGTCAGGAAGATCCCATGGAGAAGGACACTGCAACCCACTCCAGTATTCTTTCCTGGAGAATTCCATGGATAGAGGAGCCTGGCAGCCTAGAGTCTATAGGGTAACAAAGATTCAGACACAATTGAGCCCCTAACACTATATGCCCACCAGCAAGCAAGATAGGACAGGAAGAGACAGTGATCTTAGTGTGACTCTGGGGCAACTCTTGCAGGTCCTTGCTTCAGTGATACATGTTCTCAAAGATGGAAGTGACCTTGGCCTCTCCACCTGGTCTCACTTTCAAGAGTTCTTACTACTTCCAGGTTCCAGGTGTCCCCAGGTCTTTCTTCTAGGTGTCCCTTCCAGGGATCCCAGTACGGAAGTCTGGCCTTTAGAGAACATCAACATGTATGTCCACCATACCACCATAATATCTACCCAGTGGCCTTCATCTGATCCTGATGGGGAGGTTATTCAAAGGGCTGTGTCTTCACACATTGTTGTATCATTTTATTCTTACTCAGGATCTTGTTTTATCTTTCTCTTTCTTTATCTTTAACTTTACTTCGTCTTTATTTTTATCAGTTCTTTTCCTGGTTAACTTTATTTATTTATTTTTAAATTTTCTTTACTTTATTGTGTTGGTTTTGCCATACATTGACATGAAACCACCATGGGTACACATATGCTCCCCCTCCAGAACCCCCCTCCCTCTTCCCTCCTGATTCCCTCCCCCTGGGTCATCTCGGTGCACCAGCCCCAAGCATCAACCCTGGGCTGGCGATTGATTTCACATATAATTAACATGTTTCACTGCCATTCTCCCATATCATCCCACCCTTGCCCTCATCCACAGAGTCCACGAGTCTGTTCTATACATCTGTGTTCCTTTTGCTGTCTCTCATGCAGGGTTCTCATTACCATCTTTCTAAATTCCATATATATGCATTAGTATACTGTATTGTTGTTTTTCCTTCTGGCTTACTTCACTCTGGATAATAGGCTCCAGTTCCGTCCACCTGAGTAGAACTGATTCAAATGAATTGTTTTTTAATGCTGAGTAATATTCCATTGTGTATATGTACCACAGCTTTCTTATCCATTCATCAGTTGATGGGCATCTAGGTTGCTTCCATGTCCTGGCTATTGTAAACAATGCGGCAATGAACACTGGGGTACACGGGGCTCTTTCAATTCTGGTTTCCTTGGTGTGTATGCCCAGCAGTGGGATTGCTGGGTTCCTGGTTAATTTTAACTGGAGATTCTGTGTGAGAGTCCAGAGAGTATCTGCCTCCATCAAGTGTCCACTACAGCCATGGACATGTACAGGGTAAGAAGAATATCCTGGGAAAATAGCCAGAATAGTGCCACCAGTGACTGAGGTTCAGAAATATTCTGTATGAACAGATGGATAGTGAAGTAGTTAGTGAAAGTCACTCGGTTGTGTCTGACTCTTTGTGACTCCATGGACTATAGCCTGCCAGGCTCCTCTGTCTATGGAATTCTCCAGGAAAGAATACCGGAGTGGGTAGCCATTCCCTTCCCCAGGGGATCTTCCTAACCCAAGGATTAAATCCAGGTCTTCTGCACTGTAAGCAATTTACAGTCTGAGCCACCAGGAAAGCCCATGAATCGCTGGATGTTGCAGTTAAAAATCAAAGGAGGAAACCCAGACACACACCCTAAGTTTTGGAAAGGAGTTTTCTCCAACCAGGTCCCCAACACAACATATGCTCCCTGGTGAAAAGCCAAAAAATAATGTAGGCATTTTTTTTTCTTATGTATGTTACTGTAACTTGTGTATTTCCAAATGGGGACAGGAGATAACAGGAGGGGGCAAATGAGGACTCTGTAGCTCAGGCAGGAAAGAACTTTTGCATCATATAAACCTGCAGGAGCTTTCCCTCAGCCTGAAGCAGAGGCCCTGCTAACCCCTCATGAACCCTGTCCTAGTAACTAGAGTCAGGTCAAAGATTGACAGCCTGCTTTTATCCATTCAAGTAACTCAGGAGATCCCCAGAGCAAATTACCCCGGCAGAAATTTAATAAGGTCAGTTTCAAAGACAGTTCAGGGAAGCTGCTGGCACAAAGCCCCTCCCTGGCTTTCCAGGATGATTCAGGGCCTCTGTGAGGATGCTTGCAGACCAGAATCCGAGGTCCCCACTGGACACAGTGCCCTGATTGGGGCCACTTCTGAGCAGGGAATGTTACCTGAGGACATGCATCTGGTTCTCTCTGATTCTTAGCCAGGTCACATTAAATCTTAAAAAAATAAAAAAATGGTTTGGAAGAAAAGACCACAGAAGGACAATGGACAAGTAAATGAAGTCTTTTCATGATAACCTACTTTCAAGATAAATTTTAACAAATGAATCCATGTGCCTTCAAGGCAAAAACTTAAAAGAATAGTAACTCAGATGTAGATCTTCGCAAATTTCTACCCTCATGAGAATTAAAGCAAAGATGATTAGAATCAGTATTATTTCCAAAAGAAAAAGTCTTTTTTTTTTTTCAAATTGGGCTTCCCTTCTTCTCAAAATTTTAGGTCTCTAAATCCTTGCACAATCAGAATGTTACAGAACACAGAGTCCCTCATTTTACCTTCTGACCTCAGTTAAGATGACTAAAATTAGCAGAATAGGCATTTGGGTATTTTTATTCATTTATCAAAGGAGGAAATAGAATGCTATTATGGGCAGATTCAAACCCTACAGAGCAAAAAGATTTATATATAAAGTTACTTCTTATATCTCCACTCAAATTTCAATAAATCACAAATTCATATTTATAGCTGTCCTTACAACTAACTCAGTGTCAAAGAAAAGTAAATATTGGGGAAATATTCCAAAGAAGAAGGAAAAAAGAGTTTTTGCAAAGGATATTCACTCTCTTCCTTTTACCACTGCATTCCATAATAACATAACCAAGTTAATGTCTTTGGACAGAAATGAACTATACCAGCCCTCTCCCTCCTGGTGGAGTTGGAATATGGTAACAACAACAACAAAAATCTAGGTAACATCTCTCAAAGGACACACACTCTTCATCTTGGCTTAGATAACATCCAAGTCTCTCCTCAAGCTGAGAATATGTGTCACTAAGTCTTATAGTAATCTCATTCCAAATCCTCTCTTCTCTATACCTCTAGGTTGATCCCTATCTATTTTCAGTTTCACTCTTAACCAGCCATAGAATGTCATTACCATTTACGTCTACCTGACTCTTCCCCTTCTCAGAGAATCTAAAGTTGACGGCAGACAGTTCTAGGAATGACCAGTTCCAGAGTAAATTAGAATAAACTCTCAAAACAAAAAAAGGATGAAATTTTCCAACTTGCTGCAACATGGATGGATTTGCAAGGCAGAGGAGAGTGAAAAAGGTGGCCTAAAGCTCAACATTCAGAAAACTAAGATCATGGCATCTGGTCCCATCACTTCATGGCAGATAGATGGGGAAACAAGGGAAACAGTGGCTGACTTTATTTCTGGGGGCTCCAAAATCACTGCAGATGTTGATTGCAGCCATGAAATTAAAAGACGCTTACTCCTTGGAAGGAAAGTTATGATCAACCTAGACAGCATATTGAAAAGCAGAGATATTACTTTGCCAACAAAGGTCTGTCTAGTGAAGGCTATGGTTTTTCCAGTAGTCATGGTAAAGAAAGGTGAGCGTTGAAGAATTGATGCTTTTAAACTGTGATGTTGGAGAAGACTCTTGAGAATCCCTTGGACTGCAAGGAGATCCAACCAGTCCATCCTAAAGGAGATCAGTCCTGGGTGTTCATTGCAAGGACTGATGTTGAAGCTGAAGCTCCAATACTTTGGCCACCTCATGCGAAGAGTTGACTCATTGGAAAAGACCCTGATGCTGGGAAGGATTAGGGGCAGAGGAGAAGGGGACGACAGAGGATGAGATAACTGGATGACATCACTGACTAGATGGACATGGGTTTGGGTAGACTCCAGGAGTTGGTGATGGACAGGGAGGCCTGGTGTGCTGCAGTTCATGGGGTCGCAAAGAGTGGGACACGACTGAGCGACTGAACTGAAGTGATGCTATAATAATGTTAAAAACAAATAATGGATAAAAGTTTTATTTTATCTCTGAGATTTTATCCCCGGAGTACAGCTGCTTATGCTAAGCAGAGAAAGTCAGAGAAAGACAAATACTGTATGATTATCACTTACATGTGGAATGTAAAAGATACATAAATTAGTGACTATAAGAAAAATAAGCAGACTCACATATATAGGTGACTTCCCTGGTGGCGCAGATGGTAAAGCATCTGCCTGCAATGCGGGAGACCCGGCTTCGATCTTTAGGTTGGGAAGATCCCCTGGAGAAGGAAATGGCAACCCACTCCAGTACTCATATACAGAGAGCAAATTAGTGGTTACCAGTGGGGGGCAGGTGTGGACAACATACTGGTGAGGGAGGGGAAGACTCAAACTACTGGATGTAATACAGGTTCAAGGATGTAGTTTACAACACAGGGAATGAGTATTCTGCAATAACTGTAGTTGGAAAGTAGCCTTCAAAATTGTATTAAAAATTAAAAATTGTTTTCCCATAACATTTTGGTAAAAATAAAATGAATTAAATTAAAAATTCTTCAGTGTTCATTTCTGTCAAACCTTCAAAGCAACCAATGAATCATTATTTACTTTATTTTTCATGTCCAAACTTAACTTTTTATTTTATCCCTAAGAATTTATCCCCAGAGTACAGCTACATTCCTATCTCCACAAATCCATTCAGTAAGTTAAAAATGGCAGCAAGAGGCAAAGCCAACGCAAACCTAATGTAATTTTTAAAAACAGTTAACCAATATACATTCTTTATCAGTTATATATATTGTGAACTATTCATACCAATACCTTGGAAGTGAACTTGAACATAAAAGAGTAAAATTCTGGACTCCATTATGTACCCACACACTTACAAATAATTTTGAAAAGTTTACAATAAAAGTACATAAAGAACAGCCTCATAAAATTGACATTCTTCATGAAAATCAAAGTGATGTTTTCAAAGATGTTGGTACCTGCCTAATACCTGGAGGATATATAAGAAGCACATACAACTGACACTTTCTGACACACCCTGAGCTGACTTTGAAACCTAACTATAGCTCCACTATCTTATTTAATCTTCACCCAAACAAATTTATTAGTATGTATTGGGATTTGGAAGCTTGGTATTTAAATCAGAATTCATTCTCAGTTATCCAGTATTGGTGCTTGGAGAATCCCATGGACAAAGGAGCCTGGCAGGCCATGGTCTATAGGGTCGCAAAGAGTCAGACACGACTGAAATGACAGCATGCACTACACACACTATATGCCAGCAAATTTGGAAAACTCAGCAGTGGCCACAGGACTGGCAAAGGTCAGTTTTCATTCCAATCTCTAAGAAAGGCAATGCCAAAGAATGCTCAAACTACTGCACAATTACACTCATCTCACAAGCTAGCAAAGTAATGCTCAAAATTCTCAAAGCCAGACTTCAACAGTACATGAACTGTGACCGTCCTGATGTGCAAGTTGGATTGTACAAGAAAAGGCAGAGGAACCAGAGATGAAATTGAAAACACCTGTCGGATCATTGAAAACGCAAGAGTTTCAGAAAAACATCTACTTCTGCTTTATTGACTATGACAAAGCCTTTGTGTGAATCACCATAAATTGGAAAATTCTTCAAGAGATGGGAATACCAGACCACATGAGCTGCCTCTTGAGAAATGAGTATGAAGTTCAGGAAGCAACAGTTAGAACTGGACATGAAATAACAGACTGATTCCAAATAGGAAAAGGAGTATGCCAAGGCTGTATATTGTCACTCTGCTTATTTAACTTATATGCAGAGTACATCATGCAAAATGCTGGGCTGGATGAAGCACAAGCTGAAATCAAGATTGCAGGGAGAAATATCAACAACCTCAGATATCCAGATAACACCACCCTTATGGCAGAAAGTGAAGAAGAACTAAAGATCCTCTTGATGAAAGTGAGAGAGAGTGACAAAGTTGGCTCAAAACTCAACATTCAGAAAACTAAGATCATGGCATCTGTTCACATCACTTCATGGCAAATAGATGGGGAAACAATGGAAACAGTGTCAGACTTTATTTTTCTGGGCTCCAAAATCATTGCAGATGGTGACTGCAGCCATGAAATTAAAAGATACTTGCTTCTTGGAAGAAAAGCTATGACCAAACTAGACAGCATATTAAAAAGCAGAGATATTATTTTGCTAATAAAGATCCGTCTAGTCAAGGCTATGTTTTCTCCACTGGTCATGTATGGATATGAGAGTTGGACTATAAAGAAAGCTGAGCACAGAAGAATTGATACTTTTGAACTGTGGTGTTGGAGAAGATTCTTGAGAGTCCCTTGGATTGCAAGATCTAACCAGTCCACCCTAAAGGAAATCAGTCCTGAATATTCATTGGAAGGACTGATGCTGAAGCTGAAACTGCGATTCTTTGGCCATCTGATGCGAAGAACTGACTCATTGGAAAAGATCCTGATGCTGGGAAAGATTGAAAGTGGGAGGAGAAGGGGATGACAGAGGATGAAATGGTTGGATGGCATCACCAGTTCAATGGACGTGAGTTTGAGTAAACTCTGCTAGTTGCTGATGGCCAGGAAAGCCTGGTGTGCTGCAGTCCATGGGGTCACAAAGAGTTGGACATGACTGAATGACTGAACTAAACTGACAGATAAATACAGGGTGGCACTAGTGGTAAAGAACCTGCCTGCCAACGCAGAAGACATAAGATATGTAGGTTCAATCTCTGGGTCGGGAAGATCCCCTGGAGGAGGGCATGACAACCCACTCTAGAATTCTTGTCTGGAGAATCCCAAGGAGCCTGGCAGGCTTCAGTATGATAAATTTAGGAGAATTATGAGAATTTTAATGGAATTTAACAGGTAATATTATCCATAACATTTGTTGGAGATGCTAGCTTAAGAACTTACTTCTTGAGCAAAATACAGTTCTTCTTTACAAGGATTTCTTGGCCATATTTTAGATATTGCATGATAGGAACTATCCCACCAGCAGAGTTTTCTGCTCTTATGATTATTCTATCAGCACAGAAGTCACTAGATGTCACTTTATTTGATATTGTATTAAAAATTGACCTTAAGTACTTGATAGTTTCTTCTCTTATAATACATACATCACTTGCTTTAAAGTAGCAACTCCTTGTATTCACACACAAAATATATGGCACAGAAATCAAGCCAAATGGAACAATCTAAAACTTTTGACTTAGTGTCACTAGAACTATTAAAAAAATGTATATAATTTCTGCCTTCAAGTGAATAGATAGTTATACTAGGATTTTTTTTAATTAAATACAATCAGAAACCATAATAACAGTGGCTTAGGTAAGAGACAATAGTCATCATTGTTCTATAAAATCTTACATAGTATACTTGGTGCAACATCACTAACATGCTTTCATGAGATTTTCCTCAGTGATGTGTTCTGTTTTCTCACCTACCAAATGATCACTTGAAATGATGATCAAAAGTACATTTCAGAGCTTCCCTGGTGGTCCAGTGGTTAAGAATCCACCTGCCAATGTAAGGGACATAAATTCAATCCCTGGTCCAGGAAGCTTCCATATGCCATGTGACAACTAAGCCCGTGAACCACAGCTACTGAGCCTGTGCCCCAGAGCCCACCTGCCACAACCCTTTAAGCCCATGTCCTCTTGATCTCATATTCTGCAATAGGAGAAACCACAGCAATGAGAAGCCTGCACACCGCAACTAGAGAGGAGTAGCCTCTCAATTGCCACAATTAGAGAAAACCAGTGCTCAACAAAGACCCAGTGCAGCCAAAGAAATAAACAAATAAAATTACTATTTTTTAAAAGTACTTTTTTATTGTCAGGTTTCCATTTAATTCCCTGAATTTTATCTTAGAAAGAAATGGAGAGCTTTATTTATATGCTATACTGTATTTCAGCATGATACCATAACTTTGCAGGGATAACAAATATTTTATATAATTTCACTGTATAAAATTCATTGAGGAATTTGGCTCTTTTTCTTGGTATAAAAGTTGATTCTCACATACAAATAAACATCACTGTATCTTCACAAACTCCAGATGACGTGGTGTGAGTTTCCACACATTTTTTGCCATCCACCATGCAGCAGCATCAGATGAAGATGGACATCAGCTGGTGAGGAGCAGGAACCTTTAAGCTCTGTCTGACATTTTAATAAGTTCAGTGTGGAGGTACTCTACTGGGTACTTGCTAATGCAATTTAGCTCAGCAACTAGTGGAGGCTTGACTTTTTAAGCCTTGTAATACAGCTATAGTCTTATAATTTAGTATTGGCAAGGAGAGAAAAGCCTTCTTTTCCTCTGGATATGCCCCAAAACTAGTTAGCCTAACTGTACAAGCTAATGTACTTTTGGTTTCCAAAGTATGAAAATGGATACACAACCTATTTTAGAAAGTGCCAATTTTCTTTAAAGTTTTTAAATGGCTTAAAACTAAATTTTTTAAATAATTTAATTGAATCAAATCTGGGGATTCAGCCTAAATGAATGCTATAGTTCTAGAAAATAAGAACTGCATAGCTCATAGAGGTTTGCTTTTTGAATATCATTTATCTACACAACTGCCCTGAATGGCAGTATAATTTCTGTGTTAGGATTTTTTTTTTCTTTTTTTTTTAATCAAATGGGTCAGGGGTCCCCAGCCTCCAGAATCTAATGCTTTATGACCTGAGGTGGAGCTGATGTAATAATAATAGAAATAAAGTGTACAATAAATATAACATGCTTGAACCATTCCAAAACCATTCTCCACCCACACCCTCCTCAACCCATCATATCTTCCAAGAAAAATTGTCTTCCATGAAATTGCTCCCTGGTACCAAAAAACTTGGGGACTGCTGTGTAATCTAAAGCTAAGAGATGTGGTATAACTTTCCCAGTGTCACTCCCAAAGCAGGTAAGAATAGAGCAAAGGACAGCATGAACTCCTGCTTCTCTGCCACCTGACCTCAGGCCCCCAGATCCTCTCAGCACTTGGCACACACGTAGTGGCACACTTCGCAACATGTGACAAACATTGATGACTGCCCTCAGAACACATGGATTATGGTCCTACAAGTCTAGAAGCGGTCTTACATGGAGGTCATTTTGTGAATAGAGAAAGTCCTTGTTATTGCAGGGCTCTCGGCCACATCCCACTCCAGATGATGTGAAAAGGGGAAAAGCAATAGAGATCAATGAAGTTAAGTCTCCAGCATGCCTGTGGCATTAGTTTTTAAGGACAAGCTAAATATACTGTGTTGTTGTCATCATGGCTGATTGGAATGTTATCTGGAGGGCTCTTGGCAGCGAGGTGCTAGCTACACCAGTTCATTAATCCAGCTTCCGTTAAGCTGAATGTGAAGCTTGGTGGTTAAAGGTTGCTATGAGTGGAGAGTTCTCAGGGAACAACAGGTTGGGATAAATTTTGTTGACTTTTAGTAACCGCATGGGGTGCCCATATAATCTGAGAGTAAAAAGGACACTATCTTGTTAAGGCTGAACTATTTTGGGTTTTCTCTTTGCTGTCTTACTCTGCTGACATTACAAGTTGATGAATCTTATCTTTAGCACGTCCTATTTCCTCTAACATAATCTAATTGCTGTTTCTCTTCTTCCTTGAGACTATTTTCCCTATGCAAAAATAAAACCAGAGGAAAGATAGCTTTTAGACATAATAATACCAAAGTGTGGGTAGTTTAATGAACATCACCTTCAGAAATATTCTTGTTTTTTAAAAAGAGATATATAGGAGAAAAAAGAAGAAAAAAATTAATGTCTACTGAGCAATTTATGTACAATTATGTACAATTATGTACCATGCATTCTAACATAAACTTTATACCAACCAATATGAGGTATCATTAACCTCACTTGTTCAGAAAATTGAAATTCAAAGAAGCTAAATTTTATCATGTATATAGTTAGTAAGTAGTATTAGCAGTTGGAAGTAAACAGAGGAGTTCATATTTTGAACACTATACCATGGCAATTCAACCTATCAATGGAATAAATTTCTTAGGAAAAAAATTGGTAGACAAGAGAGATCAAAACTATAATATTCTAAACCAGTATTTACCTCTGACGAGTGTGAAAGTTGCTCAGTCATGTCATGACCCCATGGATTACACAGTCCATGGAATTCTCTGGGCCAGAATGCTGGTGTGTATAGGCTTTCCCTTCTCCAGAGGAATCTTCTCAACCCAAGGATCAAACTCAGATCTCCCACATTGCAGGCAGATTCTTTATCAGCTGAGCCACAAGGGAAGCCCACCTCTGACAAAAACAAGCTCTATACCCACAGCAACCATAAGAGTAGCAACAAGCAGCTATCCAAATTTAAATTTAAATTAATCAAAACTAAATAAAATAAAAATTTCACTCTTGTCAGTTGCCCTAGGCATATTTCAAGTGTTAAGTAGTCTGCATTGATTCAGAACATTTCCATCACCACAGAAAGTTAAATTAAACAGCTCCTCTTAGCTATTTTGGACATGGAGACTTGAAGTAAGGTATATCCCTGTTCTCAGTTTTAAAGATCTGTAGCCATAACTCAAATTAAAACAAGTCTTTTGTGTGGGTATGTGTGGTATGTATGTGTTATGTTTTCTCTCCTGAGAAAGGAGAAAAAAAGATGAAATAAAGGGAAGCACAGCAAAAAGAGTCTTTGAAACTATCGATTTAATCAGGGCAGTTACCAGAGGATTCACTTACAAAGGAGGGCTGATGCAGGACATAATTGAAGCTTGCAAGAAAATATTTTCTTGTAAAAGTAAGCAAACTGTACAAAGAAAGATTTAAAAGATAAACTTGAGGGACTTCCACTTCTGGCCAAGGTGAAGAAACAAGCCACTGATTCACCTTCTTCTATAATTTCCCAACCTTGATGCTTACTGACTTTATTTTTCTTCTATTCTTCACCATCACAACTGAGCCAGATCACATGTCTAAAAATGAAATTACAGCATATTCCTGACTAGTATTTTACTAGTTGTGAGCAGACTTTTTTTTTAAAGTTGCTGGTGAAAATGAAATTTTCAGGCTGATAAATGTTCAATATTTCCCATATTACAATGAAGACATGAGAGTGACCTATGGTTGTTTTCCATCTTAGGCTTATTGTTTTCTGTAGCTCTAGAGACACTCATATTTCTTGCTGCTAAATAAAATGTCAAATTTGTACATTAATGAAATAGTTAGCCTTAAACATCAACAATTACCATAGGAGGTCTGGCATTTAATAGTGCTTACACTCTAATGTTCTCAAAGAGAAGTAACACTTGAGAAATGTGGAGAACAGCATATAAAAAATAAATGTCTTATGACAGAACGCTAATGCATGGGTGCTCAGTTGCTCAGTTGTGTCTGGCTCTTTGTGACCCCATGGAATATAACCCACCAGACTATCCAGCTTTAAATCTAGAAGTCCTGAGAGCTGCTGAAAGGACTATATGAAAACTGAGATCACTACTGGATAGAGTTTATCAATACTAGGGAAAGATGACCCTAACTATAAAGCATCCTCAGATATTTTCTTTAAAATAACAAAACAAGGTGCTAACATGGGGGCTTTTCTCTATCACTCTTTCATTCTGTGATAGAAGGGCAGTCACACATGACATATCAAGTATTAACTATCAAGTGAATGACTACAGACATGAGTGCAGATCTTGCTCATGCAACACAAACATAAAACCAAAAAACTCATCCCCAGGCTAACAAGAAACAAATATAGAAATTAAACTGATGTTCCCTGATGGCACACCTCAGAAGGTATAGGTATTGGTTGTTTTTTGTTTTTTTAACTAAACCGGCACATCATTTATCCAAACATTTATCCTGTAGAAAACCATGATACTTCAATACCATGCAGCCTCAGTCTAACAGAGGCAAATGGTTCAGAGGATAAAAATTAAGAGGAAATTTCATATATTCAGCAGAGAAAATGAATGCTGGCCAGCAGAGGAAAGCCCTGGGTAATCTTAATTTAAAGATTTCAAACAAACTCATTCATTTTGGAAGAGTAATTATAAATGGAGAATGTTTCTAAAACCCAAGGTCAGAGTTCCTTTTGTTAATAGACAAAGAATTCTGGGAAACAGTCAGAAAGGAACTAATGTACCCTGCACTTCAACTAGTGAGAGGAAAGCATTCTCAGCTCCTGAGTGGATATAGATGCTAGTGGTAGAACACAGTGACAGCATGGCTGGGATCCTGGGATTGGGCACAAGACATCTCCACAGTGAAAAAAAAATGGCCTGAAACCTCAGGCAGCAGTGGAAGAAAGAGGATGTAAAACGAGGAAAGGCCAGATGATTTCAATGAGCAGAGCTTTCTAAAAATGAGATGATCTTTAGACGATATTTAGTACACGTAAAGAAAACATCGAATATTTTGCATATCCATTTCATAAGCCAGCTGTATAAAATATCTCATGAGCTCAGGTGAATAATGGAACTGAACTTAGCATTAGGGTTTTAGAAGAAAGCATTTTAACTTTAAACAACAGAATTTTTACTGATAAAAGGTATACTTGGATTTTACTAGCATTGGGCTCCCGTGATAGCTCAGTTGGTAAAGAGTCCACCTGCAATGCAGGAGTGTGTGTGCGGTGTGTGTGTTAGTCGCTCAGTTGTGTCTGACTCTTTGTGACACCATGAACTGTAGCCCTCCAGGCTTCTCTGTCCATGGAATTCTCCAGGCAAGAATCCTGGAGCAGATTGCCAGTCCCTTCTCCAGAGGATATTCCCGACCCAGAATCCCTGGTCTCCTCCATCGCAGGCAGATTCTTTACCATTTCAGCTGCAGGGAAGTCCCATGCGTGAGATCCCGGTTTAATTCCTGGCTCTGGAAGATTCACTGGAGAAGGGATAAGTTACCCACTCCAGTATTCTTGGGCTTACCTGGTGGCTCAGCTGGTAAAGAGTCCTCCTGCAATGAGGGAGACCTGGGTTCAATCCCTGGATTGGGAAGATCTCCTGGAGAAGGGAAAGGGTACCACACCAGTATTCTGGCCTGGAGAATTCCATGGACTGTATGGCCTATGGACTCACAATGACTCAAACAAGACTGAGTGACTTTCAATTTCATATTTGCATTTTTAATTTCTTCTCTCCATAATTTATAAGCAAAGAGAGCTAACATACAAAAAACTTTCTACTGAAAGTCTTAGACTGTAACAGCAAGACAATTTCCTAGGGAAAAAAAAATGAAACCTCTGCTACATTTAACCCAGCAATAATCTCATTTTGAAATTCTGTATGACATTTATAGAAGCACGAAGAGGAAATTTGGGGTTTGGTTGGGGTAGGGGTTATCACAAAATTATTTGTATCACATAATATATTACATTGTATCATATCATATCATATTACTATAATTATGTATTCAGACACTTCTCAGCTTATATTTTGGTTGAAGCCTGAGAAAAATGCTAGAGAAAATAACAGCTGGCAGATTTTTCTCCATCAGAGCCCCCAGAGCTGAGATGCAGTTTAATGAGCTAGCATGTCAGAGAACTAAAGAATATATTTTGATAAGAAGAAGTAACCTTCAGGGTTTGGGAGAAATTTTCAAATGGGAAAGTGATTTTCGCCACAAACATAATATTAAGTTAGAAAAGATCTGTAACACCTGCCATTCATCTGTGCTGGAGGGAAAAAAGTACAAAGCTAGGCAATAAAAATGTGAAGCCTGGGCTGCATGGAAATGATGATGGAGCTCCACTAAGGAAAGAAGAAGGGGCCCCTTGGGCATGACAGGAGGGCAGAGGGCAGACAAACAAACATCCTAATAAGGAGAAGTGCCCAGGAGGCTGTGCTCTGAAAGTGTTGCAAATAGCAAACACACACGAAATAGGCTAACAGAATTTCCTTATGATGTACAGTATTTTAAACATATCATCTCATTTAAGCATTAAAACAAAAATCATTAGCAAAAAAGAGATTATGATCTCCTTTGTACTCATGAAGAAATATTGGTTGGAAGTTAAGCAGTTTGTCCAAAGTCATACAATTTATAAAGCCCAAGTCATACAATTTATAAAGCCCAAGTCATACAATTTATAAAGCCCAAGCACTGGTGTATTCATTATTTACCCTTCAAAAGCTCATAGATCTTGATGCTAAGCCATATATAAGCATGAAATTTTAGCTTTCTTGATGGTCTTTCTCAATTAATAGACTTAAATTGCTGCAATTACTTTTTCTTTTCTCTGTCTCTGGGATCCACAGCAAGGGATTTTTCCTAAGTTCCATCACCTCTCTGTCACTCCTTTGCTCACTCTTCAGCAGGTGATAGACACCTGACTAGAAGGCAGGCCTGCATGTAGACAGCTAAGATTATATCCTCTGTTTAACTGTGTGGTCAAAAGAGCTATACAAGGTGGCTGCCTTATATAACATGGCCAGTAATGGCTTGGGTACATCTGCCTGGGCCTGGGTTTCAGTAAACAGGCTGAGTTGATTATCATGCTGAGCTACTTCTGCAACTTAAACTCTGTTATTAAGAAAGGAGTTCTCTTGGACACAGCTTTGATTCTTCGTCTTATTTCTCAAGTTGTCATTAATCTCAAATGGAGGACAGGTATGCCATTTAGAGGACTCATTCAGAAACCCCATTGTTAACAACAATACTTTTACTCTAAGCATGAGTGCCATTACAATTTCAGATTCAGATATCAGATTCTGGTAGTGATGAACTGAGTACTTTGGCTTGACCTGTGAGTAGAAAAGCTCATTATCATGTATTTTTAAAAATCTCTTTAAAGGACTTGAATAGTTAAAATAGTGAAGCATTACGCAGAGGTTCAGGAAGGTGAGCCTGGAAGTTTGGAGGTGTTTTTTTCCTTGCAGGGTCCAAGAGAAATGTCGGAGAGGATAACAGACTGTAATGTATCTTTTGAAGGGCTTCTTTGAGAGATAAATATCAAAATTAGATTTAAAATCGTTTAAAAAAATAAAAGGAAGGGACCAAAAGACTGCAATCTAGGATTAAGTGTAAATCAGAAATCGTTGGTCTCCTGCATAGACTGCAGCTGAGATCTGAATCAATACCATTCTTGAAATAGAACTGACATGGTTCTGCCTTGTTATTGCCACTGGATACCTGAAAGAAGAAAACACACATATTCTCTGAAGAGAGATAACATCACATAGCAGATCTTATGTTATTCCTGCAAACAACCTTGCAATTATAAATCTCAACAAGATAAAAAAATAACATGGCACAAACTGACAGAATTCCCTCCCCCAAAATAGAAAAGTGAGCAAAATAATGGATCAACAGTTAACAAAAGGGCATATCTAAACAGTCATCAATTATGAACTTTTATTAAAAATATCTAGGAAAGGGTGAATTTTAAATTTAAAATTAAATAACACATCCGCTCATTGGATTATTATAAATTTAAAAAAGTGTCATTTCTCTTGTTGGCAGGGAGAATCAATCTACTAAAAAAAAAAAACTGTAGTTAGAAATGTTAAGTTATACAGACTTTTCTGGAAAAGCATCTTTTAACATCTATCATAATTAAAAATATGCCTACTATTTGGACCATATTATTTATAGGACTCTGTTCTATAGACATAAAATTATTATTATATAATGGAGAAGGAAATGGCAACCCACTCCAGTATTCTTGCCTAGAAAATTCCGTGGATGGAGGAGCCTGATGGGCTACAGTCATATGTTAAGAGTGTTTATTGATCCATTATTCTTAGGGGCATAAAAGGTAAAGAAAAGAAAAAGAAAAAGATTCAAATTCCTTTGGAGTATATCTGAATGTTTAATAATCATGAAAACATACTCAACAATCCCTAGTCATTGAAGAAACATACCAATTTTCATAAGTCAGAAAGTAACTTCCCCAAATTCCATTCCCTAGATAGTTGTATATTAGGGTTTGGCCACCAGACATATTTGCCTGAATTACGAAGCCAAAAGGGAAGCAGTAGTCACTATATTCTGAAGTCGATACAGGTGACCAGTTTGGCCAGTTACCATTACCGCTTACACATGGTGAAGCTGATCTTTTGGCTCACCTTATAGGCTTGGGGCACCTGTCAGACCCACATCTACTTCAATTCCCATGGAATCTCCTGTGAGCTTGACCCTTGAGACAAGAATCTGTGCAACTCCTTGGTGAAGATCACCAGCCTTTTCTAAATCAAACACATAGCCAAGGTCAAAGGCATTGAAAAGCAGGTATGGGTTCCAGTTTGATTTCATAGATTCAAGTTGGTCCTCCCAGTTGCCATTTTTCCTAACTCTTCTCTACCTGACTTCCAGGTTTTCTTCTTATTAGCCCTTCTGACTTAACCTCGTTGGTGGTTACCAAAGGATAGGTAACCACCCTCCTTTGACTTCTTCACTAGCGTCCACAAACGTATGGGGTGTAATCCCTTTAATAAGTCCCTTTTTCCATATCACTTATGGTCATTGTGTTTCCCTGATAAAACTCTGATAAAATTCCATTAATAGGAAACTGGCAGAAGAAATTAAAAACAGATTAAACAATGACTGCAAGAAATTATAATATTAAGCCTATGCAAAAAAAGCCATAGTTTTTAAAAAAATTATATACAGATGCTGAAATATTGTCTTCCTCAATCCCAACAGATGATCTTGAACATGTTTAACCATGGATGCCCTTATGTAAGAACAGTATTCAAAAGTGGTGAAGTGTCCTGTATTTCTTGACTCCCCATTTTTTTTTAAAAAAACTCTCTTTATATAGATTCTTAAGCACTTGATTAATGGAGAGAAATCCATGCTTTGTGTGATCTTAACCATATGCAATTTGTAGATACATTTTTTTAAGGAATTCAATACAAAATTGGGTTTTAGAATGAATGTACACATACTGGAGAATAGATATCATAAAAATTACAAATATTGAAAAGTTGACAGACAATATAAATGTCAAAGGTCTAGAAAATTAATATAATTAAATTATTAAATAATATACTTCAAGGTTATGTTTGTGGATAATTACTCTTTGATTATCACTTTATAGACATCAATTTTGTAAGATCATTTTCTATAGAGAGAATAGGAAGGTAATTTAGTTTTTCCTCTGGCATGGCTGATGGAAATTTATTTATTATTGATTAGCTTCACAACTCATGTCATGTAAATTTTCAAGACTGTTGTCAAATTTGGAGACTCTTCTATCAAGTTTCATTCATATATGAAATATAAAATTTTAAAGCTTATAAGAGCTGTAGTGCTTGGGGGGGACATCAAGTTTTGTTCTGCTGTGACTATTTTTAAATACTGTGAATTAACAGCACTCACAACCAGTACTCACTCACTGATGACATTGTGTCCATTGACTCACTTGGGTATAGAAGAATTCTTTGAAATCATTCCTTAACCTTGGCAGCTAAAAAACACTAATGCACAATGTGACTGCAACTACATAAACATAATCCCTTTAAATTCAAACTTCAATATATCAACATCTTAACTTTTCCTTTGGGCTTCCCTGATAGTTCAGTTGGTAAAGAATCTGCCTACGATTCAGGAGACCCCAGTTCAATTACTGGGTCATGAAGATCTGCTGGAGAAGGGATAGGCTACTACTCCAGTATTCTTGGACTTCCCTTGTGGCTCAGCTGGTAAAGAATACACCTACAATGCAGAAGACCTGGGTTTGATCCCTGGGTTGAGAAGATCCCCTGGAGAAAGGGAAGGCTACCCACTCCAGGATTCTGGCCTGGAGAATCCCCATGGACTGTATAGTTCATGGGGTCGCAAAGAGTCAGACCTGACTGAGCTACTTGCCCTTGCACTTCCACTAACTTTTCCTTAGGTAAATGTCAAAAATGCCCTCTAGTGCATGGCCTCTCTAGTGCCACCCATATAAGAGGAAGCACAACTTAGTTAAGAATCACTAACACAGACACTGGTACTGACTGTGATCAAATATTTTGTTTTTATAATCCCACTCTTGAGCAGATATCCAGGGAAAACCATAATTTGAAAAGATACATGGACCTCAATGTTCATTGTAGCACTATTTCCAATAGCCAAGACATGGAGACAACCTAAATGTTCATCATCAATGAAAAGAATAAAGAAGATGGGGTACATATATACAATGGAACATTCAGTTCAGTTCAGTTCAGTCGCTCAGTCGTGTCCGACTCTTTGTGACCCCATGCACTGCAGCATGTCAGGCCTCCCTGTCCGTCACCAACTCCAGGAGTCCACTCAAACCCATGGCCATCGAGTCGGTGATGCCATCCAGCCATCTCATTCTCTGTTGTCCCCTTCTCCTCCTGCCCCCAATACTTCCTAGCATCGGGGTCTTTTCCAATGAGTCAACTCTTCGCGTGAAGTGGCCAAAGTATTGGAGTTTCAGCTTCAACATCAGACCTTCCAATGAACACCCAGGACTGATCTCCTTTAGGATGGACTGGTTGGATCTCCTTGAAGTCCAAGGGACTCTCAAGATTCTTCTCCAATACCACAGTTCAAAAGCATCAATTCTTTGGCGCTCAGCTTTCTCCACCATCCAACTCTCACAACCATACATGACCACTGGAAAAACCATTACTCAGCCATAAAATAGTGAAATATTGCCATTTGCAGTAACATGTGTGGACCAAGAGATTATCATACAAAGTAAAGTAAGTCAGACAGAAAAACACAAATATCTTATGATATCACTTGTATGTGGAATCTAAGGAAAAATAATACAAATAAACTTATTTACAAAACATAGAGAGACTCACAAACTTTGAAAACAAAAATATGATTACCACAGGGGTAAGGTGGGGGGAGGGATAAATTAGTAGTTTGGGATTAACATATACACACTACTATTTACAAAATAGATAATCAACAAGGACAAGAAACTTAATACTCTATAACCTATATGGGAAAATAATCTGAAAAAGAATGGATATATGTATGTGTGTAATTGAATCACTCTGCTGTACACCTGAAACTAGCACAACATTGTAAATGAACTACACTCTATTATAACATAAAAATTAAATTTAAAAATATTTTGCTTCTGTAAATTTTATGAAATATGTGACTACATTGCAAATATGTGTGAAAGTCGTTCAGTTGGTGTCTGACCCTTTGCAGTCCCATGGACAATACAGTCCATGGAATTCTCCAGGCCAAAATACTGGAGTGGGAAGCCATTCCCTTCTCCAGGGGATCTTCCTGACCCAGGGACTGAACCCAGGTTTTCCACAGTGCAGGTGGGTACTCTACCATCTGAGCCACCAGGAAAGCCCATTACAAATGGTCCTCTTGAAATGGCCTGAGGACAACTTAATTCAGAACCTAATTCTGAATTTTAAGTTTTGCTAACTTTATGATAAATCATGGTTAATAAGTCTGTCAAATATGGGGAATATACAGAAAAAACTGAGACACAACCCATGTGGCCTCTTCATCTATAATTTATTTATTCCGTTTTTTTTCTAACCTGGGAGAAAGCTAATAACTTTTTCAGTAAAGAATTCTTTTTCTCACTATCAGTCCTAAGTCACTGAAATATTAGAGGGCCTTATCAGATTACCAATAAGTCCTTTTCTCAACCTAGAATATTATAACCATAGGTATCACTCCACGATAAAAATTCTTCCAATTTCCTAACTTACCTTCCTGACTCTGGTTGCTCTACTTCCCAATTTATCCTACACATCCCACTCCAAATTAGTATCCTTAAAATTTGTTTTGATTTTCTTATCTCACAATATAAGTGTTACTGTCTTTCATGTTACAGTATTAAGGTCTGTTACAATTTAGGAATTTTCCAGTGACCTTTAATTATTTGGGGCTTACAATACATACTATATTACATATAATTTATTCTATGTGTGATTTCCTGGCATCTGAAAACAAAGACATGATCTCAGTGTCATGTATTATCAGAGCAAAGACTGCCCTGTGCCTTGGCAAAGGCAAATATTGTCTGTTTTAGTCCATGGAGTTGTTGCACTTGAAGCGAGTAATGAAAGGCTGTTTCTCTTTTATTTACACTGCAGTCTTTGCACAAGACAGTTCACAGGAACACAATTCCCTGATCTCAAATTGCCCTGGGTGATGGCATCTTAATTAGAAACAGAGAGCAGAGTGCTGTATAAAACAAATGAAACAGGAGCACCTACAAAGCAGAGGGCTTCTACTCTCCCATTGCTGACAGCAATGAGGATATCAGTACCTCCAACCTGGAAGCACCACAAAGAAAGCTACAGCCAATGCCCAATCTGAGAGTTCACGCCACAGCTCAACCTAAGTTGAACAATGCTGTCTTGATAGTTCTCAGTGGAATGGGATATGACTATCAGAGGGTTTCTGTTCAGAGCTCTGAGAGTCTGGCAACCTCTTCACATACTGGAAATGTGGTCCATTTGATTAAGTAGCACTGAAACTCATTATTAATTTGTCTTGATTTTTATTTTTCATTGAAGTAGAATTTATATGCTAAGAATTTTAATAAAAGATTATCCGCACATTTGTTAGTTACCATCTAAGTAGTAGTCTGATTCAAGAGACTAGTTATGTCCTTTAACCACCTCAAAGTGAAAGTATTAGTCGCTCAGTCATGTCTGACTCTGCTACCCCATGGACCGTAGCCTGCCAGTCTCCCCTCTCCATAGAATTCTCCAGGTAAGAACGCTGGCGTGGGTGGCCATTTCATTCTCCAGGGAATCCTCCTGACCCAGGGATCAAATCAGGGTCTCCTGCAGCAGGCAGATTCTTTACCATCTGAGCCACCTCAACTAAACAAAAATGCTTTGCCAAATGGAAATAATCTATGCCTCAGATCCGGGGATTTGCAGGTTACAACATAAATAACTATCTCTATTTTTCTCAAATTAAATAAACTAATGTGTCAGGTAAATATGTTAAAAATATTAATGTTGCAGGAACATATTATGACATGGGGAAAAAAGCAAATGATTCATATAATCAATTTCTTCACTGCCTGACACTGAAAGATGTACAGTTATGGGAACTAGATACTCAGCTTTCAAATCTTAATTCTGTTTTATTCTAAATATAAAATATTATGAACTAGAAGACAAGAAAGCTTGCCAATTTAAATTAGACTTCTTTCAAGCCACAGAATCTATCAAACTACTACCAGCTAATACTTCTTTTAGAAACCAACTAATATTCTAATAGATTGAACACAGTAGTTTAATTATCAAATTGAGGTTCAGCATAATCTAAGAATCAGATTATTAATGCAACATTTAATTGCCAAAAGGCAATGTGGCAGTTAAATTTTGGCAATTAAATTAAGAGGTAGGTTAATAATTTGGTACTTAAAGGAGAATTTTTTAAGTAATAATTTATAGCATGCAAAATCAGTAATGTCATGGGCCTAAAATTTTAATTTTGTAAAAGCAGACTAGTTTATAAGAGTTAAGTGATGAGGGTCCCTAATTTTGTTACAGTTTGTTTTCAGGTTTTAGAAATTACCTTCTTTTTTCTAAGGCAACAAAAGATATATAAATAATGTGAGTGGTGGTAACTCTTCAGGAAATTTGTAATAAATTTTGAAAATGTAATAAACATTTTCAATTAAAGGTAGATAGTTAAAAGTACCAGAATACACCACCCTGAAACATGCCTCTTTGGCATATGGATTATTTTGAGCTAAGGGCCAAGAACTAGTACTTGTATATGCATAAAAAACCCTACTAAACAATCTCATTTACTATACTTGAAAAAAAAAAACCACTTTTCATTTCTATTAGAGTATAGCTGATTAACAATGTTGTGATAGTCTCAGGTGGTTAGTAAAGTGACTCAGCCATACATATACAGATATCCATTCTCCCCCAAACATACTTCCAATCCAAGCTGCCACAGAACATTGCAAACAGTTCCCTGTGCTATAGTAGATCCTTGTTGGTTATACATTTTAAAAATATCAGAATGTACATGTCCATCCCAAATTCCCTAACTATCTTTTCCCTCTACTCATACCCTCTGGTAGCCATAAGTTCATTCTTTAGACCTGTGTGTCTGTTTCTGTTTTATAAATAAGTTCATTTGTATCATTTGTGTTAGATTCCATATACACACAACATTTTCCTTTCTCTATCTGACTTACCTCACTCAGTATGACAATCTCTAGGTCCGTCCATGATGCTACAGATGACATTATTTCATACCTTTTAATGGCTAAGTAATATTGCAACAGATTTCCTTGGTGGCTCAGTGGTAAAGAATTCACCTGCAATGCTGGAGACATTGGTTCAATCCCTGGGCCAGGCAGATCCCATGGAGAAGGCATTGGCAATTCACTCCAGTCTTCTTGCCTGAGAAATCCCATGGACAGAGGAGCTGGTGGGCTACAATCCATGGGGTGGCAAAGAGACTGACATGACTTAGTGACTAAACAACAGCAACATTCCATTGTATATATCTACCACATCTTCTTTATCCATTCCTTTGTCAATGGACATTTAGGTTGCTTCCTAAATGTATACACAAGTATAATCTTTATTGCAGTTCCCATTTTAAATACTTTTTCTTTCCTTACAAAGAATCTAATTGGCTTATGGTTCACAAGAACCAGTCTTTGGTTTAGAGCTCCCAGTTTTTGTTTTATAGATATTGCTTCAAGGTTTCTAAACATATTTATTCAAAGTACATTCTAGATAATTGAATTACATCTGTATTTTTATGATTGAAGTTTTTCTTGTTGTTGTTTTCAGGTTCATGTGTTTTTTGCAATGAGGGACAATTCATATCTTGGAGTTGAATCTCTTCAGATGCTTTGTAAATTTTGTTGGTATGTTTATTTTTCATGGATTTATTTTTCTTTCTCTCTCTCGTTTCTCTTGTCTTCTTAATCACTATTTAAGTAGCCTGAACTCAGCTCCTAGGGTTTCACAAATCAGTAGATTTCACAGTTTCAGAACTGAAGCTAATATTCCAATAACTGTCTAGCTTCCTATCATTTGGATTCTTTGCTTTCTCCCTTCACTCTCCATGCAACTGTTGCACCCGGATGCAAACTTATACAACAGAAAGGTTTTACAGCTTTCATTTATGGATGTGGAAATTAGTCTCCAATCTCCAACTCCCGTAAGATACACTTAGCCCTCTTTTCCCAGAGGCACTGAAATCTGGAACCCCACTGCCAGCTGTAGGTAACAGCGCCCTGTGTAGTAATGGCTTTGCATACTCAGCCACTTCAGGCATGTCCAATTCTTGTGACCCTATGGATTGTAGCCTGCCAGGCTCCTCTGTCCATGGGGATTCTCTAGGCAAGGACACTGGAGTGCATTGTCATGCCCTCCTCCAGGAGATCTTCCCAACCCGAGGATGAAACCCACATTTGCTTACGTCTCCTGCATTGACATGTGGGTTCTTTACCACTAGTGTTACCTAGGAGGTCCAAGTAACGGCTTTAGTCTCATTTCAATACCGTGAACTTGATCGTTTCTTAAAAAAGATATTTTTAAATGATGAAATGTATTTTAACTATAATCAAAATAATTGCATATAATTTCTACATATTGAATATGGAAGAGAGAGATTGAGAGCATCCAGATCTTCAAGATAATACAGCTGGCTATGGACAGAAGCAATTGACACAAATCTGGTTTCCCATTGCCTAATTAAGACCACCACCTCACTTATTAATTCAGCAGTTTTCTTCCTATATTCTCTGTTGGTTTACCTATAATTTGTTCACTCTTCCTCAATGTCCATTATGAGCTGAATATAAACCTAGACATTGGTTTTTAAGTTACAGACTTTGAAAATATTTAATCAGGAATGAAGTGTTTCAACACTGTCTAATAGCAAAATATTTTTCCTGATTTTTCGCTTTGTATAATCTTTCAAGAAAAGAAGAAAAATCTATAATGTATGACTGATATATGATTCTTTAGTACTTTAGGAACAAACAGCAACAGATAAAGATAATGGTAATTGGGAGATTACTCTTAAACTCTAGTGCTCTTTGGCAAAATTGAGTGCATTTACATAATACGATTCTGTTGTAAAATAATTTGAGTGACTATTATTTCTAGTTCCTGAAAGGGAGACTCTAAATCCTTGTGATACAGCAATCAGAGCAGATAAAGAAATCAAAGGAATCCAGATTGGAAAAGAAGAAGTAAAACTCTCTCTGTTTGCAGATGACATGATCCTCTATATTGAAAACGCTAAAGACTCTACAAGAAAATTACTAGAGCTAATCAGTGAATATAGCAAAGTTTCAGGATACAAAATCAACACACAGAAATCCCTGGCATTCCTATACACTAACAGTGAGAAATCAGAAAGGGAAATTAAGGAAACAATTCCATTCACCATCGAAACAAAAAGAATAAAATACTTAGGAGTATTCCTACCTAAAGAAACCAATGACTTGTATATAGAAAACTATAAAACACTGATGAAAGAAATCAAGGAGGACACAAACAGATGGAGAAATGTGCCGTGTTCGTGGATTGGAAGAATCAATATAGTGAAAATGAGTATACTACCCAAAGCAATCCATAGATTCAATGCAATTCCTATCAAGCTACCAGAGGTCTTTTTCAAAGAATTAGAACAAATAATTTCTCAATTTGTATGGAAGAAACCAATGACTTGTATATAGAAAACTATAAAACACTGACGAAAGAAATCAAAGAGGACACAAACAGATGGAGAAATGTGCCGTGTTCGTGGATTGGAAGAATCAATATAGTGAAAATGAGTATACTACCCAAAGCAATCTATAGATTCAATGCAATTCCTATCAAGCTACCAGAGGTCTTTTTCAAAGAATTAGAACAAATAATTTCTCAATTTGTATGGAAATACAAAAAACCTCGTATAGCCAAAGCAATCTTGAGAAAGAAGAATGGAACTGGTGGAATCAACCTACCTGACTTTAGGCTATACTACAAATCCACAGTCATTAAGACAGTATGGTACTGGCACAAAGACAGAAACATAGATCAGTGGAACAGAATAGAAAGCCAGAGATAAATCCATGCATCTATGGACACCTTATCTTTGACAAAGGAGGCAAGAATATACAGTGGAGAAAAGACAACCTCTTTAACATGTGGTGCTGGGAAAACTGGACAGCCACTTGTAAAAGAATGAAACTAGAACACTTTCTAACACCATACACAAAGATAAACTCAAAATGGATCAAAGATCTAAGCATAAGACCAGAAACTATAAAACTCCTAGAGGATAACATAGGCAAAACCCTCTCTGACATAAACGAAAGCGGGATACTCCATGACCCACCTCCCAGAATATTGGAAATAAAAACACGAATAAACAAATGGGACCTAATTAAAATTAAAAGCTTCTGCACAACAAAGGAAACTATAAGCAAGGTGAAAAGACAGCCTTCAGAATGGGAGAAAATAATAGCCAATGAAGCAACGGACAAACAATTAATCTCAAAAATATACAAGCAACACCTGCAGCTTCATTCTAGAAAAATAAACAACCCAATCAAAAAGTGGGCCAAAGAACTTAACAGACATTTCTCCAAAGAAGACATAAAAATGGCTAACAAACACATGAAAAGATGCTCAACATCACTCATTATCAGAGAAATGCAAATCAAAACCACAATGAGGTACCACTTTACACCAGTCAGAATGGCTGCCATCCAAAAATCTACAAGCAATAAATGCTGGAGAGGATGTGGAGAAAAGGGAACTCTCTTATACTGTTGGTGGGAATGCAAACTAGTACAGCCACTATGGAAAACAGTGCGGAGGTTCCTTAAAAAGCTGCAAATAGTCCTGCCATATGACCCAGCAATCCCACTACTGGGCATATACACCGAGGAAACCAGAATTGAAAGAGCCACGTGTACCCCAATGTTCATCGCTGCATTGTTTACAATAGCCAGAACATGGAAGCAACCTAGATGCCCATCAACTGACGAATGGATAAGAAAGCTGTGGTACATATACACAATGGAATATTACTCAGCATTAAGGAAAAATTCATTTGAAGCAGTTCTACTCAGATGGACGAAACTGGAATCCATTATCCAGAGTGAAGTAAGCCAGAAGCAAAAACAACAATACAGTGTATTAACACATATATATGGAATTTAGAAAGACGGTAACGAGAACCCAACATGCGAGACAGCAAAAGGAATGCAGATGTATAGAATAGACTCGTGGACTCTGTAAAGGGTGGGATGATATGGGAGAATGGCATTGAAACATGTTAATTATCATATGTGTAATCAATCCCCAGCCCAGGATTGATGCTCGGGGCTGGTGCATCGAGATTTCCCGGGGGGAGGGAGGAGAGAGGGAGGAGGGAGGGGGGTTCTGGAGGGGGAGCATATGTAAACCCATGGTGATATCATGGCATTGTATGGCAAAAACAATAAAAGGGAAAAAAAAATAAATCCTTGTGATAGCTCCAGTTTTAGAAGAAGCTTTGTTATGCCATGAGATGAATTGCTGCGCTCTCTAGAGAGCTTCAGAATGGGAGCTGGCCTCAGACCTATGAAATGTCCTATTAAAGGATTGGAGCTGAGAGCCATGCGAGGTCAACCTGATCTCCCAGAAAACTCTGGACCCCAAAGTTTAGTAGAATTTTCTGGATGGTGAACAGACTGATTGCCAGAAGAATATGCCCTGATTCCATAAGAAAGAATACAGAAGATCTACATTATCTCCAAGTCCTTGCCTTACCCATCTCCCCATTTGACTGGTCCTCCTAATTTGCATCCTTTGTAACAAAATTGTAATTAGGGGAATTCCCTGGTGTCCCAGTGGTTAGGACTTGGCACTTTCACTGCTGTGACCCCAGGTTCAAGCCCTGGTCAGGGAACTAACATCCCACAAGCAACACAATGCAGCCAAAGAAGATAAAACATTAAAAAATAAATAAATAAATAAACCATAACTTAAAATAACTGGTAAAGAGAAAATCTTGTAAAAATAAAAAAATTGTAATAAGAAGTATAGCACTTCCCTGAGTTCTGTGAGTTATTTTAGTGAGTTACCAAAGAGTGAGATGGGAACCCTCACTTTTAGACCCAGATAATCAGAAGCATGAGTGGCCTGAGGAACCCCCTGAACCTGTGGCTTGCATCTGAGGTGGAGGTGGCCTTGTTGGGTACCCTACCCCTTCGGACACTAACTCTGGTTGATGTCAGAAGTGATTTTCAGTACTCCAGTGAGCACTGGAATAGTTTACATAGAAATAGAATAAATTCTAATTTTAATCAAAAATTATCATCACTGAGTCAGACACATAAGTATTTTATAAAATCTGATTTGGAAACTTTAAGAAGAATAGAAAAGCCAAGAAGAGGCATGTTTCTAAATTTTAGTAGCTGGCTGCCCCCTACTGACATTGCCTTAGTCACTGCTAGTATGCAAGTCTAAAAAGCTGATGATGGAGTCTCTTGGTTTTTGAAACAGTTAATTCTATAAAGTTGAAATTTTTTCTAAAGCTTGGTTACAGCATTGCCTTAACTCAACAGTCTACTCTGTGAAATTTAAAGTCTATTGCAATCCTTCAGCTATCAATTAACATTAAAAGAAAGAGGCTGCTACTCTTTGGCAAATAAAGTCTAAAGTATATAGAACTTAGTTTCTCTAAGCTTCTCTTTGGTAAGATATAAAGAGACCTAGTTTTTCTCTAATTTAATCTTGAGCAAATAACTTTAACATGTCAAACCTACATTTCCTTATCTGTAAATTGAAAGTACTCTACAAAATGATTTCTGAATTCCCTTTTATATAACAAATTATGTTTTTTTTTCCAAAAGAAAGGAGTTGACTTAATATATCAAACAGGAGTAATATATATAATATATTACACTAGGAGAAGGAAAAATTCTAATTTTTTAGTTCTGAATTTTAAGAAATTCATGTTTTATAAATTTTTGAACTTGTACTTTCTCTAGGGAGGCCCAGAGTTAAGCTACAGAATATACTCTTCAAAGATATAGAGCAAAAAGGTGAAGTGATTAGAGGGAAAGACTAGAGCCAGGTAATTGATCCACTCAATAAAATTGCAAAGATCCAGTGCCTAAGGTGTTCAGCAAACACAGTAAAGAGTTTGCTCAGTAAAGGTCCAGTAAAGAGTTGGCATGATGGAGCCAAGATAAATGACATAGGTACACTGGGCAGGAGATGGGAGATTAGCAATAGGAATAGTGCTGAGCAATGCTCAGAAAATCAGGTAGTACTAGCATTGGAGAAATCTGTCTCCAAGAAGTAGGGACCAGTCCTTGGAGGTGTTCTAGTTAGCCTGTCTTATTAGTGAACCATGATTTGGAAACTATAAGATAAACACATTAACAGAAATGCGTGTTTTCAAATTTCTTAGATGGTGAAACTAAAGCCTTTGCCAACAAAGAAGCCCATCAGGGATTACCAGCAATCCAGCAGGATCCAAGAAGAGAAGCCCAGGCTGCTATTTGTATAAACAAACAAACAAAAAAAAAGAGGCTCTGAGCTTTTATCATTGGGACACCGTGCAATAGCCAAGCTGGAAACAATGATGACCCAAGGCACCCCTTTGGAGTACAAGGATCAGCATTGAGCACTGTGTCCCAAATCATCTGAAGGAGTACAGTCAATATCAATGCCTCAAGTTGGGATTGGCCTGGAAGCTGGAGGTGGCTTGAATCTCTGGGAAGAGAAGCCAGTGAGCCAAGCCAGGGAAAGTGGGAAAGGAAGGAGAAAAAACAATGAGTAGAGATAAAAAAAAAAAAAAAACCTGATAGACTGCATCTAGCAACAGTACAACACACATCTGTCCAGCAAATTCCAATGAACCTGACAAGTTAAAGTTAAAACAGTTTTTAAAAATATTTCTATAAAAGATTAAAAGTCTTCTCTAAAATATGATGTAGAACTGGCAAATGCCACCTAGTAAACTTAACATGAAGCAGAAAAAATATGCCCAAAATAATGTACTATGCATTTCTACTTGGCACCAAATTGAACTCCAAAAATAGCCTTAAATATTCTCACAAATCTGATACCATGTGTGTCAAAACATAACTTTAACATTTATTGGGTTTCTGAAGGGCTTCCCTGGTGGCTCAGATGATAAAGAATCCATGTGCAGTGCTGGACACCTGGGTTCGATCCCTGGGTTGGTAAGATCCCCTGGAGAAAGGATTCTGGCCTGTTTTCTGGATTCCTCTAGTATTCTGGCCTGGAGAATCCCATGGACTGTATCGTACATGGATCACAAAGATGTCTCAATTAGTCAAATATAAATCAGATATCATTGATAATTCTTGGAACTCTAGAGCATCTTCAGGATTTAAAAATACATATATATAATAAGCCTTTATGTAGAAAGCAGTTTCACTGACAGAACCCATAATGTTTTATTAAACATGTCCGTCAGTTTATAATACATTTCAAATCTCATTACTGCTATGATAATCACCTAGGAGTGTGTTACTAATGAATATATAAGTATAATACAAGCTACTGGTTAGGAAACTACAACAAAAATATGCATAGTAACTCTCCAGAATCCATGTACATAACACATTTATAAATGGCACATGCTCATATAGGAAGACATATGAAATGTTAGTAATAACATACAGAGGAGGAGAAGGATGGAAAACTGGATCATTATAATAAAACATAACTTTACCATTGTATATATTAAAGACAGAACGAAGATATGTGATCAAATAATTTTTTAATCACAAAATTCTTTTTCAAGTATTAATAATATAGAGGAATTCTTTTGTAAAGCCTCTTAGTATGAAACAGCTGGATTCTGGAGAAAACATGATTTCCATTTTTCACAAAAAGTAATGGAAACCACCTGAGTGTTAATCAAACAATCCCATACAACCTATGAACTGAAACCAATAGGGTAAGCTTTGAGAACATACAAAGAGTGGAGTTGCCCTGAAGGCAATTGCTGATACAGGTTTGATTAGTTTTGAAAATGCTAAATCTAAAGTTCTGTAACTGAACCAGTGATGGTTCAGGGTCTGGAGAAATGTCCCCTGGCTTTAGCAAAAGTCAACACAAATACCGTCAGTATGTAAGTATCCTCAATCCAGTCAAATAGATTTTCTGTATGTAAAGATCAACCAAATACATACTCACTTTCAAAATTTCTCAACAGGCAAGGAAATAAACTATCATGAGAGTCAACAAAAACAGACAAGTATGGCTTCTAATACCATTATTAGCAAAAAAAAGACTACAGAATAGTTGTTGATGTTTACAGAAATTAAAAATAACTTGTAGCTTACTTATTTTATACATAGTATTTTGTGCCTGTTAATCTCTGTACCAATGTCTGATGCTACTGACAAATACAAGTGAAGAGAGAGCAGAGACAGGTTAGCAGAGATGCTTTGAGTAGACAGATGCCTTTTTTCTTTTTTTTTTTTTTTTTGCTTGTTTGATTCTTTCTTTCTTTTTCACAGTCTATATAGTGAATAACCCCAGGTGAAGTTTTATCTAGGTATATTATGAAAGTGTTAGTTGATCAGTCATGTTTGACTCTATGCCACCCCATGTAGCGCTCCAGGCTCCTCTGTCCATGGGCTTTCCCAAACAAGAATACTGGAGTGGGTTACCATTCCTTTCTCCAGAGAATTTTCCTGACCCAGAGATTGAACCTGGGTCTCCTACATTGCAGGCAGATTCTTTATCATCTGAGCTACTAGGGAAATCCAAGAGAGAGAGGCATAATAGAGAGACAGAAATAATAGATAAAAAATATATACAGTTGATAGATAGTCAATAAATATTTGTAGCAATAAATCTATAAAGTAGGAAATAGAATTGACAACATTTCACAGATCAGGAAACTCAAGTTTAGCCAAGTTGAGCAATCTGTCCAATGGATCAGATCATCTTAATATATCCTAAAGTCTGAGACGTCAAGTAGGGTGCTTCCCAAAGCTCCAGCTCTGATGCCTGCATCTCCTAGGCATACTGACTTACTTTCCCAACTCCTTATTTTTCCTTCTTTTGGTTTATCATGTCAAAAAATATCACTCTGCTATAATTTTTGATGTGCTTTGAGGAGCCCAGCCCAGGGAAGATCCTCAGGATGACTTTGAGCACTCAAGGACAAGAAGATACCTGGGCAGTAGAAGACTAATGGATCCCCTGTTGGTAGATGAACTGTGGCAAAATTACCTAAGGATACTAAGTACTCTTCATTAATGGCTTCCCAGTGCTATACAAAGAACCTTATGTTCACAAACATGAAGAGAAAGCTATATCCATGAGTCTAGAATCTCTACTACCAACTAGTGGTCATAGGAGTGGGTTTGGCAGGCAGGGATTTGGAAGCTGATCTTACATTACTAAGTCATGCTTCCAATTTGGAAGGAATAGACAAGGGGCAGGTCAGGAGCCCAGACTCTGCCTGTGCAGCCTTTCATAAGTTGGGTCTTACTCAAACCTGGCCATGAGCTCCCCTGGTAGCTGATTCCATATAATCAGAAGATGGAATATGGAATTTTCTAAACTTCCCAGGGACATCCACAACTATTCAAAAAAAGTAAAAAAAAAAAAGGAGAATAATGATAGCTAATTTCATGGAGTGTTTCTATATATCAAGTAGGATTTTAAGTCCTTTTAAATAAATCACTTTCTTGAATCTTAACAACATCCTATTTTAATCTCAATTTAAAGATGAGGAAGCTGAAACAGAGCAGTTAAATAACTTTTTCAAGACGTGCTGATTATAAACTGGAGAGCCATATTTCAAACCCAGGAAGCCTGGCTATAGAGCTTGAACTCTTAAAAGCATCATCTTTCTTTAGCAAGTGTAAATCCTAAAAGTGCTAACATTTTTAGAAGTAAAAATGTGGATTTTCTGAAGCCTAGAGAAGAATAGAAAACATAGGATGTTTACAATGACCAACTGTGTAAAGCATTTATTACAGAAAATCTCAAAACTGACTTTAGAGAAGAATGTTAAGAGCAGCGTTAGCAAACTCTGCCAATAAAATTCTAAAAACTCAGAAATCAAAGAAGAGTTCTGCAGAGAAGAGTAAGTTTTAGCACAACCGAAAAAGGGCTAAGACATTGATTGATCTATCTTTAAGTGAACAAAGAATCTGCAGAGTCACAGACTAATGAGCCATGTTCCTTGCCTCCTTTTCTCAGTATTGAGGGGAGCTTCCTTCATTGCTGAGCTGGCTACAAAGTGCTCCTCATTCAGCTGCCTGGAAAATGATCTTTCCTAGAGGATTAGAATATGTAAAGACTGATCTCATTACTTACAGGAGTTTTGTTAGTCACAGGAAAGTTAAAAGGAGTTCGTTGTGCTAAGTTGCTTCAGTCCTGTCCAAATCTTTGCGACCCTATGGATTGTAGTCAGTCAGGCTCCTCTGCCCATGCGATTCTCCAGGCAAGAATACTGGAGTGGGTTGCCATGTCCTTCTCCAGGGAATCTTCCCGGCCAAGGGATTGAACCCAGGTCTCCCGCATCGTAGACAGACTCCTTACTGTCTGAGCCACCAGGGAAGGAAGCCATTTCAAACTCTCATCTGTCTCTTGCGCTGGCAGGTGGCTTCTTTACCACTAGTGCCACCTCAACAAACAAAATCTGTTTGTAAAATGATGCTGAACAACTCTAAACTTGTGTTTTTCCCAGGTAAGCTGAGTTTGTGGTAATAATCCTGCACTGAAAAATACCACCACCATTTTCTCAAATTAGTTGACAACACATATCTGGGAGGATACCATAAAAAGAAGTTGTCGACCCACATCATAAGATTGAGACAGTTAAGACCATGCATAGTGGACTGATTTGTGCCTCCCACCCAAATTCATATGTTGACTCAATTGTGGAAGAAAACCTCTGCCTATAAAAAAAGACTATAATCTGTTTTATAATACCTTTAGACTTTGTCATTTTTTTTCACTCATCTGATACAAATTTGAAGCCTATTTTCTGTCAGGAACTGTGTAAAATCCTAGAAGATAATGGAAAGTGAAACTAAAATATCACTGAGTCATTCAATAGTAATGAAAAAGCAGTCTGCAGTGTGGTTAAGTATGTCCCTCTAAATTAAAATGCTATGCCCTTAACTAGCTAGGTGGCCATGAACATGTAACTAAAGCTCTCTGTGCTTCAGTATCTTTTTTTTTTTAATTAGAAATTAAGACCCACTGTCCAGCAAGATTTTTGTTTTAATGGAGCAAATAAAATAACATTTACATAATATCTGGCAATAATAAATAGTCAATAAATGCAATTTATTATTATCATTTTTATTATTTCTATAATAATATAGTCATTCTACCACTAGCAGAAATTCCTAACTTAAATAACATAAAACTACCCCTGTTTTTTTTTTTAATCCCTCCTTACCCATTTTAAAAATACAAAAATGTTGAAAGAGATCATAAGAGAGCAGCTCCCCTGAGTGAGTCTCCACCCTTCTTCAAGGGGGCAACAGACTGCGTTGTGAGAGGCAAGAAGACAAAGCAAGAACCACTGCTTCCTCCTTTCCTTTGGCCTAAAGATGGGAGTCTTCTGCTGAACCACTTGGAAAGCTTGGAACCCACTGCCTGCAAATTAGGAGAGTCTGTGATGCTTGGAATGCAGCAGGTATGTGGACCAGAAGAGGGAAAGATAGAGAAGAGGGCTTGAGACATAACTAATAGTCCCACCAATGGTGGGGGCCAAAAATGAATGATTTTTCTTGTGGACTAGATGTGAGCTCAAAGAGAGAAAAACCATTTACCTGGAGCCATTTCAAACTCTTCTAAGATGACAACCTGGAGAAGGGGAGTGACAAGGACTCCAACAGGGAGAAGACACACATAGAATATGCCCCCAGAGACTGGCTGAGGGAGCAGTGACCCTTCAAAGGGAAGGCCACTGAAAAAAGAACCAGGTCTGAACATCGCCTAGAGTCAGAGAGGAAGTTCATTCATGACAGATCTAGCCATCAGTCAAGCAAGAACATGGCTGTCTGTCCTGTCTTCTCCCTTCCCTCCCCTATTTCATCCCTGGTATTCTCTAACACAACAAAGGGGGAAGATGAACAAAAAGAATACTTGATATTTCCCAGTCCCTTCCCGCATAAGGCATCTGGTCAACCAACTGTAGATTACACAAGAAGCAGAAAGAGGGAATGAAATAGGAACTCTGATGGAAGAGTGAAATATTAGTGCAAATCTTAGACAGAATACTAGATTTGTGACTTGATAGAGTATCTAGTGCTTTAAAGTAACCATAATTTTGTGCTTACATTTTTGTATCTTTACTAAGAATGAACATAAAGGTCATGGATCTGCTCAGTGTTCATCCATGACAGAGAAAATCTCTTATCGGTGAGTACGTTGTAAAGGGGCAGTTGGAGACAAAAATAGCTTTTTTTTTTATGATTACAGCCCAGTCTTGTACCTTTTCAGTGCATCATTTACACAGTTATCAAAAACCCACTGCCTGCTAGAAACTGTACTTAGAACTACATGTTTGCTACTGTTAGTCAACACTGAAGGGTGTCTATGAGCTTGGTGCCCTGCTAAATTCTTTTCAAGGATAATCTTAATTGTTCCTCAGACAACTTTATGAAGGACATACCAATGTTGTATACACTTGTTAAAAAATTTTTACAAGGTGACTTAGTAAATTAAGTGGTCAGCCAGGATTTTATTTCATGTCTAGCAGAGTCATTAATATATTTATTGTTTTCCAGGAGGGTCATTTTTCTATTTATTATTAAAGTTGTTTTACTCAGAAAAATTAATGTTAACTTAGTGGGGACCCACTAGCCTACACCTACATTTTAGTAATCATTTTCTAACAGTTTCCAATCCTGTGTCTAGGAATAGTCCCTTAAAACTTGATTCCATTCCATCAAGGGGCACAATGATCCAGTAAGCAAATTTGAGTCCAGGTTGTAATAAACCCACAGTGGATTTAGAAAAGATGGAGTTAAAATAGAATGTCAAGAGAATCCCAGTGCATCTAAGGTAGAAGCAAATGAAAGAGTTTTGTCTCACCCACAGGGCATGTGCTGTGCACTCAGAGTTCAAACAAGCAGCTCAGATTTCCTTTAGAAACAGTTAGGACAGCCAAGTAAACATCTGCTAAATGGACGTCACAGGATCCATGACTTATACATACCATGTGAGTAAATGACTTTAAGTCAATATACAATCACTGTGTACTGGATATGATCACTCTGTAAAGCAATCCTATAACACAAATGTAGAAAAACATTATTTCCAAGAAAGATACAGTTAGTTGGACTGGAATCTGATAGCAATTCCTTTCCATTAACATAAAGTTCTCTAACCCAAATGACAAACTATGCACGTTTCATTGTGTATTGAAATAGCAAGCTATACCTTCATCACAGGTCGGTTGTAGAAATTAATAATGAAAAAAGTGTTTGGATTGTATAAATATGGTCTGCTTACATCTTCAGGCCTGAGAGAAAAGTTCTTTTTATATAGCACCAAGAATGAAAGCCTAAAGTAAGACTTAAGCACTTAGTTTCAAGAATAAAGACTAGCTGAAGAATAATTCATGAATTCATAAATCATCCATGTCTATTGCAACTATTACATGGCCATCAATAAATTAGAGAAGTAATATGTTTGCTTCTGTGTTACAACCATATTAAATTATTAAAACACTGTGTCTACCACTTGGAGTATGATTTTTAAAATTGTTTTCTGCTATATATTTTCATTTAGCCTTTGGATAGCATCCATATTCACAAAGTGCTTTGTAGTACTTTTCAGTGGCAGCACTCTAAGGGTACCTACAATATTGAATGATAAGTCTGGCCTTAAAGAACACTTAGAAAAGCCAGAGAAGAGAATGGTTTTATTTTTTTCTGTGCCCCCCAAAACCTGAAATCCATACCTTGTCTAGTTTAAAAACAAAACTCTGTTTTGTTTAGGCAATACTTTTAAAGTTATTTTTAAAGGTTTAAGCCAAAGAGTTTTAAGTATATTTCAGTATTTTGAATGGTCTGGATTCTATGGCAATTTCTTGACACATTTTCCCTGGTGTCACTTAAAAAGTGACATCAATACATGTTAGTTATTTAGTTACTCAATATTTTTAGTTACTCAATATGTTAGTTACTTAATACATGTTAGTCATTCAGTCATGTCTGATTCTTTGCAACCCCTTGGACTGTAGTCCACCAGGCTCCTCAGTCCATGAAATTCTCCAGGCAAGAATATTGGAGTGGGTCGACATTCCCTTCTTCAGGGGTCTTCATGACCCAAGGATCAAAGCTGGGTCTCCTGCATAGCAAGAAGATTCTTTACCATCTGAGCAATGAGGGAAGCCCCGATACATGATGTACATGCTTAATTCCTCTAGGAGAAGTAGACAAAGTATATGGAAGCCCCCTTAGAAAATTGTCTTCATGTATTTAATAATTTGGATGAAACTACTCCTGCTGTGGTACTGAAACACTAATGGCAATAGGTGTGTCCACAAAGTTCTCTAGTGAGAAATAAGCTTACTTTGCTATAAGTCAAAGTTCATCACATCAATTGGCCAAGAAAGTTCAATTCAGCCACTCAGTCGTGTCTCACTCTTTGCAACCCCATGGACTGCAGCAGGCCAGGCCTCTCGGTCCATCACCAGTTCCCAGAGCTTACTCAAACTCATGTTCATTGAGTCGGTGATGCCATCCAACCATCTCATCCTCTGTCATTCCCTTCTTCTCCTGTATTCAATCTTTCCAAGCATCAGGGTCTTTTCAAATGAGTCAGCTCTTTGCATCAGGTGGCCAGAGTATTGCAGTTTCAGATTTAGCATCAGTCTTTCCAGAGAATATTCAGGACTGATCTCCTTTAGGATGGCCTGGTTGGATCTCCTTGCAGTCCAAGGGACTCTCAAGAGTATTCTCCAACAGCCCAGTTCAAAAGTATCGATTCTTCGGCACTCAGCTTTCTTTATAGTCCAACTCTCACATCCATACATGACTACTAGAAAAACTGTAGCTTTGACTAGATGGACCTTTGTTGGCAAAGTAATGTCTCTGCTTTTTAATATGCTGTCTAGGTTGGTCATAGCTTTTCTTCCAAGGAGCAAACGTCTTTTAATTTCATGGCTGCAGTCACCACCTGCAGTGATTTTGGAGCCCCCAAAACAAAGTCAGCCACTGTTTCCACTGTTTCCCCATCTATTTGGCCTGAAGTGATAGGACCAGATGCCATGATCCTAATTTTCTGAATGTTGAGTTTCAAGCCAGGTTCTTCACTTTCCTTTTTCAGTTTTATCAAGAGGCTCTCTAGTTCTTTTTCACTTTCTCCCTTAAGGGTAGTGTCATCTGCATATCTGAGGTTATTGATATTTCTTCTGGCAATCTTGATTCCAGCTTGTGCTTCATCCAGCCAACCAAAGGAAAAACAAAAAGCAATCTCTTTTTGAGCTAACACTTTCAAAGCTAGATTTGTTTTTTCAAGTTCTGAGTAGGCCTCAGATGGAGGAATGGAAGCTGACTTTAGATGCCCTCTAGGTCTTTGCAAACCCTTGACTAGGTGTAACATCCAGCAAAGTCTTCAGGATCATCTACTAGTCCAACTTCATTTCACATGTAAGGAATATGAAGCACAGATACAGAGTTTCCTAATCCTTTTTTGGTCTCCTCTGGTGTATTGAAATAGTAACAAATTCACAGCGAATATCTTCCTTGACCACTTGGAATATTATTTTGATTGGATGAAATGAAGTGGTAAATTATTCAATAAAGTTGTTTATTCCTACCCATTATAAAGTGTTAGATTAATACAGGTAGATTCACTTTTTTTAAAGTTAGACTAATTATACTTGCATTGCTATTTGTAGGCCTTAGTGTTATAGTCAATTGAAACACTTATTTGCACTGTCCTTATTCCAAGATCATTTAAATAAATACTCTAAACACAGAATGAATTCAAATCAGTACCTACCAAAAGTCCTAAGTGACTTTACATATATCACTCTCTAAAGCTACAAAGGGGCAATTTGCATTCTGACCATAACAAAGTCCAAATCATTGTAACTATTGAAGAGTCAGTGTTATGAATGATTTACCATGGGCAGACTGGGCAGCATAATAAGCTTTATTTACTGTAATCCCACTTCTACCAGGAAAATACTTGTTTCAGTATTTTGGGGGGGCAAGGTCACAAGGTTCTTTTTAAGTAAATGAATAAATATGAGCCACTAAATCTGATTTCACATTCTACATGAATGAATGCAGTAGCAAAAATGATGCATGACCCAGCTTTCTCTGATTTCTGCTTACAAAGCAGCATATAGTACCATCTATTAATTAAGACACACCATTTTAAAAATGAAATACTCAAGAAAATCATTATTGTCTCCTAGGTTTTGAATATTATCACTGAATATAGATTCATATGGCATAGTGCTAACATGTAAATATTAATGTCTTATAAACACTTGATAGAATAAAATATCTCCTTATCACAGAAGTCAACACAGCATGGAACACAGAGGACACTGACCCATATTAGCACACCATAAGAATATGTAATAGAAATGTAGTACATGAGGCTCTTTATATCATTGTTGAGTAGTAAATTGTCAAGCTATGAGTCTGGGAAAGACACCACTGATGTTTTACTCTGGTGAGGAATCAAATCAAGTTTTTATATGATGTCATTCCACAAGGACATTTTCTAGAAGAAACATTTTCCGAAGATCTTTAAGACATTTAACACCTATTTTTTCTGTTGCATGTGCAGCTATTAGCCTGTGTTTCCAAAATCAGATAAAACTGGATCACAAGCCATTTCTGTTAAAAATAAATTGAACACTAGCTAATGGACAAGTAAAAAGTAAAGCACAAAGTTAAAAGCATAGAAATAATGGAGAAGGAAATGGCAACTCATTCTAGTAATTCTTGTTTGAAAAATTCCATGGACAGAAAAGCCTGGTGGGCAAAGTCCTCCATGAGTTCACAAGGAATCATGAACATGCACAAGCACACATACCTTTAAAAGAAGAATAATAAATATGAAGAGCTTTAAAAAATAAAAATAAAAGAAATGTGCAGTTTAAAAAAAATAAGCAAGTTTCTATCAGCTTTAGGCCCAAACTCATCATACCTAGTCAAGGGCTCCAGAAGAGAATATACTTGACGAGTGAGTTGGCTACATGGTTATCAAGCAGCAGATGGGGAATTCAGAAATAGCTAGAAGGTATTAAGAGGAAAACTGGGTGACAGCACAACTGGAGCCATGGAGGATCCAATTTAAATTAACTAGATAGAGAAACAGAACCAGGTATGACACAGATCTAGAGAGTCTATAAAAAGGAGAGAAAACCAAGTCTAGGACTCTGGAGCTTCAGCATAGAGATTTTTATCGGTTTTATTCAGCTTGTCTATGTCAGGAAGAGATGCTGAAAAGGACTCCATACCTCCTAAAGCAATCCTTCCTCTTTAATTTCCCTTTACACTCAAACTGGACATGTAAGCATGGAGAGAAAGCAAGACAACAGAAAGGGCATTTTGACAGAGTTGAACACAAGTGGATAGAGTTCTGAGACGGTAGACACAGGCCATAGGGTTAAAGGGGCTTAAATTCACAGACTTGGACATTCTAGAGCAAAGACATAAAAGTAGATGTGTCTGCTATTCCCTGTCCCTCCAGTAAGCTCTTCTTTTGGAGTCACTTCTACCCACAAAGCTTGATTCTAGCCCAGGTCAATAGCATTGAGTGTAATTATAAGAGAATGAGGGAGGACTTTTTTAATAAGAGTATCAGAGAAGATTTGGACAAATGCTTTGGCCCTTCAGCATGCAGATAATCTTTAGTTAGTTCTTTATGATTTGAATTTTTATAATTGACCAATGGCACTCAGTCAAAAATACCATATTGTCAACAACAAAGTTGACAGTCTGACTCCTTATGACCCTGTAGACTGCAGCCCACAAGGCTCTCTGTCCATGGGATTTTCCAGGTAAGAATATTGGAGTGGGGTACCATTTCCTTCTCCAAAGGATCTTTTCAATCCAAGGATCTTATGTCTCCTTCACTAGAGGCAGATTCTTCACCCACAGAGTCATCAGATAAGTCCCAATTTGGATTACTGTATTTCTCAAATAAGTAGGAGATGTTTATTTTCCTGTTTATTTTGACTAATGATTTAAATCAGTTTTTTTCTGACACCTCCATTGTAATTAGACAGTTATATCATTCATAGCAATAATAAAACAGAGTTGATCAAAACACATTTGCTTATTTCCTCAAGTCTAATAATAGTTACCAAAGAAATGAACAAGTGACTCAGACTTCCAGGCTGAGTGGCCCTCCTAACCTTCCTTCTGCCCTTCAGCCTGTCCTTGCAGGCTCCGGTATACACACCAGAATCCATCTTTGGCACTCCTCAGACTCTTGTTTGTTGTTAAAGGGCAGATGAAGGAAAGAGAAAGAGGCAATAAATTGAGTGAAATAGGAAAGGGCAAGGGGCGGGGAGGGAGTGCACAGAGAGAAAGTAAAATTATTTCCCTTCTGTGTCTGGTACAGTCTCAGAAGGTGACTAATCCCAAAATTCTAAAAATGAAGCTCCAAAGAAATTCAACGCAAGGACCCAGAGGCTCACCCTCTTGTCTGTTCCTGTCTGGTCCTATATCCGGTCCTGCCTGGCTGAGGCTTTTATGCCTAATTGTGCTGCCCTTCTCCATGCCTGATCTCCAAACTGCAATCCAGAGAGATGGATGACATGTTTAAGAACGCACAGCTGTTCAACATCTGTGCCAGAATTCAGACTGTTTTTTCACTATAGATTTTTTCCATGAAAACGGTTTTTCATGGACCCCAGATCAGTGTAGATTTCAGATGCAAGGCCAAAATCAGTCTCTCTCCTTGAAAACTATAAGTAGGGACACAGAGATTTCATGAAACAGTATGAAAGCTTGAACAAAAAGATCAGATGGACTTGCAAAATATGCATAAGTAGCCAATCTGTGAAAAAAAAGAAAAGAAAAGAAAGAATGAATGAAGCCAGTGCACATCCAAGATGAAGGACATGTATGTGTAAGAGATAGAGATAGAGAGACAGTAACAGAGATAAGCAGAGACAGGGACAAAGGGACAGAAAGAAACTAATTTTTTCTTTCCAACTCCTGTGAGGACGAGCTACACTTATTGAAATTGAATCTTATAAAGGCCTCTGTACTCTTAATCATCCCCAACAAATCCTCCTTGACATAAAATAGGGTTTAAAAAATAAACTGAGGCATATTATTGAGCAAAAATTGATTCAAAATGTGCAGCACAGAGCTGGAAGTGCTTAGGGGAGAGACTTAGGAAGAGAAAGTACAGGAGAAAAGAAAGGAAAGTATTGATTAGCCACAGTTTAAAGCCTAGTTGTGGAGAAGGAAACGGCAATGTTATTTTGTGGGTAACATTTGCTATACTCTAAGTGAAAAAAGGGCTTCCCTGGTGGCTAAGATGATAAAGAATCCTCTTGCAATGTAGGAGACCTGGGTTTGATCCCTGGGTCAGGAAGATCCCCTGGAGGAGGAAATGGCAATCCACTCTAGTATTCTTGCCAGAGAAATTCCATGGACAGAGGAGCCTGGCAGGCTACAGCCCATGGGGTCACAATGAGTCCGACACAAGTGAAGCGACTGAGCATGAAAGCAAAAAAAAAAAAAAAAAGTCTACTATAGATTTTTGCATTGGAAGTTTCTATTTGCTTTACTTTTTTTCCTTGTAAGTGGTTATTTTAGCCACTTGTATTACCTCCATATGCAAGAAAAGATTTGGGGGGTGGAAAAAAAACACTGAAATTGTCTTTGACTGCAATGAAATTGGTTTCACAAATGACTGGTTATTATTCTAAAAATAAAGGAAGCTTCTGAATAAAGGGATGTAAAAAAAAAAAGGGTCAACATATAAACACATTTCTCAATGGCATTTTTATTACTTAAAAATAAACAGTATAGTCCAGACTACTTGTGTTAAAAATCACAGTGTACTCTTTACCAAATAAACAGGTGGGATTCTGTCATATGGAAAACTATTAACATTGACTAAAGCATACTTTAATACTAAAACGTTATCTTCAATAAAATGTTAAAAGTTAGTGGAGTTACTCAGCTAACTCCTTTTTTAGGTCATCAGTCCTTCTTTTAAATACCTTTCTGACACCCAGTTGTATGTGATTGCGCATGTTCAGTGACCCCTTAGACTGTAGCCTGCCCGGATCCTCTGTCCATGGAAATTTACAGGAAAGAATACTGGAGCAGGTTGCTCTTTCCTTTTCCAGTCAGTTGAGTGATTACATACAATAATAAGAGTTATGAAACAGCAATTTGTATTCTTATAAAAGATAGTCATAAAGGTACACATTAGAAGATCATTAGGCATATAGATAACAAGAAAATGAATTCCCTTAAGTCAGCTCACCAGATAGTTCAAGTACATTAAGGAACTCTTGAAAGAATCACAAATGTCACTAATGGCATTCCAGACTGTGAAGAAATACCTACCGTTATCTCAAGGCCAAAATAGATAAGTGGCATTTGTGGCCACTCTCCTTGGAGGAGCACCCTTTCATTGTGTCTCTAATTTCACAATATTATCTTCCATTGCTTCATTTGTGAATTAAATTTTAAATGATTTCACACTCTGAAATAATTGCAAACAGACCAGATGAGGCTGTCCAGATTGAAAGCCATCACAGTGCTATGCTTTGCCATTTTTGTAATTCATCTTTCTTATTGAAATATAGTTGATTTAATGCTTTGCCTTTTTTTTTTTTTTTTGGATGTAGCTTTATCACCAAGTCACTAAAACAGCACATTTGCCAACCTTAGTTTCAAATCATGGTAGAGAAGACTTCATCTTTTCAAAGTAGAAAGTTAAGCAGTCAACCACAGAAGGATTAGGGTTTGAGAGAAGCTTTAAAATCAAAGTCTATCCTGTCATTAAAAAATTTAGATATTTTTCTTTGGGGTTCTTTACCAAGTTACTTGACTATAACCAAAAATTGGGGGAACCTCCTGTAAGTTAGTCAGGAACCTCACTAAAATGTTCCCTGTGACATGGTCTTTAATTTAATACCATACTAAATTAAAGATCATCCTTCTTCTCAGCCCACAAAGTGAGCTTTAAGAGGCTCAGAAATTCCCAGTTCATTCAAGAATGATGTATATTCCTTTAATTAAGGCAAAACATACCTGTCTACTCAGAATTAGAGATGGGATCCTAACATAGTGATTTAAGATGCAAATGAATAATAGTGCCTTGGAGTCATGGGAAGGAGAAATATTATGAGAACGCCTGAAAGACTGGATAAAATATTCTCTGGGGGAAAGAGAAAATTGTGTGGACAAGTAGTCTGAGAAACTTAAAATGACATTAAAACATCACCCAGAATAACCCCTACTTAATAAGATTCTTATGGTTCTTTAGAAATAAATGGCTTGGAAGAAATCCAAGATAGTCTTACTTTAAAGTATATTGTACTTTATAGCAAGTTTCAAATGCATTAGCCTAGCTCACGTTTCTCGCCTATAATCTTCCAGCAGATGTATCCAAGGATACATTTAGCTTTAAAAAAAATCTTACATCTTGTTCTATACGCCTCAGAGGAAAGATATCGTTCATACCTTTTGTGTGAAGACAAAACATAAAAATTACTTGATACTGAAGATAAAACACTGTTTACAAAATCTTTTTGCAGCTAGAGTTACTAACATTGAATAATCCTGTGGTGAAACGACAGTGATATATTTACAAAATGCACATTCACACACCATCATTGACCATTATTATTAAAATTCTAATGGTTACATGGCTTAGTACTTCAGAGAGTGTCTTGTTAATTCCAATTCTTTTTCTAAAAGAACATATTTTCTCTGATAAATAAAATATAGTTCTCTGTTGAGTTCCAAAAGTGATTTCTAGTCTGATTACCTCAGAAAATGTAGACTCAATTAGTAATGGAATTGGGGTGGTTTTGTAACGGAAAAATAAAAGGCTAGATGGGAAATGATGCAGCAAATAAAAGACATTTCATTTTAAAGATATACAAGAAAATACAAAAGTTGCCTTTCTGACGAGAGGAAACTGGGAGTGTGGGGGTGTATGAGAGGAGATTAACTTATTGCTTTTACTATAAGGCTTTCCATCCTAATAGTTTTTAAGTCTGTGCATGAACTTTTATAATGAAATCAAAGTCCCCAAAATGTACCAAGAAATATCTCTGAACATTAATAACTCAGTGCTATGTCATATAACTCATTTGGAATTCAGTAGCATCCAATGGGATTTCCTTTGACTTTTTTTTTTTAAGTTGAACTTATAGTTTCTGCATGGGGGCTTCCCTGGTGGCTCAGCAGTAAAGAATTCACCTGCCAATGTAGGAGATGCGAGTTCAGTCCCTGGGTGGGAAAGAACCCTTGGAAGAGGGCACGGCAACCCACTCCAGTATTCTTGCCTGTGAAATCCCATGGACAGGAGATGTTAATAGGTCTGATATAGATGATTGCTGTTTTAAGTCACAAAGTTTGGGGGTGATTTGTTATGTAATTCTATAGTGACATTCCCTGGTAGCTCAGCTGATAAAGAATCTGCCTGGAATGCAGGAGACCCTGGTTCAGTTCCTGGGTTGGGAAGATCCTCTGGAGAAGGGATAGGCTACCCACTCCAGTATTCTGACCTAGAGAATTCCATAGACTGAATAGTTCATGGGTCACAAAGAGTCTGACACAACTGAGTGACTTTAGATCACTTTTCACTTTCACTTTCTATAGTTACACTAGCTTTTCAACACATAGACTGAAGAAGAAAAATCATATGCTCATTCCAGTAAATGAAGGAAAAATATTTGATTAAATTCAACATCAATTCATGAAAAAAGAAACTCATAGCAATTAAGAATAAAATAGAATTTCCTATTTAAAAAGAAAAGGTCCCTCAGCCTCCCAAAAAGAAGTGTGGCAAATATCATACTTAATGCAAATGTTACTAGCATTCTCTCTAAGATAAGAAATGAGACAAGGATATTTTTCTCATTTGTTTTCAAATTGTATTGAGGAAAAAGATATAAAATGAAGGAAAAAAATTAAAATAAAACTGTTATTATTTACACACACGTATATACACAAATGAGGGGCTTCCCAAGTGGTGCTAGTGTAAAGAACCTGCCTGCCAATTCAGGAGGCATTAGAGACACAGGGTACCTGGGTGGGAAAGATGCCCTGGATGAGGGTATGCCAACTCACTCCAGTGTTCCTGCCTGGAGAATCCCACGGACAGAGTAGTCTGGCAGGCTACAATCCATGGGGTCACAAATAGTCACACACGACTGAAGTGAATTAACACACAAACACATATACACATATAATTATTAGAATTAAAAATTATCTAAAAATCAGTTGTGTTTATAGTAGCCACAAACAAAGCAAATATATAATTTTGCAGTAAAAAATCAAATAACTTCAGGATTTATTGATTGAACAAACAGTATACTCTGAGAATATTTATCATTAATAATGATGCTTATTAATGGAAAGCCTTATACAAGAACTAACATACTTCTTGGGTTTGGTTTCTTTAATAACTGGAATCTATTCAGTGCATGCTTGAATTAACAGGGTTTCTGTTTTGTTTTGTTTGGGGTCTGGATTTTTAAATGATTAGTTCAGACCTCTTCTAGGTATAACAGATTTCTTGGACATGAAACATCTGATAAAAAATCATGAAACTATTCACCCAATTTTCTCACCCCATGCTCACTGTAAATAGTTTTGAATCTGTCATTATTTCATTTTCAGCACTCAAAAATCAATGGCAGGGTTCCCAGTTCAAGATGGTGACCTACGAGTTTCGTGAACTCACGTCCTCTCACAGACTCATCATATCGACAGCTGCATATGGACCATATTCTCCTGAAAAAAAAAAAAACCTAAAAACTGTCTGAGTCACTCCCACACATCTGGCAGAGGAGAGAAGCCCATGGAAGTGGGTGGGAGATGCTGGGCCACCATCTCACCAGGTACTCCATACCCAAGAGGGAACGCAAAACCCAGAACATCTCCTTAAAGTACTTGAACTCCACATCAGGTACCTCCAAATTCCAAGACCTGTCCCTGAGAGATGAGCTCCCCAAACATCTAGCTTTAAACACCAGCAGAGTTAATGGCCACGAGACCCACCAGGTTATAAAGACCTGAGAAACCACTCTGAAAGGGCTTGGGTGCTTGGACTCACCTGCTGCAGGGTCCAGGGAGGAAGCAGCAAGTCCAGTGATAGGGGTACTTTGCGGGAGAGGTCCATTGACTGGTCTTGGCTCCTCAGCATGATGGGCAGTCATCTGACCTGGAAAACGTTTGGTGGCCTGCATTCTCCCTGGGATGGAAACTGTAGGGGGCCAATTTTTGCCTTTTTTGCCCTCACCTCCCCCTTTGCCTTGCTGCAGCTTGTGGCTTCTCCCAGACAGGAGCCATGTGCTCTTCTGGTTTCCTGGTTTTTGCAGCTGGGGCCCAGGGGATACCTCTGAATCTCTGGCTCTGGTGGCCCTTGGGATTTGAACTGGGGGCCCCACAAGACTGTGTATATTTGCATGTTTTCAAAGTTGCTGCCTGGGAGGTCTGGCTTCCAGTCTGCCTGAATCTCCGTGCCTCCTAGGTTCCTCAGTTTGGGACATCCATGTCTTGGAAAACCTTCAATTACTAGGAACCACTACAAATAAAATAAGCTGGTTGGACAATCACAAAGGTTTGAGAGACAACTAAGAGCTAAGGTAGGGTTCAAGGAAGAGGCTCATCTCCTCCAGTAGTTCCTTTCTTCAAGACTGGGAAGGGCTCTGTTAATCTAAGGCATAGACACTGTAGTCATGCAAAATGAAGAAATTGAAGACGATGCTCCAAAGCAAAGGTAGAAGCTCAAAAAAAGCAGCATCGTGTTCAGAATCACCATAAAAAAAGAACTTGTCAAATAAAATGTGCATATTTGCTCTTCCTTCTTATAAAAAATAGTCTTATCGTGGTCTTATTCAAAAGGCTCCATCTCTGTGTCTTCAAGTGTTTCTGGGTCATCTAAATCCTTATGAACATAAGACATGCTGTAAAGACAGGGATGAGCAGGGAACTAGATGTTGAGACAGAGGGAGAAAGAGAGATTGAATTATTCTAGTTTACCGCTCACCCCGTTCTGGGACTGATGGTGATCCAGGTGATTAGTATATACTGGGACCCATAAAATAAAAGACACCCCAGTGGCCTGGCCCATGTCACAAACTGAAACTTAATTCATCCTGTGTTATGGGAAATAACTCACTGCAATGAAACCCAACTTACACCAATCACTACCCTCTTGCTCCCTAACTCAGCTTACACTAGAAAATAGGACCCCTTAGCCTTTTAAGAAAACCCCTGACCTCCTGACCAATTTTGCCTTGTTTCTTCATTGCCTCTTTTATATTTCCTAGGCTCTTTAAAATTTTATTTTATTTTTAATTGGAAGATAATTACTTTACAATATTGTGATAGTTTCTGCCATGCCTCAACATGAATCAGCCATAGGTATACATGTGTCCCTTCCCTCTTAAACCTCCTTCCCACCTCCCTCCCCATCCCACCCCTCTAGGTTGTCACAGAACACTGGTTTTGGATTCCCTATGTCATAGAGCAAATTCCTATTGGAATATTGTACATATTTTACATATGGTAATGTATATGTTTCAATGTTACTGTCTCAAATCATCCCACCTTCTCCCTCTCCTACTAGCTTGAAAAGTCTGTTCTTTATATTTGTATTTCCATTTGCATTGCCTCTTTTAACTCTCTATAAAACTCAATTTTGCCTAAAATCCCTCGGGAAGAATGTTTTTCTGCATGTGGGGGAGCTGTACTCCCCCCCAATCCATGAATTGCTTTCCTGGAATAAAAGGCATCTAACTCTTTACTAAATTGCTCCATTTTTGTTGTTTGACAATAACAAATGAGGTCATGCTTTTACTTCCCCTGTTCTGTTCTAGTGACTAGAAAACAAGAGCTCTTCAAAGATAGAAAATGTGCCTTCTCCTTACCAACTATCTTGTATAGCATTTAATAAAATGCTTATTACTGAATATTTAGATTTCTACCTACCTGTCAATCAGTCCATCATTTTCATTCCTTTATTTTTGGTTGTTTTCTGCTTAGGAACTGATCTTCAGAATTGTATTTCTAATAGGTTATCATCAGAAAGAAGCAACGACCATCTGCACTGTTGGTCCTCTACTCCTTCAACAATTGTCTTTTAAGAAGAAGCTTTTCAAAGATTGAAGAATAGCATTTCCATGTGCTCTTATATTTTAAGGAAACTTTAATTGTGTGGTCTTTAAAAGTGTTCTGGTAGGAGCTAGCCTAAAATATTAGTGATTCAATGCTTAGTTTCTTATCCAAAGGCATCTTCCCCATGAACTTAGGTGGCTAAGGAAAGAAGAGTTGACCCACCAAGAGTATATATTTGTGCTTGTAGCATCCAGGAACTGTTGAAAGGGTGAGTCAGATCAATAACAAATTTTACAGTTACGGTCATTTGCAGGCACAAACAGCACTTGCCTATGATCAGTTTTGGTGTTAGTTTGTATTCTTTATTTCCGTTTCAGAAGAGATTGACCATTCTTAAAAGGCAACAGAGGAAACGTTGCCTGTGCTGGTGATGAACCCTGTATTTAGACCTCCAGTAGGTACAGACACAAATCGATGCAAAGTTCTCATTAATTACACAGAAATGGAAATGTGGGAAACAAATGGCTTTCTGAAAGGCATGTTAAACTAAATTATATGATTTCAGCACTATCTGTAGTGCTAAAGAGCTCTCTTCCCTACCTCCAGCCCTCAGAAAAGAAACCTGTTGATTTTAAAGGCTGAGAAAATAATAATAAAAAGGGCATTCAAAAGGGGTAGCAGAGATTGTATGTTTCCAATTATCTTCCTCATTATTAAGGACTGTTCCTTTCATATTATTGTACATCAGCTTTTAGTGCACTGAGTTGAAAAGCAGTTTCACCTTGCTCTGGGAAAATAAGAACCTGAATCCCCAGTTGGAGAAAAGGAAATGTGTACCAGCTATCATTATTTAAGCATATATCTAGTTTTGGATCTGTTTAAAAATGTGAATAGCAGGAAAACATAAAAGAAACTATTCTTTATGCTGGTCTGAAACTAGGAAGAGATGAATCCCACTGGAGAGAGCCTGTTTCTACATGGTTTTAAACCCAGTTTTCAGATGAAAGTGCCTTGGTGAGGTGGAGTGAGGCCTTGCTTTGTTAAGCAAATGGTCGGCTTACCTCCAAAGCTTCAACCAGCAGGCCTTGTTCTCTCTATTCTGTTCTGAACCAGTTTCAAGAGCAAAAGGATGTTTGTTGTTTCAGGACTGGATGCTGTGAAGGACCTTTGGAAACTAAATAGTTTCTAGTACATGCTCTTGCATACCAATGTCTCCAAAACTCATCTGGCTTTCACAGATAATTTAAAGTTTCATGTCCTAAAATAGTTGGGTATGTTTATCTCTTGCTATAGCACATTTTAAGGAAGCAAAGTAACTAGCTTAACATTTTAAGAACTTAAAAATTATGTGAAAAAATAAAATAAATTGAAAATAGGACTCTAGATATAAAAAGAATAACTTTCCTTCTTTCTCTACTTTAGAAATGAAGACAGCATGAAAAGAAAAGGATCGAAGTCAGTGAGAAGGAAGGAAGGTGGAAAATGTGGAAGAAATTGACAAAAATCCATATAACGGGGTTGTACTTACGTGAAAGAAATAAACATTAAGCTATGCAATAAAAAAATCTTGAAATATTTCCACATTTTTCTCTTTACCTTTCTCCTGCATATCAGAACTTATACACTAGAGTTTCATGTGAATGTGAGTAATTTAATCAGGACAAGACCACTGGGAAACAAAGTTGAAGTGTTTTCTAAAGCCTGTCATCATAAACCAGAATGTACAAATTAACCAAATTTCTAGGAAATGCCAACCCACTCCAGTACTCTTGCTTGGAAAATCCCATGGACGGAGGAGCCTGGTGTAGTCGCAAAGAGTCAGATGTGACTGAGCGACTTCACTTGACTTCACTTCCCTGTGTCCTTCTGTTTATTTGGGACTTCCCTGGTGGCTCAGATGGTAAAGCATCTGCCTACAATGTGGGAGACTGGGGTTCAATCCCTGGGTTGGGAAGATCTCCTGGAGAAGGAAATGGCAACCCAATCCAGTGATCTTGTCTGGAAAATCCCATAGTCGGAGGAGCCTGGTAGGCTACAGGCCAGGGGGTCACAAAGAGTCGGACATGACTGAGTGACTTTACTCTATCCAAAATAACTTCAACAACCATTTTATGTATTTATTTTCCCATTCTAAACTCTAATATTTTCGGCAATTTAATTCACTAGTACATTGACAATGAATCTCTCTTAAACAAAAATTTAGCCAGGCTCCTTTGAGCCTTCCCTACACTCCAGGGATGATCTGCTAAACTTTAATTTAGCAAAGAATCCCACTAAACCAGTTTATAAAGAATCCTCATCCTTGATATCTAAGCAAGTTCCTCTCCTCTCTCACCCTTGACACCTAATAAAGTTACTTTCCACCAGCTTCTTATCCAATGACTACACATTCTGAATTGTAATTATTATTGTATTTGTTCAATCTCTCTCCCCTATTGCAATAGTCTTGAGTAAAATCTTCCTTGCCATTTTAACACATGTACAGTGCTTTTTATTTTCTTACCCTAGTGTGTAATGTTAGATTGTAAGCCACCAGTCTCAATCTTCCTTCTCAGAAATTTGAGTTCTTAGCATTGTGATATTTTATCTTTTAAATTATGTCTTCACTGCATTTATATCTTTACTAGACAATAAATTCTCATTGTGTCTCCTTCTCTTTTCAATAGAATGGACTAAGGGAAAGAAGAGATGCTGGATGACTTCCAAGGCAAGTGAGATGCTAGAAGAACAAACAGGTGAGATTCAACCTGAAAAACAAATAAATGAGAAGGGGGGATGAGGACTAGATAGGAAGAGGCAATATTAGGTTTCATTTTAGAAGCGATCCGCAAACCTGACATGATTTTGCACCTCCTCTTCTATTAAGAAGTCTTCTGGGTCAGACTCTTCATTCAGAATTGGGTAAGAGTAATTAAAACATCAATTCCTTCTCAGAAATGTCCTAATTACAGTGACCAATCTCCCTAATATCCTCCGAGCTTCTGCCTTCCCTAGAGCTTAAAAACTCTCCTCCTTTTTGTTTCAGCAGAGTTGATTCAATTGACCCCTATTTGTAATACGTTCCTCCCACCCTGGGGTGGGGGGTTTTTGTTTGTTCGTTTGTTTGGTTTGGGCTATGCTGTGAGGCATGTGGGATCTTAGTTCCCAGATCAGGGGTCTAATTCATGCTTCCTGCAGTGGAAGCATGGATTCTTAGCCACTGGACCACCAGGGTAGTCCCTGAAACAGTTCTGAATAGTCTTCCTTGCCACTTTTAACAGCATCTAATGTAATTTATTTTTAATACTGTGAATATCTTGATTGCAGTTTCTTAGGCCAGACTGAATGAACCTCTATTTTGGTTCTTAGCTTCTGGCTCCTTCATCAGCCCTTACAATTCCAAGATTATAGATTTGCTGACCTAGAGACAACATTAAGTGAGATATCAGTTCTCAGAGAAATGCATTGGTTTTGAAATGAAGGTCTGGAGTGGTTTGTAACTGACCTTGTATCACCTCTACCTCAAAAGGTTCAGCTGGGGACCTTTCACATTTGGAACCTTGGATCTTCTAACTTCTGCCTTGCAACTCCTTAGCTTTTCTAGAGCCTATGGTTTGGTGTGGGCTGACAGAGCAGTACTGAGGCTCTCCCTTAAAACTGATTATATAATTAGAGGCTGTCCAAGTGAAGAGGCTCACAATGGAATGTTGTTGTTCAGTCACTGAGACATGTCCAGTCCAACTTTTTGCGACCCTGTGAACTGGAGCAGGCAAGACTTCCCTGTCCTTAACCAACTCCTCGAGTTTGCTCAAATTCATGTCATTGAATTGGTGATGCCAATCCAACCATCTCATCCTCTGTTGCCTCATTCACCTCCTGATTTCAATATCTCCCAGCATCAGAGTCTTTAACAAGGTGGCCAAAGAATTGGAGCTTCAGCTTCAGCATTAGTCCTTCCAATGACTATTCAGAGTTGATTTCCTTTAGGAATGACTGGTTTGAATTCTTTGCAGTACAAAGGACTCTCAAGAGTCTTTTCCAGCACCACAGTTTGAAGGCATCAATTCTTTGGCACTCAACCTTCTTTATGGTCCAACTCTCACATTCGCACATGACTACTAGAAAAACTATTAACTTGGAGTATATGGCCCTTTGTTGGCAAAGTAATGTCTCTGCTTTTTAATATTCTGTCTAGGTTGGTCATAGTTTTTCTTCCAAGGAGCAGATGTCTTTTAATTTCATGGCTGTAGGCACTGTCCACAGTGATTTTGGTGTACCTACATCAATATTACCTTATATGATACAAAAACACTGTAGATGTTATATGTATTATTAACATTCAGTTCAGTTCAGTCGCTCAGTCATGTCTGATTCTTTGCGACCCCATAAACCGCAGCACGCCAGGCCTCCCTGTCCATCACCAACTCCCAGAGTCCACCCAAACCCATGGCCATTGAGTCAGTGATGCTATCGAACAATCTCATCCTCTGTCATCGCTTTCTCCTCCTGCCCTCAATCTTTCCCAGCATCAGGGTCTTTTCAAATGAGTCAGCTCTTCGCATGAGGTGGCCAAAGTATTGGAGTTTCAGCTTCAACATCAGTCCTTCCAATGAACACCCAGGACTGATCTCCTTTAGGATGGACTGGTTGGATCTCCTTGCAGTCCAAGGGACTCTCAGGTGTCTTCTCCAAAACCACAGTTCAAAAGCATCAATTCTTCTGTGCTCAGCTTTCTTTATAGTTCAACTCTCACATCCATACATGACTACTAGAAAATCCATAGCCTTGGCCAGACGTAACTTTGTTGGCAAAGTAATGTCTCTGCTTTTCAATATGCTGTCTAGGTTGGTCATAACTTTCCTTCCAAAGGGTAAACGTCTTTTAATTTCATGGCTGCAATCACCATCTGCAGTGATTCTGGAGCCCAGAAAAATAAAATCAGCCACTGTTTCCACTGTTTCCCTATCTATTTGCCATGAAGTGATGGGGCCAGATGCCATGATCTTAGTTTCCTGAATGTTGAGATTTAAGCCAACTCCTTTCACTCTCCTCTTTCATTTTCATCAAGAGGCTCTTTAGTTCTTCTTCACGTTCTGCCATAAGGGTGGTGTCATCTGCATATCTGAGGTTATTGATATTTCTTCCCACAATCTTGATTCCAGCTTGTGCTTCCTCCAGCCCAGTATTTCTCATGATGTACTCTGCATATAACATTAGATATCAAAACAAAAAGATAATGTGAGAAAGAAATTCATATTTATTTACAGGTATTATATTTATTAAAAAACATCTGTATATAAGTGGACCCATACAATTCAAACCCACATTGTTCCAAAGCAACTGTACTTCTGTTAATTACAGGAAGAAACTGAAGAAAGAAGGTGCTGTTGGTTACCAGTCACAGTGCACTATATCTGCAAAGAAATCTGTGTTGTAGAAGTTAAGACAGAGGTTATAAATTCTACTTATAGGCAAAGCCATTCAGAACAACTTCATTCCTGATAATTCAAAAAATTTCTACATAGCTGCATATTATGTCTTCCAAATATCATGACAGATGCAAATGAAAATCTTGTGGTTGATAAGTTTTTTAAAAGATATTCTCACAGCAAATGTATCTATGTTTTCTTTTTTTGGTAAACAGTTCATAGTGACCAAGTAATTGCATCAATTTGGCAATCTACTATTAAAATCAACAACTTTGAAACTTGTCTAAGGTTGAAAACAATATCTGTCAGTGCTAAATTGGCTTATTTTAACTGCAATTTATTTTTTTTTATTGGAACCATTTGAACAGCTATATTCAATTGAAAACAGTCTTGAAAACAACCTAAGTAGAATTGTTCAAACCATAATTTAAATGTTTTATAAAACACTATGTTCTGCCTTAAAGAAAAACCTCCCTTTTGAAACAATTATTCTATCACATAACTCACTGATCTTTACCTGAATACTTTTAGAAGATGAAGACTTTTTTTTCCAAAATTCACCAAGCCCCTCAAATTTTTTTCTGAGCATATATATATATCTTTTGTTCTTAACTTGTTAACTGAATGTGTTTCAAAAATTCACTTTTTTAGTTTTTTATTTAAAGACAAATACTTGAAACTGCAGTGTTATACCTCTATATCATTTAGAATTGAGAATATTTTTAAATTGAACCTTCTTAAATTTTAGCACAATTTAGCAAATTTTAAAAAGGAATATATTAAAGAGATTTTTCATATCATACAATGCACATTTAATTGATGTTTTATTAATTATTTTTAACTTCTAATTTTTCAATTTGAAATAATCTTATACTTACCAAAAAATAGTTGCAAAACTACTACAATATGCATTTCATCCAGCTTCTCAGGTAAACTTCTTATATGGGGTTTCCCAGGTGGCACAGTTAGTAAAAAACCTGCCTGACAATGCAGGATACACAAGAGATAGAGGTTTTATCCTAGGGTTGGGAAGATTCCCTGGAGTAGAAAATGGTAAACTACTCGAGTATTCTTGCCTGGAAAATTATGGACAGAGCAGCTTTGTGAGTTATAGTCTATGGGGTCACAAAGAGTCGGATACAACAGCATGCACACACACGTAGCATGCAACATATTATGTAATCATTCTATAGTGATTGAAATCAGTAGTATGCTTTTCTCCATTTACTTTTAATCTGTGTGTGTCACTGTATTTAAAGTGAGTTTCTTGTAGACAGCATATAGTTGGTCTTGATTTTTACTCCTTCTCACAATCTCTTTTAATTGGTGCATCTAGACCGCAATGTTTAAAGTTATTATTGATATAGTTAGATTAACATCTCCTATATTTGTTACTGTTCTGTTTGTTGCTCTTGTTCTTTGCTCCTGTTTTTGTCTTTCACTCTTTTTCTGCCTTTTGTGGTTTAATTGCGCTTTTATGTCATTTAATTTTCTCATCTTTCTTTTCATATCAGTTATATTTTATTTTTTATGTTAGTAGTCTTCCTAGAGTTTGTAAACTTTGTACATTTGTGATTAATCAAAGTCCACTTTGAACAACATTGTGCCACTTCATGGGCCATGTGAATGCCTTATAACAATTAAGTAATCCTAATTTTTCTCTTTCATCCCTTGTATCATTGTTGTCATTTATCTCACTTTTATATATGAATACATTGCTCTTGTTTCTTCAGTTGTGTCCAACTCTGCAAGCCCTTGGGCTGGAGCTTGCCACCTACTCTGTCCATGGGACTTCCCAGGCAAGAATACTGAGGCAGGTTGCCATTTCTTCCTATAGATTATCTTCTTGACCCAGGGATGGAACCTGCATCTCTTATGCTCCTGTATTGGCAGGCAGGTTCTTTACCACCAGGGCTACCTGGGAAGCCCACAGAAGTGGATATATATGCATATACATAAGTAGATATATATGTATATATGCTGCTGCTGCTGTGAAGTTGCTTCAGTCGTGTCCGACTTTGTGTGACCCCATAGACGGCAGCCCACCAGGCTCCACCATTCCTGGGATTCTCCAGGCAAGAACATTGGAGTGGGTTGCCATTTCCTTCTCCAGTGCATGAAAGTGAAAAGGGAAAGTGAAGTTGCTCAGTCGTGACCACCTCTTCATGACCCTCATGGTCTGCAGCCTACCGGGCTCCTCCATCCATGAGATTTTCCAGGCAAGATTACCATGCACATGATTGAATACAGCATTACTATTATTATTTTGAATAAATTTTTACTTGCTGGATCAATAAGAATAAGAAAAATAAAAGTTTGTATTTTACCCTCAATTACCCTTCTTTGATATTCTTTTCTTTACATAGATCCAAGTGTCTTACCTATTTCATTTTACTTATCTTTAAAGATCTTCTTCTTTTCTTTTTAACAAAATGTATAGTTATTACGTTTTGGGTTTTTTTTTTTCAATTTCTTGCAAGGCATATCTATTAGCAACAACCCCCCACCCCAATTTTTGTTTGTCCAAGAAGTCTTTACTTTTTCTTCATTTTTGAAGAATAATTTTGTAGTGTAAGAATTTTATGTTAGTGAATTTTTTCTATAAATTCTCTAATATTTCACTGTACCCTCTTGTGTGCATAGTTTCTAAGAAGTCAGATACTAATCTTATCTTTGTTTCTCTATAGGGAAGCTGCTTTTCCCTCTGACTTAAGATTTTTTTTTAATATTTGATTTTCTCTAGTTTGAATGTGATAATCTAGTGGTAGTTTTAAAAAAATTAAATATACATATATATATGGCCTGTGCTGAATCTTCTCTGCTGTGCAGGTGCTTCTCTAGTTGCAGTGAGCAGGGGCTTCTCTCTTTTGCAGTGCTCAGGCTTCTCATTGCGGTGACTTCTCTTGTTGCAGAGAATGGGCTCTACGATGTGCAGGCTTTAGTAGTGGCAGCACTTAGACTCAGCAGTTGCAACTCGCAGGCTCTAGAGCACAGGCTCAGTAGTTGTGGCACGTGGGCTTAGCTGCTCCGAGGCAAATGAAATCTTCCCATATTAGGGATTGAACTCAGTTCAGTCAGTTCAGTTCAGTCGCTCAGTCCTGTCGGACTCTGCGACCCCATGGACTGCAGCACACCAAGCTCCCCTGTCCATCACCAACTCCCAGAGTTTACTCAAACTCACGTCCATTGAGTCGGTGATACCATCCAACCATCTCATACTCTGTTGTCCCCTTCTCCTCCTGCCTTCAATCTTTCCCAGCATCAGGGTCTTTTCCAGTGAGTCAGTTCTTCGAATCAGCTGGCCAAGGTATTGGAGTGTCAGCTTCACCATCAGTCCTTCTAATGAATATTTAGGTCTGATTTCCTTTAGGATGGACTGGTTGGATCTCCTCGCAGTCCAAGGGTCTCTGAAGAGTCTTCTCTAACACCACAGTTCAAAAGCATCAGTTCTTCGGTGCTCAGCTTTCTTTATAGTCCAATTCTCACATCCATACATGACTACCTGAAAAACCATAGCTTTTACTAGATGGACCTTTGAACAAGTAATGTCTCTGTTTTTTTTAATATGCTGTTTAAGTTGGTCATAATTTTTCTTCCAAGGAGCAAGCGTCTTTTAATTTCATGGCTGCAGTCCCCATCTGAAGTGATTTTGGAGCCCCCCAAAATGAAGTGTCACTATTTCCATTATTTCCCAATTTGCCATGAAGTGATGAGACCAGATGTCATGACCTTAGTTTTCTGAATGTTGAGTTTTAAGCCAACTTTTCTTTCTCCTCTTTCACTTTCAACAAGAGGCTCTTTAGTTCTTCTTTGCTTTCTGCCATAAGGGTGGTGTCATCTGCATATTTGAGGTTATTGATATTTCTCCCAGCAATCTTGATTCCTGCATTGGCAGGTGGATTCTTTTCCACTGAGCCACTATGAAAGCCCCTAGGTATAGTTTTGTTTTGTTTTTCGCCTTTATCTTGATTGGTGTTTTATGAATCTCCTGCTCCTAGATCTTTGATTTGATGTCTGACATTAATATGGAGAAATTCTCATTTTGTTTCTTTTTTTTTTCTGTTAATTTTTCTGTCTTTTCTTGCTGGTATTCCCATTATATGAACATTGCATTTTGGGTAGTTGTCCCACAGCTTGTAAAGAATCTGCCTACATTTCTGGAGACTTGAGTTTGATCCCTGAGTTGGGAAGATCCCCTGGAGAAGGGAAAAGCTACCCACTCCAGTATTCTGCCCTGGAGAAGTCTATGGACTGTATAGTGTATGGGATCACAAAGAGTCATGCATGGCTGAGAGACTTTTACTTTTTTCATTTTTTCCTATGGAGTTACCTTCAAGCTCGAATAGTCTTTACTCAGTCATGTCCAATCTACTAATAAGCTTGTCATAGACATTTTTAAGAAATCTCTCTCACATTTTAGCCTTTGTTTTGTTTTGTTTTTGTTTCTTTCTTAAGATTTCCATTTCTCTGCTTACATTGGCCATCTTTTCTTATATGCTGTCTACTTTATTCACTAGAATCCTTAGCATATTAGTCATAGTTGTTTTAATTCTCCATCAAATAATTCCAACATGCCTGCCAAGACTGGTTCTGATGCTTGCTCTGTCTCTACAAATTTTTTTTTTTTTTGCCTTTTGGTATGCTTTGTAATTTTTTTTGAATATGGACATGATACACCAGATAAAAACAACTGCCTTAAATAAATTTCTAGGAATGAGATGGTAAAGTGTGCAGGTAGGAGGAGCATCCTATCATTAGGTCTCAGTCTTTCTATAAGCCTGTGCCTCTGGACTGTGAGCTTCACAAGTGCTTCTCAGGATTTCTTTCTCCTCCCTTAGATGGGAACAGACAACTAGAGTATGCTATTATTCAGTGGCTCAGTCATGTCTGACTGCTTGCAACCCCATGGACTGCAGCTTGCCAAGCTTCCCTGTCCTTCACTATCTCCTGGGGTTTGCTCAAATTCATGTCCATTGAGTCAGTGGTGCTAACCAACCATCTCATCCTCTGCTGCTACCTTGTCAGATAGATAATACCACAGTGGCACGAGTGGTAAAGAATCTGCCTGCCAATGCAGGAGACACAAGAGATGCAAGTTTGATCCCTGGCTCTATCCCCTGGAGTAGGAAATGGCACCCCACTTCAGTATTCTTGCCTGGAAAATTCCATGGACAAAGGAGCAGAGTGAGTTACAGTCCATGGGGCCGCAGAGAGTCAGACATGGCTGAACAACTGAACCTAACCCAACAACAGTACTACAGTAGGTTCTGGTTAACTAGTTTCCCTGGAGGCCAGGCCTTATGAAGAAAACCAAATCTCTCTTGTGAGCCTCTGTTCAGGAAGCAGCAAGTCCTTGTACTCACCAGAATGTTTCTCCAGTTTTGGAAGTAGCAGTTTACCTTGTGTCCTCACGTCTAAGGAGTTGTTGATTTTTGCTGTTGATTCAAAGAGTTGTTGATTTTTCAGTCTGTTAAGCTTTCCACTTGTAGGACAAAGTGGCAACTTCCAAGTTCCTTACTTGCAAAACCCTCAACTATCTTTTGATTTGTTAATGATTTTCTTTGCATGGAAATAACCATTTTTATGTAGTAAAATTTATCAATTTACTTATTGTCTCCAAATTTTGAATATAGTTTACCGCCTTTCCCTGCAATGAAGTTAAAGAGGAATCTACCTATGTTTTCCTCTATTACTTGTATGTTTTTTTGTTTTGCTTTTGCATTTATATCTCTGTTCCATTTATCCTTTTATTCTTTTTTTATTGAAGTATAGTTGATTTACAGTGTTGTGTTAATTACTGCTATAGAGCAAAGGCATTCAGTTATGTGTATATATATATATACATATTCATTTTTTATATTCTTTTCTGTTATGGTTTATCACAGGATATTGAATATACTTCTCTGTACTATACAGTAGGACTTTGTTTATCCATTCTATATATAAAAGCATGCATCTGCTAACCTCAACCTCCCACTCCATCCCTCCCCATTTATTCTTACGTATAATCTATTTAGATTATTATAGGAGTTTATTCTTGTGTACAGTATGAAGTAGGTATCTAATTTTATTTCTTCTCAAAATTGTTACACAGTTGTCTCAGTACCACTTACTATAAAGTTCATTTTTCTATGGTGATTTGAAATACTCTTTTATATTATACTAAATTTCCATATGTGCTGTGTCTATTTTTGGATTTTTTTTCTCCCTGTTCTATTGCTCTAGCTTGTTTGCCTACTCATGAGCCAGTATCACACTGATTTAATTATAGTGACTTCATGGTGTGTTTTGATATCTAACAAGGTTAGTTCATCTCACAGTTTTACATTTTCAGTGTTTTTCTGGCTATTCTTAAATTTTTATATGAAATTTTAATCTGTTTGTCTCCATTAAAAATGTTTCCTGGTATTTTTATTGAATTGCATTAAAATTTTAAATTAACTTAGGGAGAATTGACAACTTTATGATGTTGACTAATCCTGTCTAAGAACAGGGAATTTTTTTTCTTAATTGTCCAAGTCAACTGCTGTGTCTTTCAAGAAAAATTCATTCACACATATGAAACCATTTAGGTGTATATTCATTTAACAAATCAAAGGCAGCAACAGTTTTTATTCACAAGCCCAGTCTAGTTCCCTCATGGATGTATCCTGATGAGATCCAGGGCCCAAAAGAAATCCATGGATCTGTTTTAAGACCATAATGAGTCCCTGAAATTATATATAAAACTTCGTGTGTGGATATATGTGTATGAATATGTGTATAACATAAATTCGATTTTAATTTTATCTTGTTTTCTCTGAGAGATTGGTATATTTTCCTCTGCATTCTCATTCAGGTAAGAACTTTCTAGAGTGTGAGAATTTCCAGGAATAGGAATTCTGTGCATTTACAAGAAACACAAGCATAGCATGACTCTTTTTCTTTTTTTAATGCTTCCAAGTCCAATGAACCAAGCAGCAAATAGTTTGTCTCCATCTAGAATTAAGCCAAGTAATCTGATAGAAGGACATATAAGAACGATTCTATTACTCAAAAAACTTGCAGATTTATTTGTGACAAAACAGTAAAATCAGGTAGATAACCATAAAAGTCACATGCAATCTAATTCAACAAAAAGTTCAATAACAAAGAGACACGCACTCTATCTGCATAGAAACGCCTTACACTTAGTCTTTTCCATCTAAAACAGAGAGAAAAGAGATTCCAGGTAACATGACATAGGTTGTGTTATTTCTTGCTCCTAACATTTCCCACTTTAATTTCCTTCCTGACAATAATAACAACATGCAAAGTTTAGAATGGAAGGCTAAGGAAAATGTATTTTTTTTTCTAAACAGGGCAACTTTTTTTCATTTAAAATTAGATTAAATTTTCCAAAAGCAAGACAACTTGAGTTTTCCCATATTCCTGCCACTTGACCCTCTATTCTTCTGTATTTTCCCCCAGATTTCTGTCTCATATAGTCTACCCTCTCTTTCTTTTATGTTCTCATTTTTCCATTTGCATCTTTTCCCCTCCAAAATTATGCCTACACCTTTCATCAGTAATAAGAACATTGTTTACCCTTATTAAAGGGTTTTAGCTTTAATAGTCTTTTAGATTATCTAAATCAGTGATTCTTCATCTCGTCTGTGCATCAGAATTGCCTGGAGCACTTTTACCAAATACTGAGAGCTATGTCCCACCTTCAGTGACTCTGTTTAGTTGGTCTGAGTGGATGGGCCCCAGCCATTGCTATAATTTAAAATAGTCCCCAGTGAGCCTAGTACGCAACCATGGTTGAAGATAGTGACCCAGAACTACTATCCATCACAAACTGTAACCTGATATAGGGTCCAGCTGCTTGCAGCTCAAAAGCCAATAAAGAGACAAGTTGATGGGAAGGAAAGCTTGCTTCATTTCCAATGCCAGCAACCGGGGGAGGGGGTTGGACTCTCGTCCAAAGGCCAACTTACCCATTGACAGTCAGTGGGAAAGAGCTTTTATAGGTAAAGGGAGGGGGCTACCTGTATTAACAGAAACGGCACAGTCAACTCTGAAATTGGTCATGTGGCAGTTTGCTCAGTGTCATCTTGATTGTTTTAAGTACAGTCAATCTTCAGTTCCAGGGTCGGTGTGTTCCTGTTTCCTGGAGTGCAGTTCTCAGAACTGCGGAAGCTTAGGTCATGACTGTCGGGTCGTCGGGTAGTTAACTTCCACCTGGTGGAGGTTTTAGTATTTACAAGATACTCAAAGGATATTATTATGGCTCAGAACATTGTCTATGGCCCATGTGGAGGAAATAAAGGTCCTTGACTTTGCTTATAACTAAACTATTATTATCTGGTTTCCTTGGACTGTTTTCCTTTGTTTCTGAATTTCTCACTTCTCTTATTAAACTTATTATTTGGCTAAAGTTTTTCTACAGACAAAAGGTAAGCTGAGGGATGTGGGAGACAAGGACCATAGGGTCCTGCTTGGTTTCAAAACTAGTTCTATGCAAGGACCAGTAGGTTAACTTTTCATAAGGCTACGAAAGCTCTCTTAGCCTTTATCTTTCCCCAGTTGAACTTGCAATTATTTTCCCCCTTACTCTGTAGTTTTATTTGGCAACCACAGAATTTTAGAACTGCGGTATTCATAGATATTATCTTGCTCAATCACATTCCTTAGAAAAGGAATCTAAAGACCAGAGAGAGAAACCTTACCCATGATCACGCATCTTAAATGCGGAGTGCCAGGACTCCACTGTGTAATTGCCTTTGAAATAAAGTTTTTCCTCCTTATAATTTCAGATAACCCTAGATGTATGTGCGGTTATTAGTTCTCTCTACCCAGACCTCTCATCTTCTCTTCCACTAATAGTTTCCAGCATGTATGTTTCCCACCCAATATTAAGGTTATGACTTTCTGTTTATTGGAATTTTAGAATCAAAAATGTCAAGGTATATGCTTTCTCATCTCAAATTTTCTCCTATCATAAATTTTGTTCCTTCTAACAATTTCATCCGAAGCTCTACCTTCAGCCATAAAATAAGAACACAAAATCATTGGAAAAAGTCTTGTTAGCCCAGAGGACTATCTAAAGATGACAAGACATGAAACATCATATTGCTTTGAATTAATTATCTGTATAAGGAAATTGTGAGGTTTTTCTCAACATAAAAGCCTAAAAGCAAAAAATAAACTGTCAGCGCCATCTCCTGGACAGATCATGCCAACTTGTGGGCATGCCGTCGCCCACTGCCACTGGAATAATTTTGTTTTCAATTAGTTCATTCATTTATTGGTGTTTGGTAATATTAATAGACTTCAAAGGCTTCCCCAGTGGCTCAGTGGTAAAGAATCTGCCAGCCAATGCAGGAGACGTGAGTTCAGTCCCTGAGAGTGGAAGATCCCCTGGAAAAGGAAATAGCAATCCACTCCAGTGCTCTTGCCTGGGAAATCCCATGGACAGAGGAGCCTGGTGGGCTACAGTCTATGGAGTGGAAAAAGAGATGTGACTTAGCGACTCATAAACAGCAACAAATGGACTTAAGGTAGCTTCCAAAACATACAAACAATATAAAAGTAAAAACTAAATTTAAAAGCATGAGAATCAGAGAAATATGACTTGGAAAGGAAGGTATGGAACAAGGAGGAGAAGTAAAACATTGATAAGCAGAGTTCCCACAAAGAACTTCACATTTTAGCTAAGAGTTTGGAAGGGCTAAATGACGGGTTTATTTTATTAAGTGCTAAGTTCAGGTTGCCTGTAGGACATCCATGACAGGCTGTCAAGTATTTTAAGGCTCATGAAAGGTAGTCAGCATGTAGTTAGTGAAGCACCGGGCTGCATGGAATTTCCCAGAAAAAGTGTGGAGAAGGAGAATAAAATAGGATCCAGCAGAGAATCCTTGGCAATACTGATATTTAAGGGATGGTCAGGTAAAGGTAAGCAGTGTAATGAGTTTGTATGGCTTTTGGAGCCACACTACCTCTTTTGCATCCCAGCGCTTGTACTTATCAAAGGTAGCATTTAAGTTACACTATAAAGATACTTTAAAAAGTGGTTTTGCGTATACCTTTATGACCAACCTAGATAGCATATTTAAAAGTAGAGACATTACTTTACCAACAAAGGTCCGTCTAGTCAAGGCTATTATTTTTCCAGTGGTCATGTATGGATGTGAGAGTTGGACAGTGAAGAAAGCTGAGCACAGAAGAATTGATGCTTTTGAACTGTGGTGTTGGAGAAGACTCTTGAGAGTCCCTTGGACTGCAAGGAGATCCAACCAGTCCATCCTAAAGGAGATCAGTCCTGGGTGTTCACTGGAAGGACGGATGTTGAAGCTGAAACTCCAATACTTTGGCCACCTCATGAGAAGAGTTGACTCATTGGAAAAGACCTTAATGCTGGGAAGGATTGAGGGCAGGAGAACAAGGGGACGACAGAGGATGAGGTCGCTGAATGGCATCACCGACTTGATGGACATGGGTTTGGGTGGACTCTGGGAGTTGGTGATGGACAGGGAGGCCTGGCATGCTGCAGTTCACGGGGTCGCAAAGAGTCGGACTGAACTGATCTGAACTTATTATATTAAATAGACTTGGAATATTTTTATTGGTATATAATTGCTTTACAATGTTATGCTAGTTCTGCTGTAGCAAAACATGAATCAACCCTATGTATATAGATATGTATATTCCCTCCCTCTTGAACCTCCCTCACACGCCCCCCACCCCACCCCTCTACGTCATCCCAGAGCACCGAACTGAGCTCCCTGTGCTTTATACAGCAACTTCCCACTAGCTAGCTATTTTGACACAAGATAGTGTATGTTCTCCGTATTACTCTCTCAATTTGTCCCACCCTCTCCTTCCCCTCTGTGTCCACAAGTCTGTTCTCTATAGCTGTGTGTTTATTTCTGCCCATGCAAATAGCTTCATCTGTATCATCTTTCTACTTTTGACATCTAAAACTCTAATCTCTGACCTGGGAAAAGTCTAAACTAGAAGTGTATCAAAATAATTGTAACATTTTTATCTCTAAAGATGGATATCAGCTGGACTAACTGGCTCCCTGTCCTCAACTGCTTTTCAGGCTGTAAAATTCTCGATCAGGAAAGGAGCAGTACCTTAGCACTTCTTCCCCTCCACACTTTCCAACAGCCCTTCCTGGTCATGTTGTTAGCTGTAATACAACCTCCTCATGGGGAGAGAGAACAGGCAAAGAATTATTATGACTTTTCTGGCTATATCTTGTTTTCTTAGAACTATTGAGAATACTTTTGCTCCTTTAAAATATCTTAGTGTCAGTCTCTCAGTTGTGTCTGATTCTCTGCCACCCCATGGACTGTAGCCCACCAGGTTCCTCTGTCCGTGGAATTTTCCAGTAAGAATAAAATATCTTGGGTGGCTACAAATGTTGCTTGTTTCAGATAAAAACTCCATTTCAGTTGTGAGTCAGATGAACTTTTTCACTGAAATGGTCACATTGCCTCATTGAATTTCAGGTCACTTGCCCTTTCTTTTTCTTAATTCCACAAAGAAAAGAGGACTGAACTCCTAAAAACTCTGCCTTACTCTCGCTTACACTCCCTTGGCAGACCTCAATTTCATTTACGATCCTCATACATCCCTTCTATTCTGGAATATAGTCAAAGGAAATGCATTCTATAGAACCAAAAACTTGGTTAAATGATTCTATAACTCTTTACAAATAGTTCCTTTTGCATTTTCCCTGTCAAAGCTCTGTAAGAATTTCTAACCAGGTTTAGATGATGGGGTTATAAAGTTTCTCAATCTACTAAAATTTTCTATGTCTCTGAATATTTTAATCTATTAGAAAAATATTTTATGTCTTTCCATCTGTGCCAGTAGCATAACTAGCTGCTGGTGTTTCTTCTGGTCTGGGAAACTGTAGCATTTTCCTCTAGCATCTTCCATATGTTCATTTCATGTAGAATTCTATGTCTATTTCAGATCGCTTTTGATTCAATTTCACACTTTAGTGATTTATTCCATCTCTAAGGTAATATTTAATGTTTTTTCTGAATTTTCCTTTTCAATTCAGGGATAATTTTTAATGTGGGATCATATCATATGAATAGCCGGGGAACTGCATATAAGTTCTTAACATCAGTAATATTTATTCAATAAAACCAAACAGAATAAGCAATTTAATAACCAAAAGATAGGAAAAAGATATTGTTCCACTTATTATTCTATCAATACTTTTGATGAAAACAAGAGATGTGAGGCTAAAAGAAAATATCATATATGGTAAAAATGGCTTAGCAAAGTTTTTTTTTTTTAAACAAGAATATTGAGTTTAGATAGAATTTATATTTGTTAATAGTACTGTGGATATGCATTTTCTAATTATCAAACATAGAGGTTTTAAAATTGTGTAGTATATTTCTTTTTTGTAAATTAATTAATTAACTTTTTAAAAATTTTCTTTACATTATTGTGTTGGTTTTGCCATACACTGACATGAATCTGCCATGAAAAAAAAATCATAAATCATGTTTAATGTCCTCAGATCATTCCCCATCAATGAAGAGGTAGATGCAAGTCAAATTGATAACAGCGGTACTAGTCAATTTGGAAATACAAAATCAAAAGTTGAAAGCAAATCCGATTAATCTTCAGAAAACAACAATGTACCCACTATTGTTTCCTCAGCTCTACCTAGGGATTTGAGAAATGTCCTATTACATAGAGAATATGGTATCAGAACTAGCTAATCTTAGAATCATAGAATACTACCAGTAGAACAGATGGCTTAAGTGATCTGACTCTATTATTTTATAACTGAGGAAATGGAGGCCTTATCCAAAATAGTGGCTTATTTGAAATCACACAGCTGGTTAATGCAGAACCCAGAGTAAGCCGTAATTCCTGCCTCTCAGATAAGTTTCTCTCCCAGTCCTCTAGTTCAGCCCCATACGCCAGTTCCGGGCAGCTGGAACTCCTCTGACGAAGGGACCTGGCCTTTAGTATGACTGTGCCTGAGCAAAATCAGTCTTGTCTGTCCTTTCTTTCTCTCCCAGACCCTTATCTAAGCTTTTCCCTGCTTTGGTCCTGCTCACTCCTTCCTCACTGAAGCTCAATAATCCTTTTCTTTTTCTTTAAATTTTTATTGGAGTTACTTTATAATGTGTTCGTTTCTGTTGTACAGCCACATGAACGAGTTATAAGGACATATATATAGCCTCTTTCTTTGGATTTCCTTCCCCTTTAGGTTACTGCAGAGCATAGAGTTGAGTTCCCAGTGCTGTACACAGGAGGTTCTCATTGTGAGTGCTAAGCCACTTCAGTCGTGTCTGACTCTGTGCGACCCTATGGACTGTAGCCTGCCAGGTTCCTCTGTCCACGGGATTCTCCAGGCAAGAATACTGCAGTGGGTTGCCATTTCCTTCTCCCATATTCTCATTAGTTGTCAATTTTAGGCATAGTATCAATAGTGACTATATGTCAATCTTGATCTCCCAATTCATTTTATACCCACTTTTCCCTCTTGATGTGCCCATACATCTGTTCTCTATGCCTGTCATCTCTGTGGAATACATTGGTATAGATGGTCTTATTTACAAAGCAGAAATACAATCACAAGTCCTTTGCCTATCTCCCAAGGTGTCCAAAGTAGCCACACCAAGTGTGATCCATTAACCAGGTCAATGTGTTCAGGAAGAGGCCTAAAAAAATTAGTTCCCGCATGCCTGTGACTTCAGTACTGGCTGTCATAGATGAATCCCCAGCCTGTGATCATGGAGCCCTATGGCAAGCAACTGGCATGAAGTTCAACTTAAGAAAATCCTAAAAAACCTTTAGAGACTCCTTTTATTTTTATTTTTTCCATTTAGTCTGAGAATAATTGAATTAACTTCAGTGGTCAAAATGTATATTCTTACGATTTAGGTCATATGACCTGCTTTACTAAGTAGAAAAATATTTTTGAGAAAATAACATTGATTTTCAACAACAAATTATCAGTGCCCCAGATTGGGCACATCTGATTAATACAGCTTTCTAATCTTTCATCCAGAAATTAGATCACTAACCATGGCTTGAGGTCAGGCAGCCCCAGAGATATAAGTTACTTATTATTGTTAGTCTACCGAGGATTTTAGAACCAGGAATCTTGAACCAGATATATGGGAAAGCAGTCCTGTGGCAGCTGGGTGGCATATATTTATTGTATGCGAGAACAGCCAGGGTCTTCCTGAGATGGCACATATTCATATACGCATCTTGGTGGTATTTCATATTCTCTAGACACACGCACACCCAGACATGAGTTGAGGCAAAACTGGGCCTTCATGAAAAGGCTGTGAGCCTGGGTGAAAGGGTTTCAGCTTTAACACTCAGTGAATCCATCTAACAAGATACACTTGTTCCTTCATCTTGTTCATTTTCTCAGTAACGTTTATTGGACATAAGTTGGAACAAAATACACACATACACAGGAGCAGCAAATTCATCCAATAACAGAAAAACAAACAAAGGACAGAAAGTCAGCGGACATTGTACAGTTGCATTTGGCATGTGTACAAAAAGTTATCATCCCAGCCAGGTGACTACACCTATAATGTGGCAGAGCTGAGCTGTTCCCTCAACAGGGCCCCAGCTACCGCCCTCTAATTTGGATTAATAATTCACTGCGTTCTCTGAAAAAGTTGCAAAATGTACCTAGCCAGCTGAACTACACATTAGATACATAGAATAGAATCACTCATCCCAAGTCACACACAGTTTTCAATATTATCTTTGCAAAATAAGCCTTTACCATGATCTGTCGTAATAATACCCATTCATTCATTTAATGAAAGTATATAAAGAATCTACCAAAAATGACTTGGCTACTGGTCCTATGACAAAGAAAGGGAGGGAAGAGAGGAAATGAGGATGATAGAAAGGAAACTAATCCATGCTAGAAGCCTGCCATGTGCCAAGCATGCTGGGAACATACAATCCTCACAGCAACCCTGTAAACCTGAAGTAGTATTCCCATTGGAGAGCTGAGGACATGAAGATCCATTGTTTGTTGCTCTTTAGTGGCTAAGAGGTGTCCAACTCTTTTGCCCATCAGGCTTCTCTGTGCATGACATTTCCCAGTCAAGAATACTGGAGTGGGTTGCCATTCCCTATTCCAGGGGCTCTTGCAGACCCAGAGATTGAACCCATGTCTCCTGCATTAGCAGGCAGATTCTTTACCACTAAGCAAAGCCATCAGGGAAGCCCCAATAAGATTTAGGATAGCTAAGCTAAGTAAATTGCCAGTTTTCTTTCATCTACTTGGATAGACTCCAAATTCTTCATGAAGATGACCAGATGAATGGGCAAAGAAACATACCTGAAAAGAAAAGAAAAGAAAACTAGAGAATTGCTCCTAGGCAACCTATGAGCAGACTTTTGATATTTGGCACAAACTGAGTGCTCAAGCACTAAGGACATTTCAAGTTGTAATAATATTCAAATAGTGTTAGTAAGAATTAGGCAGAATGCTTCATGGAGATGAGGCTTGACATGGCTCCAAAGCTTCTCAAGTTTTTAAATAATGAGTTGCTCTATATTTAAATGCTGACCTAATTCTCGAAACTGAGGAGCTGCAGATGGATGTGAAACTTAAAAGTATTCGAGTTTGAACGGGAAAAGATCCAGGCTGGCCAGAGTAACATAACATAACATAACATAACACTCACTTCTGTTTGAGGAGGGAGGAAGGAAGTGGAGAAGACAGCTTCTTCCTCTGCTAGCAGAAACCTATCCAGCTGCTTGATAGATCACACTTGCAACAAGATATAACTTTTACTTCTTCCCTGTGTAACAATTAAAATTCACTCATGTAGATGTATCAGCTACTGCACTTCAAAAATCACTAGTACTAAGAGTAGGACTGTACTCTTGTCAAACCGTTTATGGTTTTAATATCCATAACATTTTCCAAACAGTGAATAATCTGATTTTAACCAAGCAAATAAAGAGAGGAAATATTTCTCTTGAATTTTCACCTAGAAATTAGTGCACGCGCATGCACACACACACACATATATAACAGAGATGAGGCTTTTTTTTTGACTAATACGAATATTTTACATGAAGTTCTTTTCTCCTAATGTTCAGTTTGCTATCTGAAGTCCTAGTCATGTACCATTAACATCATTTTGGTTCTTAATATACTTAAGGCCTCAATCTAACTGTGTTGGTGCACAGTGGATAAGAATCTGCCAGCCAATATAGGAGACACTGATCCCATCCCTGGTTCAGAATGATTCCACATCCTGCGGAGCAGCTAAGCCCGAGCACAACTACTGAGCCCAAGCTCTGGGACCCATGAACCGTAACTACTGAGCCCACATGGGAGAACTACTGCAGCCCATGCACCCAGAGCCTGTGCTCTGCCACGAGAGAGGCCACTGCATTAAGAAGCCTGAGCGCTGCAACAAAGAATAGTGCCTGCTTGCTGCCACTAGAGAAAGCCCAGAGGCAGCAACGAAGGCCCAGTACAACCAAAAAAATAAGAAAGAAACAACTTTTTTTTAATATTTAAAAAAAAGATGGAACTTGATGTAAAATTTTTATTTTTTGTGCCTGCTTTACTCCCATAGTACACTCAAAATCCATCTAAATATTCAGAGAAACAGAAGTATGCTTACTGATAAACTTGGCAGTATTATTCGTCATTTTTTTTTTCAAAGTCCTGATTTCTAAAGGGTTCAGAATATAGAGAATCAGAACTTGGTAAACTATGGTATACATGATTTTTAATTCAAATGAGAATCCATTTATTTTTCTTCTACGTAGCAAATGATATTTGCCTCTGTGACTGTCTTAGGTAATATTCTTTAGTGCAAAGAAGTGAAATCCCCTCAAATTAGCTCAAGTCAATGGGGTATTGTTAAAAGGATACAATAGAGATCTCACAGAAATAATGACAGAAATTTCAACCAGAAGAAAAGTAAAAGCAGGTCCCAGAAATAGACCTACCCTCAATGTCTTTAGTACATGGCATAAGAGTACAGCGGCTACTCACCTACCACATGACTAAACATTTAAAAGGGATAAGTCAAGATACCAAATTGCAAAGTATCATAGATAAATAAATTTATTATTGTACATATCTAGGTGTTCTGCTGTTAAGCAGATTTTGGATGACTAATAAAGACATATGGAAGCTATAAATAATATTTTCCACAAGATGATTTATTCCTCTCATTTCAGAAAAATGGCTGATTTTATTGTTACAAGCAAAATGTTCCACTTAATTTGTGTTTTATCAATGGTAATAGTAAATTAGACAACCACTCTTGAGTTATGCAGCTTCCCTGGTGGCTCAGACGGTAAAGAAACTGCCTGCAACACAGAGACCTGGGTTTGATCCCTAGGTAGGGAAGATCACCTGGAGAAGGAAGTGGCTACCCACTTCAATATTCTTGCCTGGAAAATCTCTTGGACAGAGGAGCCTGGCAGCCTATAGTCCATGAGGTTGCAAAGAGTCTGGACACAACAGAAAGACTCTCACTTGAGTTAATGACAGTTCTTAAATAATATATTTGTGTATATAAATTTGGACAAGCTTTGTTCTTATGAGGCAGTGGCAACAGGAATTATCAATAACTCATAAATGAACCAAGAATTTTATACTCCATAGTTCAAAGTGTAATAGGATTGTGCATGAAAATTATCATTCCACAGAAAACATTACAAAATACAGTAATTTTATAATATCAAATTATACAAATTTATGTTTCAGTTTTCTTCACTTCTTTTTATAATATCTAGGACCTCTCAGTTACATAATCAGCATCTTTCATGCTACCATGCACATTTATATATTTATAAACAATATAAACTGTTTATTATTTTAAAATGATGCTTCCCCACTATGCACCACTATTCTAGATACTATGCAATTTGTGAATTCTGGAGTCACAAAGTGGAGAATCTGAAGAGAAAAAAGCCCAGTAGACATCCTGCACTAATCTAAAGCACATTTTATCATGCAAAAACCAATTTTACTCATGTGGCTGACAGAAGCATTTGACAAGTAAGTTAGTCTTTTCACTTACCCAAGGGCTCTACTTGCCCAAGCCTGCCCTGCACTCTAAACAACACCAGCCTCTGCCATCAGAGGGGCACACCCACAATGGGCATAGCTGCTTCTGGTTTCAAGGACATAAGGCATATGATACAGAGAAACATTTCCCTTAGGACTGAGTTGTGTTAGTCACAAGAATGGATGTTTAGAATGTGGGGTCCTGCTGTGCCAGTGTTTAGTGCTGGCTGCCAAACGACAAAGGTGCCCTTGAGTTCTTTAGCACATTGATTTTTCTCATGCGTTTGTGATCTGTGGAGCCCAGGTGTTTTAAAGAGTTCATGGCAGGAGTCCTTCTTGCCTGCACGAATGGCAGCCCTGCACATAGAGACTGAAAATCTGGAAGCACAGGACTCGATTTCTCAAGGAGCTACATGGTCTTGGTGCTGCTTCTCTGCATGTTTGCTGTATTTTCTTGCTTCTTTCTGAAAAAAATGGCTTTCTGTGTCTTATGTATTTTCTCTGTTAGTCACTCAGTCATATCTGATTCTTTGTGACCCCACAGACTAACCTGCCAGGCTCCTCTGTTCATGGAATTCTCCAGACAAGACTAATGGAGTGGGTAGTCATTCCAGGGGATCTTCCCAACCCAGGCATCAAACCTGGGTCTCCCACATTGCAGGCAGATTCTTTACTGTCTGAGCCATTAGGGCCTCTATGACCCCCCAAAATTTCAACTGTCATATTGCTTTGGAGTGCAATGGTTCTCACCCACTCTACTGAACCTTCCAGTTTAAATTTCTTTCATCAGGCTTCTTACTCCAAAATCATCTGGCTCATCGTGGGTCAGATGCCCACCTCTTATTCAACTGGGGCTAAAAAATAAAGTGTAATAACATGCCATTCAATTTATACATTGATCATGTTAAAAGTCAGAGTTTATGACCTGCTGGCAATTGAAATCTTCTTTGTACCAAGGAAAACTACTATTTAAAAGTCAAATATTTCATCTTGTCTCTTACCCTTTGTGAAATGAAAGTTTTATCAAGAAAATGATAAAAACATGAACTTTTTGAAAAGTTAATATAACTACTGAAAATATCAGATGTCAAGGCAGTGCTTTTGCTGTTCTGATCTTTGTGTTTCCAGTGGAGTAGATTAAATAAATGAAAGAGTGAAAGAGTGATGAATCTCTTCTACATTCTATTGGGTACGTTTGATGACATTACACAAAGTGAGGCCTCTGACATCTAACACTATCTGTGCATCTCCAGATAAGTCATTTACTATCATCTTTTCCCCAGAAAATGCCAGGCTCTTTTTCCTGTCTTACTATTAATTATTTCTGCCTAGAACTGCTCTTCCAAATAACTGTAAAACTCATTCATTCAACTGTGATATTCAGCAACACTCTTAATATATAGATATCATTTTGACATATAATAGGTCTTAATTATTATTTGTTCATGCATGAATTATGAAATAAGTACTAAAATCAAAATAACAGATATTAACAACAGCAGATGAGTAAATTCTAGTTATCATATAACTGTGGGGCAAAATTATACCAAGTGGTAAGAAAAAACCCAGTCATTGAGTAAGAAGTTAAGGTCTAATGTTGCATAAACAAGAGGTAAAGAGTTCATAAAAACACATTAAATATATCAATATCATGCAATCTATTGCATTCAGTTTAGTTCAGTCAGTCATGTCCGACTCTTTGCGACCCCATGAACCACAGCATGCCAGGCCTACCTGTCCATCACCAACTCCCAGAGTCTACCCAAACCCATGTCCATCGAGTCAGTGATGCCATCCAGTCATCTCATCCTCTGTCTTCCCCTTCTCCTGCCCCCAATCCTTCCCAGAATCAGAGTCTTTTCCAATGAGTCAACTCTTGACATGAGGTGGCCAAAGTACTGGAGTTTCAGCTTCAACATCAGTCCTTCCAATGAACACCCAGGACTGATCTCCTTTAGGATGGACTGGTTGGATCTCCTTGCAGTCCAATGGACTCTCAAGAGTCTTCTCCAAAACCACAATTCAAAAGCATCAATTCTTCGGCGCTCAGCCTTTTTCACTGTCCAACTCTCACATCCATACATGACTACTGGAAAAACCATAGCCTTGACTAGACGAACCTTTATTGGCAAAGTAATGTCTCTGCTTCTCAATATGCTATCCAGGTTGGCCATAACTTTCCTTCCAAGGAGTAGGTGTCTTTTAATTTCATGGCTGCAGTCACTATCTGAAGTGATTTTGGAGCCCCCCAAAATAAAGTCAGCCACTGTTTCCATTGTTTCCCCATCTATTTGCCATGAAGTGATGGGACCAGATGCCATGATCTTAGTTTTCTGAATGTTGAGCATTAAGCCAACTTTTCACTCTCCTCTTTCACTTTCATCAAGAGGCTCTTTAGTTCTTCACTTTCTGCCATAAGGGTGGTGTTGTCTGCATATCTGAGGTTATTGATATTTCTTCTGGCAATCTTGATTCCAGCTTGTGCTTCTTCCATAAATTGCAAGTGTTCATTGATTCTGATTACATGATAAATATTAATAAATAAGATGTAGGGTCAGAGAAAGGCTACAGCATGATCATTAAAAACACTGAGCTCTCAATTAGTTGTTTGGTCTTTAAAAAGTAAATAATTGCATTGACCAAGCTAAATCAACTGGCTATTTCCAAATTATAAGAAAACTGCCTAATTATAGCAATTAAGGAGTAAAAAGGAGTGGAAAGTTTTATATCTCACATTTCATGTTGCTCTATTGAAAAAAGGTAATCTAATTAATTCCAAGAAGAGAATAATTATCCATTTGTTGATTGAAACAGTTTCCTGGCTTAGATTTTCTTCAACCTATTTATGGCATTGATTTCTTAATAGCCTATTTAAAATTAAAGGCTAGTGCTTTCAATATCCCAACTAAAGTAAATTTTAGAAGTCTGTTTATTAGACTGTGAGCTACTGATTTGGGAGACTGTCATATACGTTGTTGAATCTCCCAATTTTGTATTAATAGCATCTAGCATATTTTAAATAATTAATGTTTGCTGCACTGATAGAAAGTAAACTGTGAAAATAAACATATAAAATAATATATTTTGAACTGCTATTAAATTAAGAACTTAGATCTAAGTCTAAATGATAAGTTACTTCTGCCAAGTCACTAAAATAAAACCCTCCTATCAGTGGTTCAATATCATGCAATTAAACAACCAGCTGAGTTGTATAATTTTTACTTTTCAAACAGTTCTTTGGACACAGTCACCAATACATATTGAGTTCTTTCACTTAATCACTTTACTAAAATTCAATAAACATCATAAAGGCACAAAAAACATGTTTTTTTGTCTTAAAAACTAGCTAATGGAATGTTTAATAGGAAAGGAATCATATTCATACTTCAGAGTGACTCTGTGAATCAGACTGGAAATTATCAAAAGGCTTAGAAAATCATCATTCATAAGTATGAGAAGATGGCAATTTGGCAGTAGTCATTGAAATTATTTACCTGTAACCTAGATGTCATTTATCTTTGAATATAGAGATACTTGGACATGTGTGAAATGACATTTGTACAAGGTTATTTATTTGGTATAATTTGTAACAACATAATAGTGGACATATCTGAAGTACTTACAAGTAACTGGTTAAAAATGTATAGTCAGTACATTCACATGATGAAACAGCTTGCAACAATAAATAAAAATAAGTAATGTGCAGAAAAATTAAACTGCAAAATATATGTTTTGGTTTATGTACAAGAGAACAAAAAGAATATGTGTTGGTGTGTGCGCATACGTGTGTTTATTTATGTATGTGTAAAACATCTCTGAAAGCACACAGAAGAAACTTGATCTTGCCTTCCTGTCCAGAGGAAACCAAGTGGCTAGAGGGTAGATATGAGAGAAAGCTTTTCCTCTCTACTCCCTTCTCTGGTTTTGAATTTAGAACCACGTGACCATATTAGTCAACATAGTCAACATAAATATTAAGTCCTTTTTTGAAAGACAGAAAAATAAAACCAAGTGAGAAATAGTTTCTTCCTATAGTTGTGATCTACATTGCACTATTTTAATCATTTTCTTATTCAATTTGCTGACTTGCCATTATCACTGCCAACTTCTTAAAAATAAATCTCTAGGAATAAAAAAGGGAAGGAAACTTGTAAAACAGAAATGAAGACAGGGAGAAGAGAAGGAGAGAAGGTGGAAGAGTAGCAAAAGGAGAAGGAGAGGTGGGGAGAAGAAGAAATAAAACAGCTTTCTATAAAGAAAAGAGAAAATTCTTCTGACTCTTCTAGCCAAGGTTTTGACAGATACAGTATCTTCAAAATTCATTATTCAAACATTCCACTTATCTCTTTAAAATCCCAACAGCTCACACCTTTCAACTGAAACTCCTATTTTTTGAATGGAAAAATATTCACTGTAAGATTTAGATTTTAAGAAGTTGACAATGATGATGGCAAGTCAGTGAATCAAATAAGACAATGATTATGGGAAAACTAGTGCAATTTGGACCATGGCTATAGGAAGAAACTATTTCCCATTTGGTTTCATTTTTCTGTCTTTCAAAACTGAATTTAATATTTAGATTGACTATGTAATATTGGCCAACATATTTCCTAGTATCATGATGTAGGTGTCCATAACTTAACTGACTTATACTGAAGTCTGAGAAACCATCAATGAGAAAATAAACTCAGAAACCTATCCCACCCTCTCTTGCCCCATCCACCCACACACAAAGCAGTTGAGACAAGTAACAGTGACAACAATTATTTGTTTGTGTTTTGTTTTGTCAATTGGTTGGTTGGTTTCTGTATTATAAATAACTTGGTTTCGTGTTTATATTGGACCAGATGCCAGTTCTGGTTCCAACACTAATGTCTACTGGGCATTACTAATCACTAGATATTCCACGAGGCCCTGGTGATATACAAGTGGAGAAAACAGAGCCTCTCCCTTTGAAGGATTCATCCTCTAATAAAAAGTAGAGATTTTCATGTAACTAACTGAAATGTAATGTGATGAATGTCAACTGGCAGCACCACTTGCTACAAGCAGCTGAGAAGTGAGAGAAAAGTTCAGCTCAATTTGGGGAGCAGTGCTGTTAGTGTAAAGAACGTGGCACCATCTCTGCTTTACAGAATAAGCAGGTTTTTTTTTCCAGACAGTGAAGGAGTGAAGGACATCTCAGGCTTAGTAACATAACAGTAAGTCACTTAAGAGTGTCATCATGGATAAAGCGTGAGAAATTCCCAGCATATTAAATGTAACTACACGCTTTTCTCCCCTCCTGAAATGATAATGAAATGAAAGCAACTGAGAAGGAGGTTACTATTAGTAATAACAGCCTCTGCTTTACCAAATAAATAAATCAATAATCCACAGAAGAGTCTTAATCATTTGAAGGATGTGAGTTGTAACTTAAGTATTTGAAAACTCTTCCACCCACCTGTCTCTAAGATCGTTCCCCTCATATCAATATTCAGAGAAGAACATGCTGTTTTGTATCGTTACATCTTTCATCCCATCACCCCCACTCCTCTCTTACTATGTGACCTGAAGCCTAAGACAAATAACCGCAAGAACTTCACCAAGAAAAACAGGGAAGTCACGTTAATTATTGTGTGACCTAAGATGCGAAACAATTCTGAGAGTTCTGGTTGGTCAATGAATAACCACCATGTCCACAACACAGATTCAAGCCCAGCGTTTATAATACACACATAACAGGGTCCCCAGGGCCTGACAAGGCTTCCCAAGTGGCTCAGTGGGTAAAGAATACGCCTGTAATGCAGGAGACACAGCAACGTGGGTTTGATCCCAGGGTATGGAAGATCCCCTGGAATAGGAAATGGTAGCACACTCCAGTATTCTTTCTAGGAAAATTCCATGGACAGAGGAACCTGGAGAGCTATAGTTCAGGGCGTCACAAAGAGGCAGACACGACTGAGCACATGCACACACACACGCAGACACAGAGCATGGCATGTTGGAAATAAGAAAAGACGTTCCTTCGCCTATGTAGAGGATATTAACAATGAAGGTTTGTGAAACATCGCAATAACATTTTAGCCAAGGAATGATCTTCATACAAGACACTTAACTTCAGCAGAAGGAGATGGATCTCTGGCCACAGATTTCCCCAAGCCAGTTCCAGCTTAAGAATGGAGGGAGAGACCGTAAACCACTCCAAACAGCACATTTCCATGTTAGAAAATGACTCAGAGGTTATACCAACAACTCAACGATTCATTCAGAGTTTGAGCCGGAAAAGAAGTTTGTTGCCCGGAACATGTTCAGTGTGGAATACGAGTCCTGGCAGTGTTAGCCCTAGGCTGGAGTTTTTTCAGTATTGTCTTCATCTCTTCATGGTCCCAAAGGTGGATGTTTTTAACAACTCAATTTTAATAATACAAGGACTAGTGGGGGACTGGGGAGGGTAGTAGAGTATCATGTTACTTTTAACCAAGTATTTTATTTTCTTCGCTTCTGGAGAAAGAATACTTTTTCTTACTAACTGCATCCTAGATGAATCACCAGTCTCATTAGGACTTTTTAACAGCTAGTCCATCACTTCCACCACATACCTACAGTCACTCTGCAGTTTAACCTCATCAACTTCCGGAGGAAATGTACTTGGACATGACACTGAATCAGCATCTCTGGATTCTGTAATACAAAATGACATGGCGCATTACTTCAAATGAGCAGCAGCTATCAACTAGAAGCAAGAGAACCAGAATTATTCTGCATTTTCTGACTTTCACACTTATCAGACTCAGTCTCAAGTATTCAAATCCAAAACAGCCTGTTCTGAGGATATTATATGAAAATAGATACGTATATACTCCTATATCACGTGACGGTGCTTCTCAGGTGGCACAGTGGTAAAGAACCCGCCTCCAAGCAGGAGATGCAAGAGATTGGGGTCCGAACCCTAGGTTGGGAAGATCCCTTGGAGTAGGAAATGGCAACCTGCTCCAGTATTCTTGCCTAGAGAACTCCATGGACAGAAGAGCCTGGCAAGCTACAGTCCATGGGATTGCAAAGAGTTGAACACAACTGAATGACTGAGCACATGCACACACATCACATAATCTGCATACTTTTATGTTACCTTACGCAGAGCCTATATTATAAAACGATTTCATTTGTTTAGCTTTATGGAAAAAGGAAGTGTCTAACAGCAGTGAATTTTACCAAAAAGCAAAGCCTATAACTTTAAATGGCAACAACTTTTTAAAACATTTATACTAATTTTTATGGAATTCTTTCAAAGAGAAATGACATTTATTCTTGTTAAGCAGTTGTTAGTGGGTATTACTTAAATTTTTCTTGCTGACTTAATGTCTTCATTAAGAAGCATATGTAAACCCATGGTGATATCATGACAATGTATGGCAAAAACAATAATAAAAAATAAAATAAAATAAAATAAAAACAAACAAACAAACAAACAAACAAAAGAATAAATCTCATTAAGAACGTATGTAGATTGAATGCGTCTCCCTTCTTATCTACTATTTTTGCCTTCTTTCTACATTTTTGTTCTAAATTTCTACTCATAGAAAACAACTAATAAAGCTTTTTCTACTCATGTACACTATATACACACACATCGAATAAAAAGTCAATAAGCTTAGTGTTGTGCAATCAGTAATTGTTAGCACGAATTTACTACAGAGGTTTTGTGACAGTTAAAGAACTTGGAAGTTTTTTCCACGTAATTCCAATTCAGGGCTTTGTTTCAAAGGGTTTAGATGACTGGCAAGGTGTTAATGTAGTTTTATACTAAATATAAAAGTCTCTGTTCTTCAAACTTTTTGGCACATCTATCAGAAAAAAGAGTAAATGACAATTCTTTCTGAATCTGGAAAGGCTTGCTTATCTACATACCAATCAAGGATGCCCTAAATTAGAACATCACATTAAGCACTGAAGGGTAAACTGTAATTTTTTGGCTTCATAGCAAATTACAAAAATGCTACACTATGGCAACTTGAAAATACATGATATCCTGTTCAACAGAATTTAAATTTAGGAATTATTAGCAAAGCCTGATTAATTCTATTTGTAGGTTCAAAGGTAAATAATTTCTGAATTATCATTTTAAGAGTAATTCCCATATAACTTGATTTTAATGATTTTTTAATAATCTAGTATGAAATACATTTGAATATCTGAATGTTTCAGTTCAGTTCAGTTCAGTTGCTCAGTCCTGTCTGACTCTTTGCGACCCCATGTACTGCGGCACACCAGGCCTTCCTGTCCATCATCAATTCCCAGAGTCCACCCAAACCCATGACCATTGAGTCGATGAGGCCATCCAGCCATCTCATCCTGTCGACTCCTTCTCCTCCTGCCCCCAATCTTTCCCAGCATCAGGGTCTTTTCCAATAAGTCAGCTCTTTGCATCAAGTGGCCAAAGTATTGGAGTTTCAGCTTCAACATCAGTCCTTCCAATGAACACCCAGGACTGATCTCCTTTAGGATGGACTGGTTGGATCTCCTTGCAGTCCAAGGGACTCTCAAGAGTCTTCTCCAACACCACAGTTCAAAAGCATCAATTCTTCGGTGCTCAGCTTTCTTCACTGTCCAACTCTCACATCCATACATGACCACTGGAAAAACCATAGCCTTTAGGTATGTATAACAAATATCAACTTCAGTAATTATTTTCAGGCATTCTGATATGAATCCATGCCAGAATCAGAAGTATCACTGTGTATTTATGTTGAAGCATATTTTTAAATTGTTCCCCTGTTTGCTGTACAAAAGTGCAATAACAATATTAATAAGCAAACATCTAAATGCTCACCTGGAATAAATATTAAAAAATCTTAAGTGGGACTTCCCTGGCAGTCCAGCAGTTAAGATTCTGCACTTCCCGGCAGGGCACACAGGTTTAATCCCTGATTCCCACAAACTGCCTGGTGTGGCCAAAGGAAAAAACAAAAACTCTCGAGCAATCATCTCTATTTTCATCTTCATTTTATCTAGCTTTCCATGAAATTATAGTGAGTCTGAAATACTCACAACTCAGTTTACAGATTCAGTCCCAAATGTTTACACATTCTACCTCTGGGAATTCTGAACATCATCACGTCACTCTGTTTCACGTGTTTACAGATAATTAGATTCGATCCGAAAAGATGCTCTCAGAGATAGACTAAACCTTGTCTTGCTGTACAAGCAGTGACTACACAGTCCACTATGTCCAGGGAAATGCCTGTTTATGTCCATTATACCACATAATCTTGATCATGTCCCCATTTCATGCAAAATGGCTCACTTTAAGCAATCAATTTTATGGTTACTCAATCTATTAGGTTAATAGAGAGACAACACAAGAAATGTAATGGTTTTGCTTCTTCAACCTAGACCTGAGCAACTTGGGTCCTTGGGAGGAGAGAGTATAGGTGTCAAGAAATAGAAAAGGACAGAAAAGCATGTAGGGTTATTTAAATTTCTGCTTATAAAAAGAGAGTGAACATCAAGTTGGAAAGACTACATTATCATTCAACTCGTCTCATGCCTGCTTCTAATCTGGCATTTCAGTAATGTGTGGTGTACTTTCCAAGAATTAAAATAACACAAAAAGTAAGAAGGTGTTTAGAACTGGGTCATACTGGGACACACATTTGTGAAAATCTCTGAAATAAATTCTTAAAGGGATATTCTGCACTCATCATTTGGAGACTGCCATTTCTCTTGTAATATGTCTTGTAATATGTATGTAATCCAAGAATGTATGAAAAGGAAAAAGATTATTACCTAGTTTTGTGCTAAGATTACTTAGAGTTTTAATAATCCCTGCCCTACCTTTTGCTGACTATCTTTTATAATAAATGATTCTGATGTTGCTGCTGCTAATGATGATGGTAGTGGTACTGATGGTACAAAGATGAATAGACAATGATTTCCAGTCATACGACATTACATATAGACGATTCACATTTCAGGAAAGTACTAGGAATAACATCCAGAGACTTAGGATTTAACTATGCCATTTATTAGCTCTGTGAACTTGAGTAAATCAAGGTCAGATCACAGAAAATCAAGGTTCTTTAAAGTTCTGTAAAACAGGGAGATGGACCTCCAGAAGTAGATCTAGCTCAAACAATCTAGAAATATCTGGTGTTTATTTTAGAGATATAAGCAAAAAAAAAATTATATTTATCCTTCACAATCACATAGTCTTCACATTAGCACATCACCTCCAAATTTTCTGGTAAAGTTTACCAAGGGGCCCCTTTCATGGAGAGTTACACTAAAGATGCAATCATTGTCTGCCCAGAAGCTGCCTTTTTTTTTTTTCAATTATCATTCACTCCTTTCCCCTTCATTGAAATTTCAGAAGCAAACTGAAATGAAAGTCACTCAGTTGTGCTCTACTCTTTGTGACCCCATACACTATGCAGTCCATGGAATTCTCCGGGCCAACATGCTGGAGTAGGTAACCTTTCCCTTCTCCAGGGGATCTTCCCAACCCAGGGATTGAACTCAGATCTCCCACATTGTAGGCAGATTCTTTACCAGTTGAGCCACAAGGGACGCCAAAGAATACTGGACTGGGTAGCCTATCTTTCTCCAGCAGATCTTCCTGACCCAGTAATTGAACCAGGGTCTCCTGCACTGCAGGCAGGTTTTTTGCCAACTGAGCTATCAGGGAAGCCCTGAAATTCCAAAGTGAGTCCAACTTCTTTGTTTCCAATTGTCTGCCCAGTATTGTTTTACTAAGGTATCAACTAATTATTAACTGTGATATTTTTCTCTCCAATCTCCTTCTTGACCTTTGATCTGTCTCCATTTCTAATTTAGAGTTTAGTTCCCTGAAGCAGAAACTAAACCTGCAACATGATGTTTACTAACAAACATTGTGTTTGCTCTAAAAATATAGCTTTTTATTGTTTCTTTTCTTTTCTTTTTTTTTTTTTGTAAGATTGCTTACTTTATTTCCAGGTACACTTCAACCTCTTAACCCTTCATAGTATTGTGTAAGAACTTGTGTTAACTGAACTAATGAATTCATTTTTTTAAATTGTGACTAAAAAACCTATAACATAAAATGTATCATCTTAACCATTTGAAAGTGTACAGTTCAGTAGTGTTAAGTATATTCACATTGTTGTGCAAAAAATCTCCAGAACTTTTTCATCTTGCAAAACGGAAACCGTGTAACCCATTAAATAACTCCCTATTTCCCCCTCCTGCAAGAGAGAAATAGCCACCTGTTAGCCATGATTCTATGTACTATTTCTATGAATTTTACTACTCTAAATATGTTATAAGTGGCATTTTAAATAAAAATACTTATGAAGTCATAACTTTATGATGATTTTATACCTTATGTATCAGTTCAGTTCAGTTCAGTCGCTCAGTCTGGTTCAACTCTTTGGACCCCATGGACTGCAGCACACCAGGCCTCCCTGTCCATCAACAACTCCCGGAGCTTGTTCAATCTGATGTCTGTCAAGTCAGTGATGCCATCCAATCATCTCATCCTCTGTCATCTTCTTCTCCTCCCACCTTCAATCTTTCCAAGCATCAGGGTCTTTTCAAATGAGTCTATTCTTTGCATCAGGTGGCCAAAGTATTGGAGTTTCAGCTTCACCATCAGTCCTTCCAATGAATATTTAGGACTAATTTCCTTTAGGATGGACTGATTGGATCTCCTTACCATGAAAGGGACTCTCAAGAGTCTTCTCCAACACCACAGTTCAAAAGCATCAATTCTTTAGTGCTCAGCTTTCTTTATAGCTGACAGGCAGGTTCTTTACCAGTGGAAGTCCATAACTTATATATACAGAACTTTAATTCTTTTCAAGAACTTTCATAGGTAGCCCCTCCATTATCCTTAAAGAATACATTTCAAGACTACCAGTAGATGCCTAAAACCACAGATAGTACCAAACTCTGTACATATTACCTTTTTTCCTCTACGTACATACCTATGATAAAGTTTAATTTATAAATTAGGCATACTAAGATATTAACAACAGCAACAATAATAAAGCAATTATAACAATGTATTATAATAACAGTTATGTGAACATCTCTCTCTCTCTCTCAAAATATCTTATTGTACAAATGTAATGTCTTTTCCATCTTAAATAAGCACTTACCCACACACTGTGGCCACAACTTTTGCAGTTTGAGGTACGGCAGCAAAACTAGCATGAATTTCCTTTTCCTTCTTCATAATTTCATTTTTTTCCCCTTATTGAGTTGATAACTTTCACCGTTTCACTTAAAGGAAGCACTTTACTGCTTCTCTTTAGCATGTAGGAGTTCCAGCATCACCACTCTTTTGATTTGGGCCCACAGTTAAGTAAAATAAAGGCTAATTGAACACAAACACTGAGATACCAATGCTGAAGATGAGGGTTCAATCCCTGGGTTGGAAAGATCCCCTGGAGGACAGAATGGAAATCCACTCCAGTATTCTTGCCTGGGAAATCCCATGGACAAAGGAGCCTGGTGGACTACAGTCCTTGGAGTTACAAAGATTCAGACTTAACTTAGCAACTAAACAACAACTGGGATACCTTGGCCATCAGTCTAGTAATTGAGAGGGCTACTGAGTGACTCACGCTACTAATAGGTGATATACTCCGGACAAAGAGATGACTCGCATCTCCAGATCTATGTGAAATTTCATCTTGCTGCTCAGAATGGCTTGCAATTTAAGACATATTGCTTATTTCCAGAATTTTGCATTTAATATTTTTGGACTTCAGGTGACTATAGGTAGCTGAAACCCTGGAAAGCAAAGACACAGATAAGGGGACTGCTGCTTATTTTAGCCACTCTTTTATTTATTATTCTTTACAGTATCTTCTCTCCTGTCACCCTCCTTCTCACACTTCCCAGGCTTCTAACCCCTTCCATAACAGTCTCCGAAGCTTCATCACACTGTAAACAAGCACTCTGTTCTCTTTAGCTAAAATTTCACTTTCACTGGAGGATCCTTTTCTCACTCTAGAATCCTCTTTGTTCTTTTTAAAATCACTCTTCTAACTTAAATCAAATAAATATAGTTTATTCACTAATCTTTAATTGAGAACCCAGGATACTTTCTTTTTTATTGATTTTTAAAGTTAACTTTATTTTTTACTTATTTATTTTTAATTTTTGATGGCATTGAGAGGCATGCAGGATCTTAGTTCCCCAACCAGGGATTAAACCCACACCGGCTGCAGTGGAAGCATGGAGTCTTAACCACTGGACGACTAGGAAAGTTCCTATGATCCTCTTTGTTTTCTCCCAACTCACATAGTCCAAGGCCATAGCAATGAGGTGTAAGGAGTACATTGATTAATAGTCTTTTGGTTGGTAAAAATAGGCCCAAACTCAAATCTAGCTTATAGTTTAAAAAAAGTTACTTATGAACTTACATCATTGAAGAGAGCCATTCTCAAAGGCAAAAACACATATCAGATATATGCCTTGAACCTTCAGCCATTATTTCCACTTGTCCCTGCTTGAATCAATTTTCCCAGGATTCTATTGCAATCTAATCTGATTGGAGGTGAGGAAAATTGCAGGACTGAAAAACTAGGTGCTACCCATGAATGTTAATGGCTCAACATCACTTAAGGACAGCATTTATATGTACTCATATCTTTTTATACTTTCCAGATAAAATTCAAGAGACAGTGATCTAAGCTAATTGAGATAGATGAGGGATAAACAGAATCATAAATGATTTTTTTAACTAACTGGTGCTATGCTTTCCTTCACCAATTTCAACCAAACATTATACGTTAGATTTCAGTACAAAAATAAAAGATTAAGCCTGTCAACTGCAAAAAAAGCACAACCTAAAAGTTGAGAATTATAATTTATTCAGCAGTTATTCTGAGGACTTCAAACCCAGGTTTTGACCTCTCAGAGAGTTCTAAAAGACTGTTCCAGTGTGTTAAAGGAAGAGCTAGGATATATAGGAGTTTTGCAACAAAAACCAGGTAGTCAAAATATCAAAAGATTCTTCTTATTTCAAGAAAACCAGGTTGCCAGGGGAAGGCTGGGCTGGGGTAAGGAATAGTTAGGGAGTTTGGGATGGACATTTTCACACAATGGATAATCAACAAGGACCTACTTATAGCAGATGAAACTCTGTTCAGTGCTATGTGGCAGCCTGGATGGGAGAAGAGTTTGGGGAAGAATCGATACATATATTTTTATGGCTGAGTCCCCTCCTGTTCAGTGGAAACTGTCACAACATTGTTAATCAGCTATGCACCAAAACAAAATACAAAGTTAAAAAATAAATAAACAAAGGAAACCAGACATCTCAAGTTAATGAATTTAGTGCTTTTCTGTGTATGGGGCAATGCAAAACTGTGGGCTTCTCGAGATCATTGCTTTGATGTGCACCTCAGCTATCTGGGGCCAACATTCCATGCTTTCTCATTTTGAGTCTCCTTCAGTTCAGTCACTCAGTCGTGTCTGACTCTTTTCGACCACATGGACTACAGCTCACTAGGCCTCCCTGTCCGTCACCAACTTCTGGAGTTTACCTAAACTCATGTCCATTGAGTTGGTGATGCCATCCAACCATCTCATTCTCTGTTGTCCCCTTCTCCTCTTGCCCTCAATCTTTCCCAGCATCAGGGTCTTTTCCAATGAGTTCTTTGCATCAGGTGGCCAAAGTATTGGAGTTTCAGCTTCAGCATCAGTCCTCCCAATGAATGCTCAGGACTGAGTCTCCTTAGAATGCATCATTGTGGGTGGATGGAGTGACTGACCGCTAGACAAGGGGCATCCTGGTTCCATCCTGAATTTCCCCAGAGCTCATGTGGCAGGTGGGGGTGGCTATAATTGATGGCTTAATCGCTGAAACATCCTTTGTTTAGTGATGTGGCAGGCAACATTTTTCACTCTGAGTCCATTTATTCACTTATTCAGCTTCTCTTCCTCTGTGGGCTCCAATAAGATGATAATTAAGCATTATTTTAAATCATAAAAACACAATAATTAAAGAACAAGAGAAAAACAATCAAAAACACGTATTTCAACACATTTCTGGAACATGGAAACTTGGAAAGAATATTTTGTGCTAAAGCTGTAGCCCAAAATAAAAGAGAAGGGAGCTGTAACAGATCTGAAAAACTACTTGCTGAGCAGAAATCCTTAGATGCTTCAGATTAGAGACTGCAGGCAGAAGAAAGGGCAGGAGAAAACAGAACTGAGAAGAGGAAATTCACTGAAGATCTGTATATAAAACAATCAGATACCTATCTGCTCATCTAGGATAATCCATAGTCAAGCATTTCGCACTTATACCAGAAAACACAACCTTCCTCTCTCTAGTATTTGCCAAAAGAAAAAGCACCTGGGGGCCTTCCCTGGTAGCCCAGTGATTCAGAATCCACCTTACAGTGCAGGAAGAATATGGGTGAGATCCCTGGTCAGGGAACTGAGATGCCACATGCTGGGGAGGAACTAAACCCGAATGCCACAACCAGAGACGCTCACGTGCCACAATAAAGACTCAGCACAGCCGAAAGTAAAAAGAGAAGGCAGCTGGCTCACCTTCCAGTCAACAAATCTCTTTCACACAAGATGATCACCATCAACCTTATAACTCCCTCCACTGTACATATAAATGGACAAGTGATGAGCACCAGGAAACAGAGCAGAGGCTGCAGGCAATAGAGAAAGTCCAAGAAGAACAGAAAAATGTTCCCTAAACAAAGAGTTTTCAAGAAGCAGAAGAGAACTTCAAATACAACTTTAGTGTCCCTAGGTAGAAAATATTGTATCTAAAGACCAAGAACACAAAGTTATGAAAAAAAGGACAACCAAAGAAACAAGAGTGTGCACTCAGAAATTAATTGAATGATTTCTCAAACAACAACAACAAAAAAATGATTTCAAAATGTGAAAGATAAAGCACAGGCACTTTTCAATAGGTTAAGAGTAAAAGGAAAAAAAGAGAGGAAAATGAAGAAAAAAAATCATCAAAACCAAAAATCAATGTAAAAGTCCAGTTGTTAGAAATTCTAAAGAGAAGACATCATTGCATATCATGTGCTCAGTCGTGTCTGACTCTTTGTGACCCAATGGACTGTAGCCCACCAGGCTCTGCTGCTCATGAAAATTTCCAGGCAAAAACACTGGAGTGGGTTGCCAATTCCTCCTTCAGGGGATCTTCCTGACCCAAGGACTGAGCCCACATCTCCTATGTTTCCTGCATTGCAGACAAATTCTTTACCTGCTGAGTCAAAAAGAAGAGGAGGGTTATCAAAGAATTAAAACAATAAAAATTTCCAGCAGTGAAAGCTGATACATGGCTTGAATCTGGTCAGGTCTATCTGCTACCAATAGAATAAATTCAAAAAGAACTACATTATTATAAAATTTCAGAACTCCTAGGGTTAAAAGATATTAAAAGACTCCAGAGAAAATTAGAATCAGAAGCACTGATGGTTTTGTGTTTGTTATATGAGCAACGCAAAATAGTAGAGTGATGCCTTTAAGGTTCTGTGGGAAGCTTTTCTTCAATTTAGAATTCTCTATCCAGACAAACCATTAATCAAGTGGGAGGCAATGATAAAGAATTTTTCAGGTAAAAGCACTGATGAATTTACCTCCATACACCCTTTCTTAGAAAGCTATTTGAGGAATGGTGACAGGTATGAGACTAATGTGAGGTGAACCTTCATCACTTATAGCAAGCCATCACTACAAAGTATTGAGGCTGAGAAGTCTAAGAAATGGCATATTCAGGGTTTATTTGGAGACGTGGACCTAGCCACCAGAACGCCTAAAAATTGAAGTTATAAAAGTGGTATCTTCTAGAGAATGGATGTTAGGGGTAAGAGTGGAGAGATAAACCCTTCAGTGCATTTTAATTTTTTTAACCATGTGCATATATTAATTTGAAGTAAATTTTAAATGTACTGCCAGAGGCCCAATTAAAATTTGTGGGTTGTGTTCACTGATATTAACTCCATGGACTGTGCTAGGCAGAATAATGGCCAAACAATGAGGAACACCTTTCTTCTCTTTGTCTCAGTGGGTAAAGTATTTGCCTGCCACTGCAGAAGACACAGGAGATGCTGGTTTGATCCCTGAATCAGGAAGATCCACTAGAGGAGGAAATGGCAACCCACTCCAGTATTCTTGCTTGGAGAAGCCCATGGACAGAGGAGCCTGGTGGGCTACAGTCCATGGAGTCATAGCCCAAGGTCCTTAAAAGTAGAAGGAGGCAAAAGAGAGTCAGAGGTAAATGTGACTAAGGAAGAAGAGTCACAGAAAAGCAATCTTGCTGGTTTGGAAGATGGAGAAAGATGCTCAACAAATACAGGCAGCTCAAGAAACTGGAAAAGTCAAAGACACTGGTTCTCCCCTGAAGACTCCAGAAAAGAGTGCAGTCCTGATGACACCTTGATTTTAGCCGATTAAGACCCATGTCAATTAGAATCAGTTTTACTCAGATGGACGGAACTGGAGCCCATTATCCAGAGTGAAGTAAGCCAGAAGCAAAAACAACAATACAGTATATTAATGCATATATATGGAATTTAGAAAGACGGTAACGAGAACCCAGCATGCGAGACAGCAAAAGGAACGCAGATGTATAGAACAGACTCGTGGACTCTGTGGATGAGGGTAAGGGTGGATGATATGGGAGAAGGGCATTGAAACATGTTAATTATCATATGTCTAATCAGTCCCCAGCCCAGGATTGATGCTCGGGGCTGGTGCATCGAGATTTCCCGGGGGGAGGGAGGAGGGAGGGAGGAGGGAGGGAGGAGGGAGGGGGGTTCTGGAGGGGGAGCATATGTAAACCCATGGTGATATCATGTCATTGTATGGCAAAACTAATAAAAAAAAAAGACCCATGTCATACTTCTTTTCTACAGAACTATAAGATTATATATTTTCATGTTATGTCACCACGTTTGTGGTAATTTGTTACAGTGAAAATAGAAATCTAATACATGGACTTACACAGGAATTCACTCCTTTTGGTGTTCACCAATCTTAGACTCTTATTTTCTTTTCAGCTTTTCGCATCAGAACTTAAAAGGACAGGAGAACAGACCCTTTGTTTTATTTTTGCTTTGTGTTGTAGGGTGAAATAGAATAGATAAACTGGCTTCTTTCTATTTATCCCTGAAGTTTTATACATTTCCTTTTCTAAATCTTAGTTACACCTCAGTATGTTCGGAGACTGGAGAAGGAAATGGTAATCCACTCCAGTACTCCTGCCTAGAAAATCCCATGGAAGGAGGAGTATGGTAGGCTAGAAATAATACTGAACTATCCTTAGTAATATTGTTGCTTAGTCACTAAGTCATGTCCAACTCTTTTGTGACCCTTTGACTGTATCCTGCCAGGGTCTTCAGTCCATGGGATCTCCCAGGCAAGAATGCAGGAGTAGGTAGCCATTTCCTTCTCCAAGTGATCTTGGATCAAGGGATCAAAACCACATCTTCTGTGTCTCCTGCATTGGCAGGCAGATTCTTTACCACTGAGTCACCTGGGAAGCTCCTATTCTCAGTAATAAAAGGCTTATATTTCAATATTTCAAAATATTTCCAGGGTTATTCTTTCTGAAATTTTATGCTAGTTTCTTTTTTCTGTTCAGATTTATAAAATATGCATACAAACACAAAAGACCCAGCAAGTGTTCTAAATTTCTAACCATACCACTAAATTTTTCTGTATCATCTTTTAAGTTACAGACATTTTGTCATTCTATTAGTGTGTGTTTAGCCTGTTATTTCAGATATTTCTAAAATGTCACCTAAAGTGTTCATTGCAAAATTCAGACTTAAATTGAAGAAAGTAGGGAAAACCACTAGACCATTCAAGTATGGCCTAAATCAAATCCTTTACGGCAATATGGTGGAAGTGAGAAATAGATTCAAGGGATTAGATCTGACTGAACTATGGATGGAAGTTTGTGACATTGTACAGGAGGCAGTGATCAAGACTGTCCCCAAGAAAAAGAAATGCAAAAGGGCAAAGTGGTTGTCTGATGAGGCCTTACAAACAGCTGTAAAAAGAAGAGAGGTGAAAGGCAAAGGAGAAAAGGAAAGATACACCCATTTGAATGCAGAGTTCCAAAGAATAACAAGGAGAGATAAGAAAGCCTTCCTCAGTGATCAACGCAAGGAAATAGAGGAAAACAATAGAATGGGAAAGACTAGAGATATCTTCAAGAAAATTAGAAATACTAAGGGAGCATTTCATGCAAAGATGGGAACAATAAAGGACAGAAATGGTATAGACTTAACAGAAGCAAAAGATATTAAGAAGAGGTGGCAAGAATACACAAAAGAATTGTACAAAAAAGATCTTCACAACTCAGATAATCACAACGGTATGATCACTCACCTAGAGCCAGACATCATGGAATGTGAAGTCAAGTGGGCCTTAGGAAACATCACTACAAACAAAGCTAGTGGAGGTGACGGAATTCCAGTTGAGCTATTTCAAATTCTAAAAGATGGTGTTGTGAAAGTGCTGCACTCAATATGCCAGCAAATTTAGAAAACTCAGCAGTGGCCACAGGACTGCAAAAGGTCAGTTGTCATTCCAATCCCAAAGAAAGGTAATGCCAAAGAATGCTCAAACTACTGCACAACTGCACTCATTTCACATGCTAGCAAAGTAATACTCAAAATTCTCCAAGCCAGGCTTCAACAGTGCGTGAACTGAGAACATCCATATGTTCAAGCTGGATTTAGAAAAGGTAGAGGAATCAAAGATGAAATTGCCAACATCCGTTGGATCATTGAAAAAGCAAGAGAATTCCAGAAAAACATCTACTTCTGCTTTATTGACTATGCCAAAGCCTTTGACTGTGTGGATCACAACAGACTGTGGAAAATTCTGAAAGAGATGGGAATACCAGATCACCTGACCTGCCTCCTGAGAAATCTGTATGCAAGAGTTAGAACTGGACAACAGACTGTTTCCAAATCGGGAAACAAGTACGTCAAGACAGCATATTGTCACCTTGCTTATTTAACTTATATGCAAAGCATATCATGTGAAATGCCAGGCTGGATTAAACACGAACTGGAATCAAGATTTCTGGGAGAAATATTAATAACCTCAGATATGCAGATGACACCACCCTTATGGCAGAAAGCAAAGAACTAAAGAGCCTGTTGATGAAAGTGAAAGAGGAGAGTGAAAAAGTTGCCTTAAAGCTCAACATTCAGAAATCTAAGATCATGGCATCTGGTCACATCATTTAATGGCAAATAGATGGGGAAATAGTGACAGACTTTATTTTTTGGGTTCCAAAATCACAGCAGATGGTGACTGTAGCCATGAAATTCAAAGACCCTTGCTCCTTGCAAGAGAAGTTATAACCAACCTAGACAGCTTATTGAAAAGCAGAGATATTCCTGTGCCAACAAAGGTCCATCTAGTCAAAGCTATGGTTTTTCCAGTAATCATGTATGGATGTGAGATTTGGACTATAAAGAAAGCTGAGTGCCAAAGAATTGATGCTTTTGAAATGTGATGTTGGAGAAGACTCTTGAGAGTCCCTTGGACAGCAAGGAGACCCAACCAGTCCATCCTACAGGATATCAGTCCTGAATATTCATTGGAAGAACTGATGCTGAAGCTGAAACTCCAATACTTAGGCCATCTGATGAGAAGAACTGACTTATTGGAAAAGACCCTGATGCTGGGAAAGATTGAAGGTGGAAGGAGAAGGAAACGACAGAGGATGAGATGGTTGGATGGCATCACCCACTCAGTGGACATGAGTTTTAGTAAACTCTGGGAGTTAGTGATGGACAGGGAGGCCTGGCGTGTTGCAGTCCATGGCATCTCAAAGATTTGGACACAACTGAGCAACTGAGCTGAACTGAATTGAAAGTGTTCATTGGATTTCGAATCTTAACATGGAACTCTATTCATAACCTAGACAGGTTGGTTTGATTGTTTAAGATAGTTTTTGGTGCCCACTGGAAGCAGGCACTTTGGTTTATAACCCTGAGAGTGAAAATGAGTCTATACATTCCTCTGTCTTTCTGTTACTCATTTTTTTGGGCACATTCCAGAACCAGCACAGTGTGGGAGCAAGAGAACTAAACTGAGGGGCCAGATGTCTGAACTAAGGACTTACCTGAGCAGCCAGTCAGTTGTGGAACCTTGGCCAAGTCACCTCTTCATCCCAGAGCACAGGTTTTTCTCAAGTGACAAGAGATAGGATCTGATATCCAGAATGGCCAACTGTAAGTTTCTGGACTGGAGCAGAGATAAGTTGTCTGTCAACCAATGTTCAACCAGGGGAATTACCCATTCACAAGTCCTTGTCCACACAAAACTCAGCAATGGTGATGGAATTGATCCACAGACCCTCTTCTTTTACAGAATTTGCTGCAATCACTTTTATTTGGACTCATTAAGTTCTGTCTATGTGCAGAGAACAGTCAGTGAAAACAACTAATACACTGAACAGCATAAGCTGGAGAGATTCCAATTATTCACCCATTGCAGTTCACCTTTCAAAATCTTCTCGCCTTTCATATATTTCAGAAGTTCCAAGTCCACATTTCCCCAGTGACCTGATTTTGCAAGTGAACTATATAGTGCAGGCTACTGTTCCTTTTGCTCATCACCTTTTTAGTTTTCAAAGTATTATTCTAAGTTAAAAATAAAAGATCAATTTTTATGAAACAAATTTAAAATATTTTCCAACAGGCTGATATGCACACAAGACTTGCTTAAGGAAAATTTGCTTGAGGAATAAGATTTTTAAAAGTGTATTGTTGGGACTTGTCTGGTGCGAAGACTCTATGCTTCCAAGGCAGAGGGCACAGGTTCGATCCTTGGTCAGGGAACTAAAACTCCCACATGCCATGCAGTGGGGACAGAAAAACAGAAAGAAAAATTGTGTTGTTACAATACTGAAAGCTATCAAAGCCTGCCCAAGAACAACTATTTACATTTTAGGTGTAAACATTCCAAGATGGAAAGACACAGTGCTGGTTGCAAACTGGCCCCCATACAGAGAGGGCAAGGAGAAACTAAGGCAGGAGGCAGATCACTCCAGGTCAGTCGATGGCAGCTTTCAAAAGCAAGAGAATTTATGGATGAAGCTTCCTTGGGTGGCTGAAAAATGAATAGATATCCATGGCCAGCTGCCAGAATCTTGAAAGTTTCCACAGAATTCTTAGCAAACTTCAGCTGCATATCCAGTCCATATGGTTCAATAACACATTACTGTCTCAAGACTGTGAACTTGAAAACAGCTCCTGCTATGGGAACCATGGGCAGAACATACATTCCCAAAACAAAGGTGGGGATGAGGACCCTCGAAAAGCCAGGGTCCAGCTCACAGGCCAACTTGTGATCACATACTTTCCATGACATCCTTCAAGACCCAGTGAAACAATAATCAGAATAATCACAAAGTCCTCTCTTTTTCTTGAGTACGTTTCAATCAGAGGACATGAAGACTACACAATCTAGGCTGAGAAATACACAATCTTGTTTCTAGAAGAAAAAGTGTTGTGTTCCCTGCTCATCTCTTATTCTATGACTATGGTCCAAAACTACTTAGTATTCTGAACTAAGGTTCAGAAGTACCTTCAAATAGAGTCCTTAATTTTCTAGTGGTCTTTTCTTTCTTTCTTTTTTTTTTCCTAGTGGTCTTTTCATTATGAATGCTTCTTGGAAATTTATCCTTAGCTTCTTATTCCATTTTTTATTTCAATCGATTTCCTTTCTTTTCTGTTCTGTCAGCTTTCATTTCTCTGCATACATAAATACTTATATATCTACTTCCTCCTTCTTTGGTGGCCTTTTGTATTATCTGCTCATCTCTTTCAACTAAACTACACATGCCTAAAAGGAAAACTCCTGTATATCTAGGGGTTCATTAGGTAATAGAAAATACTACAAAAGTTAGCACAAACCCTGTCCTCACAAAATTTACAATACAAAGGAAACAGATAATAAACAAAAATAATGATGTTGGAAGTGCTCTGAAAAATGAATCATCAGGTGTTGAAGAAATACTTTGTTGGGGTGCTCGAAACTGGTCGAAGTGGATCAGAGAATTACATTTGAAGTCTTCCATGTCTAAATCATCATCTTGAAAGCTACACTCTGCCCTTCAGTTAGAAATGTCACAGTTCCACTTGTCCCTTAAGTTCTAAAATACAGGGATAATGTCTGACCTGTCCTTCACTTTTCATATATATTCATTATCATACACTACCACTTGCTATTATGGAAATACTAAATGGAAATACTATGGATATGATTCAGAAGAAATTTGACTTCCTCTTCATGGACATAGTTCTAAAATATTTAAGTTCAATCTCTATAAAGTGCTTAGAAAAGAACATATGTAAGATTGTAAATATATCCCTTAGTATGTTATAGTTAGGCAGATTCCCTGGTTGCTCAAACCCTAAAGAATCTGTCCATAATGCAGGAGACCCAGGTTTGATCCCAGAGTTGGGGAGATACTCTGGAAAAGGGCATGGCTACCCACTCCAGTATTCTTGCCTGGAAAATCCCATGGTCAGAGGAGCCTGATGGGCTACAGTCCATAGGGCTATAGTTGCAAAGAGATGGACATGACTGAGCAACAAACACTTTCACACATTCATTTTATAGTTAGCTGGTTAGAGAATAAAATGCAAAAAAGTAATTTCTTTAAAATAAGCCTTGCAAGCAGGCAGTCCTGTTTTTGAATAAGCAAAATGTTCAATTTGTATTTTCTAAACAGCAACTAGCTTATTTATAAGACTGTTTAGCATTTCAGGCAGTTTACCACTATAATATCATCTTTTTCTTGGTATCAACTTTGGTTCTATTATAAAGTGTCTTTTTAGTGAAGCCATGATAGAACATTTTTGATGATCCTTTCCCCCAGAAACCTGAATAATTTTATCTGATTGTCTATGCTGTTTTTCATCTATGACATCATTTTAACATCCAGCGACAGCATTCTCAGAAACAAACAAAAAAGGAGTGATTAAATGAAAAAAAAGTAATTTCTCCTTTTCTGACATAATTACAGTTTTATTTCTCTATATCAAGTACTCTAGACATTAAACTCGAGTATCACAGCAAGGTCAGAAGCTTTCCTAAAGACTCCATTTGGTAATGATGTGTTTTCATTCAATTAACACAAAGTAAATTTATGGTTTTGGTGCATAACTACTAATCTTTTCCTTCCCTAAACTGAAATTATCTTTGCTTCTCTGTGGGTGGAAAAGGTGAACTCTGAGCTAGATATATCTAGGTTCTAGACCTGGTTCTGTCATTTACAGGCCATATCCATGGGCAAATTATTTAGCCTCTCTCAGCTTCCTACTTCTGTAATACGGAGGTCATAAGACTTTACAGCAGTGTTGCTCCAGTTCTGCACTGTCAGCACTCTGTATCAGTTAGTTTTTTGTTGTAAGAAGCTGCCCTGTGCTTGGTAAGATATTTATCAGCATCTCTGGCCTCTACCAGATGCTACACATCCCACTATTGGAACAATCTAACTTCTTTCCACATTTGCTCCCTGGGAAACAAAATTGTCCCTCATGAGGACCACTGTTTTACTGGATTAATGATTGGGTTAAATAAAATTATTTATGGGTAATTTAGCACATTTTGACATATAATGTAGGCATAATAAAGGCTTCCCTGGTGGTTCAGTGGTAAAGAATCCACCTGCAATGCAGGAGATGCAGGTTCGATCCCAGGGTTGGGAAGATTCCCCTGGAGGAGGACATGGTAACCCACTTCATTATTCTTGCCTGGAGAATCCCATGGACAGAGGAGCCTGGCGGGCTACAGTCCATGGGGTTGCAAAGAATTGGACACTACTGAAGTGACTGAGCACACACACATGAATATATGCACAGTAAATAGAACTGTTTGATTATTGATAGGTTTGGATTCTCAATAAGAATAATAACAACCACATTGTACTATATAAAAGCAAAGAATGAGAAATCAGAAATGAAAGATTTTTTTTTATTGTCAGGGAAAACATTGGTCTTTGTTCAGAAAGGAAATAATTTAATGTAAGGCTGTTTAGATTTATAAGGTTTTGGTTGTGCCTCTTTGAGGCAGAGGGAGAGGGGTCCTGAATAAGTTAAAGCATTCACAATTCAACAGATATCAATGTCAACACTAGCTGACATTTTTTTCCTTTAATCCTCTGAAAAAAGCCTTTGGAATCTCAAACTAAATCCAAGCCTTAATTTCCAAGTGTCTGATAATGTAGAAAAGATTTTACATTGGGAGACGGACAGATCTAGGTTCAAATCTCAGCTCTAACTTTTAGATATGCTAAGACTTTGGAAAATTTTTAACTCTTCTGAGTTATTTCCACATCTGCAATTTAAAGAATAATAATAATAATAATAATTGATAGTGCTTTATGAATATTCTGTGTTTTATCTGTCAATCTAAAATAAAATAGATTAGTTTTCAGCTTTCAGATAGGTCACTTTTCATTCCAGTTCCAAAAAAGGGCAATGCCAAATAGTGATCAAACTATTGCACAAATGCACTCATTTCATATACTAACGAAGTAATGCTCAAAATCCTTCAAACTAGGATTCAACATTATGTGAATGGAGAACTTCCAGATGTACAAGCTGGATTTAGAAAAGGCAGAGGAACCAGCGATCAAAATACCAACATTTGTTGGATTATAGAAAAACCTAGGCAATTCCAGCAAAGTATCTACTTCTGCTTCATTGACTATGCTAAAGCCTTTGACTGTGTGGATCATAACAAACTGTGGAAAATTCTTAAAGTGATGGAAATACCAGACCATCTTACCTGCCTTCTGTGAAACCTGTATGCAGGTCAAGAAGCAACAATTAGAACCAGACATAGAACAATGGACTGGTTCAAAATTGGGAAAGACGTATGTCAAAACTGTGTATTGTCACCCTGCTTATTCAACTTATATAAAAAGTACATCATGCAAAATGCCATGCTGGATGAAGCACAGCTGGAATCAAGATTGTGAGGAGAAATATTAATAACCTCAGATATGCAGATGACACCACCGTAATGACAAAAAATGAAGAGGAACTAAAGAGCCTTTTGACAAAGGTGAAAGAGAAGAGTGAAAAATCTGACTTAAAACTCACTTTCAAAAAAGAAAGATCATGGCATCTTGTTCCATCACTTCATTGCAAATAGATGGGGAAACAGTGACACACTTTGTTTTTTGAACTCCAAAATCACTGCAGATGGTGACTGCAGCCATGAATTAAAAGACACTTGCTCCTTGGAAGAAAAGCAATGACAAACCTAGATATCGTATTAAAAAGCAGAGACATTACTTTGCCTACAAAAGTCAGTATAGTCAAAGTTATGGTTTTTCCAGTAGTCATGTATGGATGTGAGAAATGGAAAATAAAGAAGGCTGAGCAATGAAGAATTGATGCCTTTGAACTGTAGTACTGGAGAAGACTCTTGAGAGTTCCTTGGACTGCAAGGAGATCAAACCAGTCAGTCCCAAAGGAAACCCACCCTAAATGTTCATTGGAAGGACTGATGCTGAAGCTTAAACTCCAATACTTTGGCCCCCTGATGCAAACAGCTGACTCATTGGAAAAGACCTTGATGCTGGGAAAGGTTGAAGGCAAGAGGAAAAAAATGAGATGGTTGGCATCTCATCCCCTGAGGGGATGGCATCGCCAACTCAATGACTCAATGAACATGAATTTGAGCAAACTCTGGGAGATGGTGAAGAACAGGGAAGCCTGGCGTCTGCAGTCCATGGGGTTGCATAAAGTTGGACACAACTGGGTGACTAAACAATGACAATATTAATAATTGATAGTGCTTTATTAATATTTTGTGTTTCATCTGACAATATAAAATAGAGCTCAAATATTAAGCACCTGAGAACCTATTAAGACTAGAGAAACAAATACTAAGACAAAAAGTAGTAGCTTGAACAATAGCATTGTTAAAAGCTATCATTTATTGTGCTGTTGTTGTTCAGTTGCCAAGTTGTGTCCAACTCTTTGCAAACCTCCCACCCACATACACACACAAACTGCATCACACCAGGCTTCCATGTCCTTCACTACATCCCAGAGTTTGCTCAAACTCATGCTCACTGATTTGGTAATGCCATCCAACCACCTCATTTTCTGTTGTCCCCTTCTCCTGCCATCAATCATTTATTGCGTATCTGCTATAAAACAGGAACTGGTCTAAGAACTTGATAAAAATTAACCTGTTTAATCTTAAGAAAAGGGAAAAGCTCTGAAATAGATACAAAACTAGTCTAACTCCCATTTTTGAGGGGCACCAAGGCCTCAGGAATTTGCCCAAGGTCATATTACCGGGTAATGATGAAGCTAGAATTATAGCTTTCTAACTCCAGAGCCTAAACTTCTAATCACTAAAATGCCCTAGCTTTTATCCTCACCTAGTTAGTTAATTATAGCCAGAGAGTCTGCACTGGGTCCTCTAAGTTGATGAAAACAACTTTTTGGATAGACTGTTAGGTTAAATAGATAAAATAGAAGCACAAAAATTCAGATTCCAAACGCTAAATTCAGAATCTTATGAAAGTTTGAATCCCAGTGAAGGAAAAGAGCCTGAATATTTATCAGACCTACAAAGAAAAATGATTAAGAACTTACAGCAACCAAATATCTAGGATCTAGGGTTCAACTGCTTAGAAAGCAAGTTTATTTTTCCTAATGAGTCATTCACAGATCTTTAACAGAGTATGGGAAGAAAAGTTGAAGCATGCAACTCTGAAATATTCTCACTTTCTTGTGAGTCTATAGGTTTTAATGGGAAGATTATAAGTGAAATGAATAAAAGTAAAAAAGAATGCACATGGCTTTTATTTCTTGGCAACTTTTTCATTTATTAAGAGACTCATAAAGATGCCCCATGAGAAAAGAGCTTCTGATTTTGCTTTACTGTAGTATATAAGAGTGTCTCTGGCGGCTCAGTTGGTAAAGAAATTGATGGCAGCGCGGGAGACCCAGGTTCAATCCCTGGGTCAGGAAAATCCTCTGGGGGAGGAAATGGCAACCCACTCCATTATTCTTGCCTGGAGAATTCCATGGACAGAGGAGCCTGGTGGTCTACAGTCCATTGGGTTGCAAAGAGTCGGACACAACTGAGCATCTAACACTTCATTATAAGTATATAAAATTGGTTGCTCATGTAGATTTTTAATCATTGTCTTTGTTAAAAAAAAAACAAAGTTTATTAAACAAATATTTTGTTCCAATTTTGCCCAGGACAATGAAAATACAAATATTTGCTCCATCTCTTTAACACAGAGTAGCTGGAGTACAAGATGTGTTGTGGTAAGTAACAAATTGGATTCAGACTACAAAAAGCCTTGTAAACCATATTCTAAAAACATGTAAAGTTTACATAGCAAATAGTGAGAGCAGAGAAAAGAGTGTATCTGAGGGACATGTCCCAAGAAGAACTGATGTGGATTTGAAACTAAGATATAGGGAGTGAAACAAAAGAAGGGTTAGAGAGAGACTGCAAGGTAGATGGGCGAAGCCATTATCCAAGTCTAAGAACACAACTGGAGAACCTCCCTGGAGGTCCAGCAGTTAAAACTTTGCCTTCCAATACAGAGGGAGCAGGTTCAATACCTGGCCAGGAAGCTAAGATTCCACATGCCTCAAGACCAAAGAAACAAAACACAGAACAGAAGCAATATTGTAACAAATTCAATAAAAGACTTAAAAAAAAAAAAAAGACCCAAAATAAGAACAGGAACGGCAGAACAGATATCCTCTGAGTGGGTAATAATGAATGATGCAATGACTTCATTTTTTGAAATTTCAGTTGGTAGCGCCTGTGAAACACCCAGGTGAAAGGAGCTGATTGAATCCTAGATATATAAATTGGCATTTGAAATGACAGCAATCATAGGAGCTTTTATTTATTGCTAGATTCTATACTAAGCATTTTGTACCCAATAGGAGAAATTGCTCTTTGGTTTGAAATACCTGTCCTCTTTTATCTCTCTCCCCAATATTCCCCTTCATCTAAACTAAGAGAACTGCTTTATGGCTGGATATAAATCAGTACCTAGCTGCTTGGGAAAAAGACTATACCTCCCAATCTCCCTTGCTAATAGGGGTGGATCATCTTGCAACTAAATTATGACCAAAGGGCTAGGAATGGAAGTGTTTTCAATAGCCTTTTCTTTATCTTTCCTGATGGCTAGAATGCAAACAAAGGACTTCCCTGGTGGTCCAGTGGCTAAAACACTGCACTCCCAATGCAGGGGACCAGGGCTAGATCCCTACTCAGAGACGTAGATCCTGGCACAGCCAAATTAAAAATAAATAAATACTCGTGTTGATGTATGGCAGAAATCAAGCCAATATTGTAAAGCAATTATCCTTCAATTAAAAATAAATTAATTTTTAGAAAAATTGCTAAAATAGGCAAATACTTGGGAACAAAAGGCATACATAGTAGGGCAACCACATGAGATAGGACCTGGGTACCAGAAACTGTATAATACCACATTACCCCAGACATCTACTGGAAATTATTCATAGGAGAAAAATAATTTGCCCCTTGTTTAGACTACTAATATTTGAATGTTCTGCCTTTTAAAACAAAACCAAATCATAACTAGGACACATACGTTATCTTACCTAATCCTCATAACAAAACTGTCATCCCTATTTTTGAAGTGAGAAATGAGGCTAGGACAAGGGAGGAGAGAGCCTTACCCAAGGTCATTCAAAAAGGAAGCAGCTGAGCTAGGACTGAGTCCAAGCGAACTGATGGCAGAGGCCACATTCATTATCACCAAGCTTCAGAAAACCATCTAGCTCTCTGACCATTCCAGAGACACTCCACACAGACAAAAATCAGATTTTCTTTTTAAAAACTTTTTATTAAATTATAATACATGCAGAGGAAAGAGAGAAAAGAGCACATCCTTATTTTTAAATAAGAATATATTTGATCAAAATGTTATTTTGTTTCTAGCCTATATGTTTCCTCCTATTTTATGAGCTCATTTTCCCTTCTCCCCAGATAAAGACTTTGGAACCATCCTTTCCGTGTTTATTTTATGACCCAGAAATACATTATTAAAGTACACTGAAGACTCATTTGCAGACTCAATAACTCTGAGTCCTCATGTCTTTCTTTACAGTGAAGTCCCCAACTACATGAATTATTCCCATTGTAAATCTTTGAACAGTCTTTAATCCCCTCTCAGATTTTTACCTCCAAACTGTTGATGGTGGCAAATTTAGCAGCATATATGGCTTGAGAATGAGTTTTGCACAGCACTTCCTTTGTACCAGGCCAGGATTCACACGTTAGCCCACCCATCATACTGAAGAGATTTAAATACTTGGTGAGTTAGGAGGTTCTTTCTGTTTTTCAAAGACAAAGAGGGCTTTGTGTGACTGCTGAAAAGCCACATGAATAACTTGAAAACAAAGGGTTTGCCGATTACAATCTGTTCTTTATGCTTTCAGAATTTGTATTTGGTTAACCATAATCCACTAAAATTCTCCTGTGGACAAGGAAGCCATGGGAAACAGTGGTGCGACAGCTTCTTTCTGGGACAGGCCCAGCAGAGCAGCAGACAGGAGGGAGTGGACCCTCCTGGGGAGGTCAAGCCAGAGTGGTCCAAGGGCCACTGGGTAGGTATGAGAAAGAGTAAGCTCAGAGAATGCAGCTTGCTATTGCACACACTCAGATTGAGAAAAGAGATCTAGGCTACAGTGAAATTCTAAAATGTATATGTTAATTCATTTCCAGATATTTGGGTAAAAAAATCCAGCAAAGGGAAATGCCTCTTGGTAAAAGGAGTATTCTTACAGGTAAAATTATTCTCGGTAGGATTTGGGAATGTTCCCTAAAGATGCTTCAGGGAAAATTAGACAGAAGGGGAAATTCTTCAACGCTGTAAGTTAATTTCAGGGAAGAAATAACCTTATGGGATGAGAAACTAAAGGGGGTATCATTACATGCAAATAGAGAGATAATATGAAAGACGGCCAAGTTCTAGAGACACTATCATCAGAAACAATGTTTTATTTATTTGTTTAATATAGTGGTGGGAACATGAAATTTAGACCCAAAAGTCTTGTGCATTGAACAAAGAATGAATCTTTCTAGTAAATAAGAACTGTTGCCAATAAATTTTAAAAGGCCTCTCAGCACGATGGAAAGGGATATGAACAGATAGTTCACAGAAAAGGAAAGACAAATGGTTCTTCTATATTTAATATAATGCCCTCTGTACTTATAATATAATTAAAAATTAAAACTACAATGAGGTACTATTTTTTTCCTGTCAGATTGGCATACATCAAAAAGTGTACTAAAGCACCACTGGCTAAATTGTGTGAAATAGGCCATTTCATAATTGCTGGTGGGAGTGCAATTGATATACTTCTTAAGAGAACAATCTGGCAATAGCTAGCAAAATTACACATATGTCATCCTTTCACTTAACACCTTCATTTCTTGGAATTTATCGTTAATATGTACATACAGTATAATATAATATCAAAGCCTTGAATATCATCTTTCACACATTTGAGATTACAGGTGAAAGGCTGATATTCAAGGCTTTGATATTGTAGCATTTTTACTATGACAAAAGATTTGAAACTATTTAAATAACCATCGGAAAGAGCCTCCTTAGGTAATTAATGACTCACTCAAACAATGACATAGTGTTTAGCCATCCAAAACAAAAACTAAAGTTCTTTATATAGAGATTAAGAATGCATAAAATGCACAAATAGTGAAGAAATGCACAAAGTTAATAGTGAAAAAAGTAAGGTGTAGAAAAGTGTACGATATAATTAAAGGTCATCATAAAAAATGTTAAGGCAGCTTCTATTCACTTGTCTGTGCATAAAATATCTCAGGATGGCAGCCAAGGGACTCACACTAATAATATTGTCCCAAAGGAAAGTGGGTGGGTGGGAGACAGGTGTCAGAGGGAATGTTTCACTGCATAGCTCTTTGCACCTTTTAAACGTTGAGAATGTGAAAGTATTGTTTTTTAATAAAAGCCAAGTTCAAAATCATGTAGGCTTGCACTCAGTTTCCCCAAGAGTTCTTTTAATTCTTGAAATACAATTTTTCTATTTTGGAATTTTCCTGTCAATAAATGGCATGTCTTGTCTATTACATATTATTTCAAGGAATCAATGATATAAATATGAAAGCATTGCATAAACTATAAAGTATTATACAAATGCAAAAAAAAAAAAACACAAAACCCTGTGTTTACAAACAATGGTAGTGACTGAGATTGGACCCCTGCTGTAAAGCATATAATGATATTTCGAAAAGGTTTGAAGAAACTCAGTGCTGAATGTTTAAGAATGTAACACAAATTCAAACTCATTTGTTTGCTGATTGTTAAATTCTGGCTCCTCAGAATGATTTTTTTAGCCTTAAATACAAATAAGAATTCACTTCATATCACACCATACTCAAAAATAATTATGTGTAACTCAGACAATACATGTAGTGTACTAGGAAAACTTGTGATCTCAAAAAATTCTGTGAGGATTTGCTTAGAAGGGGGGGAACTTTTGTAGAAAAAACAAGTATCCCAATTATGAGAGTTCAAGTGTATAAATGCTGATTTCCATATTTTTAATCTCCCTAAAAAGAAATAAATATCCCATATACATTCTAGAATGGGAATGCCAAGTAGGACTCAGTTTTCTTGCCAACTCCTGTGGCCTGGTGATGTCTTCCAAGATCACTCTGTTATATAGAATTCTAAGGCAAAGTCTAGACTTACTAGGAAAGGATACTGCAATAATTATGTCTGCCTCATACATAAGACTGAGGAAGGGTGGGAGGGACCAGATACAATCACACTCTCTTTGCATGTTTCCCTGTGTTTCCCCTTCTTTCTTCCTTTATATCCCATAATTTTCCACAGAAAGATTTCTAGGTAAGAGAGCTACATTAGAGAAGGATTTGTAAACTTGGTTTGAGAAAAGAAGCATTGAGAAAAGAAGCAATGATCTCCTAGATCATCCCCTAGAGGATCCCCTAGAATTCCTTAGCAGCAGGAAAGAATGAAGAAACAGAAGAAGAGCTTGTCTAGAGCTTAGTTAGATGTTTTTAGCTCTGATTGTTAAATTAAAATCTGTAAGAGTAGGCAAGATATACATGACCTAGTTGATATAATGGTTTTTCTAGTAGTCATGTACAAATGTGAGAGTTAGACCATAAAGAAGGCTGAGCACCAAAGTATTCATGCTTTCGAACTGTGGTGCTGGAGAAGACTCTTGAGAGTCCCATGGACTGCAAGGAGATAAAACCAGTCAATCCTAAAGGAAATCAACTCTGAATATTTATTGGAAGGACTGATGCTGAGACTGAAACTCTAATACTTTGGCCACCTGATGTGAAGAGCTGACTCATTGGAAAAACCCTGATGTTGGGAGGGGTTGAGGGTGGGAGGAGAAGAGAACGACAGAGGATGAGATGGTTGGATGGCATCACTGACTCAATGGACAAGAATCTGTAAAAAACAAAAGAATCTGCGCAAACTCTGGGAGACAGTGAAGGAAAGAGAAGCCTGGTACAGTCCACGGGATGGCAATGTCAGACAGGACTTCGCAACTGACAACAATAAATCAAGGAAGTTTGAGAATTGCCAAAATAGCAGTTCATTTCAAACACTATGAGGATCCACAGATGTCAAAATAAAGATGACCTCTTTTCTCTGTGTAAGTTTCTATGCTAGGAGCTACAAGAACATGGACAATATTTGTGAGTCAAATGAGTTTTCAAAATGACAAAACATAGACATGAGATATCTTGAAAAATTCAGTTTAACAGAGCAAGACATGATGAAACTTTATGGTAACTTATCGGCAACTGAAATACTTCCGGCAGGTGTACCCAGGCCTTGCTCTGAGGAGGGTATCAACATGTTCAGGCCTTAGAGAATGGATAGGATTTACTGAAATAAGAGGGGCTCTTGGGGAGGTTATTGAAAGTGAGTGGAAGAAACAAGATTGAAAAAATAGGTCACTATGTGCTCCTGATGATCAAGTGAAGGAGCTTAACTTTCCTGCTGTAAATCACAGAAATCATTTGCAGCTTTTTAACCAGGGCAAAGAAGTTTTCAGAGTAGATGGAGGTTATGCTGATAGCCATATTCAAGGTCGACTGGAAAAGAAATTTGGGCTGGTATATCAGTTAGAGGATTATTGGACTAGTTCTGGCCAATGCAGTAGAGGTCTGGATGGGACTGACAGCACTGAAATTGGAATGAAGACATCAGACAATGAAAATGTTTATAAGAGACATTGAGGAGTAAAATGTGTGTGTGTGTGTTCTCAATCCTGTCCACCTCTTTTGAGACTCCAGGGACCATAGCCTGCCAGGCTCTTCTATCCAAGGGATTTTTCAGACAAGAATACTGGAGTTGGTTGCCATTTCCTCCTCCATGGGAGGATTGGACTGTGTTTCCTGTGTCTCCTGCATTGGCAAGCGGATTCTTTACCACTAATTGCCTGGGGAGCCCAAAGTATGAAACAGGCAAGGCCTAATGGCAACCCACTCCAGTGTTCTTGCTTGGAGAATCCTGTGGACAGAGGAGCCTGGAGGGCTGCTGTCCACACAGTCGCACAGAGTCGGCCACGACTGAAGCGACTTAGCATGCATGCATGCATTGGAGAAGGAAATAGCAACTCACTCCAGTATTACTGCCTGGAGAATCCCAGGGACAGAGGAGGCTGGTGGGTCACACAGAGTTGGACATGACTAAAGCGACTTAGTAGAAGCAGCAGCAATCACTGCTAGGGCTTCCAAGTGGCTCAGGGGTAAAGAATCTGCCTCCCAAGCAGGAGACATAGGCTTGATTCCTGGGTCAGGAAGATCCCCTAGAAAAGGGAATAGGTACCCACCCCACTATTCTCAGCTGGAAAATTCCATAGACAGAGGAGCCTGGCAGACTACAGTCCATGGGGTTTCAGAGGGAGAGATAAGTAATGGACATTTATACATGGAGAGGTGGAAGTAACAGTATATCATTAAAAATAATGCATTTATATTTTACTTAATCATATTAGATTTTTTTCAAAGATTATCTTTATTACCATCCACTCAGACAGTACAATCCATGGTATGGCACACTCCAAACATCCATTCTCAAAACCAAGATTCTACCATAAGGCCAACCTCCCAGCAGCCATGACTTTCTAGTCCCATCAGAGGGAAATATTTATTCTACAAAAGTTCAAAGGTTCCAGCAAGGTTTCTGGAGACCTACTTAATAGAAATCAACAGCCTTAAAATGTGCCTAACTTGGACCCTCTAACTGCATGTTATAATGTATCCCAAGTAAATAAAAATGGCTACATTAAAAAGATGATCATGATAAATTGAATTAAAAAGATAATATAAAAGAGATAACAGTCAGATAGAAGCTCATAACAGCAAAAGTGTTTTGAAACAACCCTAACAAGCTCAAATTGGACATTGGCTAAATACATCTCCACATTCTGGCTAAACAAATTATGGAATATCTATACAAAAGAATTCTCTGTCATCATTACTGACAATGTAGCATACTATCAAATGGAAAGATACTTCCTAGTGAGTAAGTGACAAATCAACTACAGATTACAAAAGGAATGCATAATATAACTTCTTTTGGGTGATAATATAATGTTGTCGAAAGGCTCCATACCAAAATATTAACAGTAGTTATCCATGGATTGTGGTATCATGGGTAATATATATATTTTTTTTTACTTTTATTTCCAATTTCTTCAATAGACAACTATATCTTTTGTAAAGCACTATAAAGTCCAAGAGGACACAGACTTTGTCATATTCATTTCTATATGCCCACGACATAGCACTAAATATTGCTCAGAAGTGTTCCAACACTGTTTGTTGAAGGAAGAAATATATATTTAAGTACATTTTTGTTTGTTTGCTTTGTTTCTTTTTGGCCACATGGAGAGGTATATAGAATCCTAGTTTCCCAACTAGTGATCAAACCCACATCCCCTTCATTGGAAGCTGGGAGTCTTAACCACTGGATCACCAGGGAATTCCCCTAAATACATGTTTCTATTCAGCTGCTGCTGCTCTTCAGTGGCTAAGTAGTGTCTGACTCTTTGTGACCCCAGGGACTATATAGCCCACCAGGCTCCTCTGTCCATGGCATTTCCCAGGCAAGAATACTGGAATGGGTTGCCATTTCCTACTCCAGGGGATCTTACCCACCCAGGGATCAAACCCACATCTCCTGCATAGCTAGGCAGATTCTCTACCACTGAGCTACCAAGGAAGCCCCAGATGATGAAACAACTGGAACTTCATGAAGTGGTATCACTCAATTTCAGTCTAGAAACATGCACTAAGCATTCACAGGAATATGTTTGCATTCCATACTCATTTTCCTATTATCTAACTCCATCTATTCTTGCATCAGTACTAGATAGCAACCCATTCCACATAGCCACATTTGTCTGAATAAATAGTCATTTACTAATTTGTAAAGAAACCCACAAGGAAAGAAGGGTAAAATAAATAAGTGAATTATAGAGAGAAAAAAAGTATAAAAAATTACTGTGTAGATTGATGATTAAAACAAACAACATGATTAAAAAAAAAAGGGAGAGAATAACTAGAGAGGAGTTAATTTACCAGTTCCTGGATTAGCAAATTAATACTCACTGGAACTATAAACCGAATGGATCTCTTTTCTTATTAAATCTGCAATTTCAACTCATTCGAGATGGCTTCAATACGAAAATATAGCAAGTAAGACAGTATAGCACAAATGAACTTTAGGTCCAAATGGAAACAGCTTCACAGCTTGGCTTTTAGCTTATTAGCTGATATACTGAACAAGCAAATTTTCTGCAGCTTAGTTTTAATATATGTTAAAAATAAATAAGAGAAACAGTGTACAAAGTATTGACATGTGAAGTGTACAGCTGCCAAGAAAGGACTCAAGAGGTGGTATCCATTATCTGTGATCATCTATGTTACAAATAAGCTACTAATCAGTGTAAGGAAATATTATTATTCAAAAGAAGCTACTTCCTTAAAAAAAAAAGAGGGGGAATTAACTGGGGTAGGGAAAATAGTCTCCCTGGTGCACTTAAAGGTAAGGCACATGCAGGCAGGCACAGATTATACACAGGAAGTATTTCTGATTTGATACTGCTCAAGGTGACATTTTATTTTTTAAGCAAGCTTTATCAAAAGAACTTACTGCTTTCTTTTCAAACTTTATGGATTAAAAGAGTTTATTCCAAGACTGTTCCTTGGGAGCCCTACTCAAGGAAATCTCAGCAACCACCTGCTCCCAGCCTTCCTGGTATAAACTAGGAGCTCCAAGAAATTCCTGGGACAAAAAAGAAGGGCTGAAATTTAATATGAACAATATAAAGTGTCATAAAAAAGCCAGCAGGAGGAAGTACAAAAAGAAAATTTCCTGATACCCATGTGACTCCGCTGTTATAACATTGGAAAGGTGGAGTAAAAGGAATACAGTTTAAAAGAAGCAGCTTTAAAAAGAAGGCAAATATTGATAATAGAACAACAGGGCAGGTTTCTATGATGATTCCCTAACAGTGTTACATTCAAAAAAGTTTATGAGCTGTTATTCAATCTTTCTGTATTTGGCAACAAGCAATAATAATCACCTCTGTTTAAGCAATGTATAGAAAAATATTCTCTAATTTGGAACTTTAGTATATAAGAAATTAATTAAGAAAGAAGAGATTATGTAAAATAAATGAAACTGTAAAAATATGCATGCAAATTTTTCACAAATATAGGAATACAGAATTCCCTGGTGGTCCAGTGGTTAGGACTTGCTGCTTTCACTCTCCGGCTAGGTTCCATCCCTGGTTCATGGTTGGGGAACTAAGATACTACAAGCTGCAAGATATGGCCAAAAAAAAATAATAATAATTAGTTATTTTTTTAAATATATAGTATACAGATCTGGTATTACTGCACTGTCAATCAACCTCCCTCCCCTTCCCCCACCCTTTACCCATACTGAGGATGAGCATCATTTCAGAACTCAGTGTCAGTCCTGTTTATTTTCTTTATCTGTCCTTACTTAAATCATTCCCCTCTTGAATTTCAAATTGGTCCTCACAATTAGATTGTGCAAACCCAAGACCATGCACCACCAACAGTTTATCGTCTACATGGTTTGACTTTATTTGACTGTCTTCACTAGTATGACTTTACTATTTTCTTCCTCAACACAGTATTACTATTCCAGGAAGCTTTATCCAGGGAGAGAAAAAAGGTTATTATTTATTCTCAACAATTTTGAATCCCTCACCTCACACCTTCATCTTGCTATGTATACCAAACCTAAACCATTATATCAAAATTGCTACCCAATTCTAACTAAGCCCTTGTACTGAAAGACCCCTCCTCAACTAGACTCTAAAAATCTCCTAAGGAGCCCAACATTGTCCTCCCCAGGCTTCCCCCGTAGCTCCGCAGTGAAGATTCCACCCGCGATGCAGAAGCCACAGGAGACTTGGTTCCATCCCTGGGTCAGAAGATTCCCTGGAGGAGGGCATGGCAACCCACTCCAGTATTCTTGCCTGGAGAATCCCATGGACAGAGGAGCCTGGTGGGTTACAGTCCATAGGGTGGCAGAGTCAGACAGGAATGAAGCAACTTAGCATGCATGCAGGTCCTCCCCACTCCAAAACGTTAAGACTTTGTCAAGATTCAGAGCTTTCTTTCAGCTGGCAAGCAACAAACTCAGCTTTGCTTTAGCAAAGCTAAATGTTGGTGGTATTTCTAGGGAGCCAGCATTCACTGTATTTGCTCAGGCCTTTGGGCAGCTAACTCTATTTCACCACAGGTTTGATGAGCCTGCTACCTGATGATTCAGTCCCTAGCATGACAACATCCATGCGCTGACTTTTGACAGCTGTCAAAAGAAATCTGCAAAGGAACCACATTTTAGCCAAGCTTTTAAAAACCAATCACAACTTTAGTCTTACTCAAGTGTCAATGTCACCTTAAAACTTGTCTCCTCACCACAAGTTTTTCTCTCTCTTCCTTAATTCGCTGACAATTTAGCAACCACAGATTGTAAGGCTGAAATAAGGAAGGGGAGAGAAGGAAGAGAAGTTGCTTTAAAAATGGAGGAACTACCTCAGAATTTTAATTTTCCCGAAGGGGAGGAAAAATTCCCCAGAAATCTTTCCAGCCAGGAAACATCTGAACTTCTTACAAATTACAACTCTTACCTAGTTTCCGCCTAGACACAATTTGTGGGCTTTTACATTTTTTTTTCCGGGGTGCGGGGGTGGAGTTGTCAGTATAAGCTACCTCGAAGGTTATCTCCAATTCTAAGCTTAATTCAGAATTGGAGAAAAAGCGGTGGAACACAGCAAAATTCCGGATTCTTCCCTCCCTCTCCACCTCCAAAGAAAAGAAAAAAAAAAAAAAAAAGAATTCCTGCTCTGCTCTCTATTTCACTCTCCCTTTCTGCGATGACCCAGTTCTTCTGCAAGGAGAAAAATCGGCCCCGGGATGTGCCAATGTGAGCAAAGGTGCTGTTTCGGATTTAAGATAGAGCAGTGTCCGACCCTACTGGCTTCCAATCGTTTTATAACTTCTGGAGGACTCAGGCCCCTAGACTGGCGCAAACAAACCGCTGCAGGACAGATTGACGAAGGGGACCCGGCCCCAGCGGACCTGGCCCCGGGGGCGGGCCGGCCTGGAGTCTCGGGTTTATCCTCAGTGACTGGGACACAGCTGGCTTTGAAAAAGGACATTAAATATACAGCCCCACAGTTTGGTCTCGGGCCCAGCCTCTGGTCGGTGGCGCCTCGCCATTCGTCTTCGCCAGCCAGGCCCTGGCCCCGGTCCCCTAGACAAAACGGATGGCCAACGGCTCGCAGTCACACCTGTTAGGTGTCTCCGCGCCGTGCCTCCGCCCCAGCCAACGCCTCCTGCCGGGCCGGGGAGCCGGGTGCAGAGCTGGGGACGCGATGGGCGAGGCAGGGCCGGGCCTTTCCCAGCGGACTCCGCGGGGCTCCGCGCGCAGGGCTGGGGCGGGGAGGGAGGGGGGCAGCGAAGGCGGGAGAGGTCGGTCGACCCGGGCCGAGAGGGCCATGGGGAGGGCCGGAGGAAGGGGCGTCGCTGCTCGCGTTACGCTTCCACTGCCTGCAGCAGAGGCGGCGGGGCTGAGCCGCCGAGGAGATGGGGTTTGCACCAGCGTCTGCATTTCTCCTCGCGGCCCCGGCGCCACCGCCCCTCGCCGGGCCTCGGCGCCCGATAGGCCGCGCAGGGTGAGCGCGGGCGCCGGCCGGCGGCACCTCGCCGGGGACTGGAGGCGAGGGCGCCGCGGGGCCGCGGCGGGGGCACTCCGCGAGCCCGGCGGCCCGCGCGTCCCCGGATCGCAGCAGCTCCCGCCGCTGCCGGGCCGCGGCCGGGACGGGGCTCCCCGCGCGCCCCCCGGGGGCCAGCAGGGGCCGGAGGGCGGCGCGGGGCTCGGCCCCTCCGCCCAGCAGCTCCGCGCACCCGGCGGCGGCGGCGTGGGATCAGGCGCCCCGGCAGCCTCCGAGCCGATGGCCGGCAGCGACGCGAACGACGAGGGTCCGGCGCGGAGAGGCGGCGCGGCGAGGCGTCCGGGGGCTCCCGGAGGGCGGGGAAGCGAGGCTGCCGCCAGCTGCCCGGAGCCGCTGTCCACTGCTGAAGCGCCGGCCGAGGGCGCCGCGCTGCCCGCTTGGATGCGCCTCTACTTCTACGGGATGCACGGGGTCACCCTGGACGTGCTCCTGTCCGCGGCGCGGCGCTTCGCTCGCCGCCCGGACCTCCGGATGCTGGGCTTCTCCTCGCCCTACCGCTGCCTCCTGCACTCGCTCACCCACTTGGCTCTGGAGAAAGTCTACCTGCAGCAGCGGCGCTGCCCCAGCGCCTTCGTCTTCAATTTCCTCCTCTACCCCTCGGCCCACGTGGGGCTGCAGACCCTGGCGGGCGCGCTGCTCCGCCGGCTCGGCGGGCCTGGGGGTGCAGCGGCACCGGGGGCGCTGGACTTGGCTCTGCAGTACGTGCTGGCGCTCTACCACGGCCAAGTGTTCCTGAAGCGCTTCCTGCGCTTGCGGTACCAGCGGCGGCAACAGCTGCGGGGCGCGCCCCCCGCCCCTGCCGGCGCCCGGGCCCCCGCGACAGGCGGTGGTCGGCGGCGGCGACCTCGCGGTCCCAGGGGCGCCGGGGGAGCCCCCAACCAGGGGCTGCCGGACCTGCTCCGCTTCCTTTTCTTCGGAATGCACGGCTTTTTGGATGAGATCTTCTTCACCTTCTTCTTTAACCTGCTGGGGCCGGGGAATGAGACGAGCAGCGGCCACACGTCACTCTGGTCCTTCTTTATGTACGGCAGCTGCAGTTTTGCGGTGGAAAAGCTCTATTTCCACCTCCACTACAATTGGGGCTGGGGCACCTGGAAGCGAGTGCCCTTCTACGTGATCTTCATCTACGTGTGGGAGTTGTCCTGGGGCCTGGGACTTCGCACTTGGGGCGCGTGTTCCTGGGACTATTCTCACTATCCGCTCAATTTCATGGGCCTCATCACGCTGATGTATTTACCTGGTTGGCTATTCCTTAGTGTGTACCAGGACCTACTTTCCAACGTGTTGTGGCGGGTGCAATACGTACCAACTAACTAAGACCAAAAAAGAAAAAAGGCACTGGATTCTCTTGAATGAAGGCGATTTATTTTTACACAATAAAACGGAGGGTTTTTTTTTTTTTAGCCTTTTAATTTTTATACCTTTTACTAGACTTTTCCAATCTGTTTTATTCGACATTTTAGTTTTTCTATTGGGAACGTATGCATAATACTATAATACTTTGAAATATTGCTGAAAATGTAACACAAAGTACTTAAGTCATCAGTATTTTAAAACCCTCACTAGTCCAAACAGCAAACCATCATACCTTAACATCAGAAAGCTGTAGTATTCACTTATTTGCACTTATTTGGCATAAGTGGGTGATAGTTACTAATTTTTTTTAAATAAGGAAGTTCAACTCAGAGACCAGTGATTTTTACAAGATTTGGGGAAGTTTTCTGATTTAATGATTTGTTTACTTTCCTTTTAATCCAATGTCATTTTAATTTCCTGCCATGTTTACCAGTGACTGCTGAAAACCAGTGTCTTATACTCCTGAAACTACAATTAATCGCTTTTAAAGTGCCTCTGTATAGCAGACAAATGAAAAGAAGCTGACAAATTTGAAAACACACCCTATGAATCGATTTTTAGGTAAGAAATCTTTTCTAGCAACTCAGACAGGTAACACTGTGTTAAGATATCGATCTCCTTCCTGGAAATGATTGCTTTCCGATGTGGATTAGCCTTAAACGCCAAATGTGTTAACTTTAATCAGATCCTGTGTTATCTTCGGCTGTAAATTTTTGTCCTTTTGCAATCATGTAAAATGTCTACCTTACATGTGCAAGGGCCATGCAAAATTATACCACCCTTAATAGTGTTCTAATCATAAGGACTCTTTTCTATATGGGGTTTCAAGAGTAGAATCAATCCCATGGAATAAAATGAACTAGAATATTCACCCTAATTGCATTAGCCCTAATTGTTTTTGGAAAATACAGATATGTGTTTTCAGCTTATTTCTGCCATGGCTCACTTGTAAACATTTTTCCGTTTCCTTTGGATCCCACACAGAGTTCTTGGACTAAAGTCCAATGTAGTAATGTGCATTATAAATCAATGATAGCTCTTTGGTGACTTGTTCTTAAAGTCTGGAAGCTCCAAAGTTAAATAAGATGATGTGAACCATTTGAGGAATCAAATCTAATCAATTGATAATGTACTTTAAATTTGTTTGCTGTGTTTTTATTATATTTAGAAAAGACAAGTAGAATTGAGTATAGCTCATCCAAGGATGACTAATACCTTCTCAGTTTTTGTTATAATTAGGAAAGCTTGGAGTGTATACTAATGAATATATATTCCCATTCAAATTATTAGCTTGCCTACACTGTAAAAGGGCTTCCCAGGTTGCACTAGTGGTAAATAACCCATCTGTCAGTGCAGGAGGCATAAGAGATATGGGTTCAGTCCCTGGGTTGAGAAGATCCCCTGGAGGAGGGCATGGCAACCCACTCCAGTATTCTTGCCTGGAAAATCCCATGAGCAGAGGAGCCTGGCAGGCTACAGTCCATAGGTCACGAAGAGTTGGACATGAAGAACAGCTAACACTTTCACTTCACAGCAGAACTTTTGGGAGATCAGCTCAATTCTGCTTCTCCTCTCCTCTGTCACACTGATTGTTTTAGCCAGTCAAATCTTGAGTAGAAACTGTTGGAAGTCGGTTAAATGTTTGCAGAGAGTAAAAGTGTCACTTTGTGGAAAAGATTTCTGAAAACCTGGGGAGAAAAATAAAATGTAAATATAGACACTAAAGTTAGTCAGATGCTGGACAAAATATTTGTAATTCAAATCTGTCACATGTGCATGAGTTGAAGTGAAGTGTGGCATGGCTCCACACCACACATTCCAGTGAAGACATAACCAGATCCACAGCTTCTGGAATGCTGGCTAAATGTATATATTCGCCCTGCTGTCATTCACATGCTGCTCCTTCAGCTTGCTTAAACTGCTAACCAGCGTTCTCAGGTCAGAGTCATCAGGAAGGAAGAAAGCTTACTATTTTGCTTGTTTTGTTTTTAATGTTAATCCTATTTAAAGGAAAGGTCAAGATGTTTCATTGATTCAGTTCATTCAATAAATAGTTAATGTGAGCCTGCTATTTTTCAGACACTTGCCTGGATTCTGTGACTAGAACCGTGACCCAACATAGACAAAAATCTCTGTCCTGATGGAGCTCACATTAGAATGTGAGTGCACTGATTTACATGAGATTATGCTGATTTGCAAGGCTACTGTTTTAGTATTAGTAATAGGTTATGAGAGGCAGATGTTGTCAGGGTTCTCATCAGGGCTCTCCCTGGAATATCAATCCCTCAGTCTCTAAAACAAAAGCCCATTAACAGTCCCTGGTGCTAGTTCTACAAAGAGCCCTGTTCATTTGTATTCCGGAAGTGATTAGCCTGCCTATTAACTCAGCACCTTGCTTTAGGGCTTCTCCTTCTGTGTTTACTCAACTTCTTAAAAGTAACATTTGCTGCAACTTGGAACCTTTTAAGAAAAAGCAGGGAAAGGAAAGAACTGTCAGATTGATCAACTTGGTTACTCATTGGTAGTTCAGATATAGAAATGATAAGGCAGTACAATATTAACTAGTACAATAATAGTTAATATTTAGATAGTGCTTACCACCTGCCAAGAACTGCACTATTAACATATGCATATACTTTTAAATAAATATATGTATGTATTTACATATCTCTTAAATGAATATATTACATATGTCTCATTATGTATTTAATTTTAAGTAATACATAATATTTTAGGCTCATATATGATATAAATTAAAGATACAACAACTCATATATGATACATATACCTTAAGTATACGTGTGTGTGTTTGCTCAGTCCCTCAGTTATGTCTGACTCTTATGACCCCATGGACTGCAGCCCAGCAGGCTCCTCTGTCCATGGGATTTTCCAGGCAAGAGTATTGGAGTGGGTTGCCATTTCCTACTCCAGGGCATCTTCCCAACCCAGGGATCAAAACCAGGTCTCTTGCGTCTCCTACACTGGCACAAATACACACACATACATATTTCCTTAAACCTGTAACAACTCTTTCTCGTGAGGACAGTGAAACTGAAGCCCAAAGAAGTAACTTGGTTAAGTAATCAAGCCACACAGCTGTTTAGACAGAATCCAGGTACACTGGACTCTAGGCTCTGTTCTTAACAGAAAGGTTGGCATGCCTCAACCTACTGACCACAGTGATTTGGGATCTCCTATGGATTTCACCTTACAATCTATTTTCTCTTCTCTGGCACCATCATAGATGCAAGGGCAGCTGTATAAAAGTTAGATACTAGTAGCAAAGATACTCTTTCATGTTGCCTTTTTGGTCTCTGGAAATAACAGGGTGCTAAAACCAGGATGCATAACTGATAGTCTAGCTCTAATTCCCAGATGACAGATTTTCTAGTCAAGCAGTGCTCTGCAGTAGAGTTCCTCATCCAAAGTCAGATGATCTTGAATATAAGAATAATACATCAAAATGCAAGATAACTCATATCGCAAGCAAGAAAAAATATATATAATTAAGGCTCTCTTTTTTAATATAGCACTCAGAATGAGCTTGACTGTGAGAGCTATACAACCCTAGAATTAAAATTTTTTTGCAGAGATATTTGTTCTGCATTCAGTTAATCATCTTAGAGTTGAAGAAAGTTCTTTTTTTTTTTTTGGCCGCATGGCATTTGAGATGCTAATTCCCCCACTAGGGATTGAATGCACTCCGTCTGCCTTGGAAGCACAGCATCTTAACCACTGAGACTCCAGAAAAGTCCCAAGAAAGTTCTTAATAGAAAAACATGAAAAAAAAAAAGGATTAATTGTGGTTCTGACTCCATGTTTACCTTAGGCAATGCTGAAGTTTCTTACATAATGTGCTTTAAATTTTAAATCAATTTTATCTCAGCTTTCAATCTAAAGAGAAATTTCAAGTTTTATGCTTTCAATGAATATAGATGTTCCTGTGTTATACCACAACTCTAGCAATGTTGATGATCCATTTCAGTATTTCACACATTTCACTGTACTTAACTTTGAATATTTCATTACAAACATTTGATATTTTATGTTAAACTAAGCTTAGAAAAATATGATGTGCTTTGTTGTTTAAGAATTATGAATTGGTTAATCCTACCCCTTTGAAAGATAATAATTTCTACTGTTTTGAAATAGTCTCTGCTGGCATGATGGACCTGGTTCTATTTTAAAAAGATGGTGAGGAAGAATTTTGGTAGATTTCTTTGGTTCTCTCTCCATTTCCAAAGTACATACAAAAAAATCACTATATTTGGAAAGGAAGTTATACTCATGATACAGACTTTGAGTGACAAATAGTTCCATTGTATTGTAATATTTGACAGCATTTTAGTAAAACTGATGCTTGCTTGTATTAACAGGCATTAAAAACACTTTCCCTTTCAATTTTAAATATAATATACTATCTCCAATATACTTTCCAACAGTGCTTAATAAAACTAAGATCCTTTACTCAGAGAGAGTAAGATGAAACACCCTTCCCTTTTCTCCATCAAACATATGCCTCAGTTTATGCTGGAAGGAAAGATAGCAATAAAGATGGTTCTTTTCTGTTGCCAGTTTTTTTTTTCTTCTTTCTCTTCTTAGATGTGGTACCAGAGGAATATACAAAAATAGCACTTGTCTGTGTGGACCTCTATTCATTAAAATTGACCTCTTTCTAATTTTTAACATGGAGACATGAAGCTATCGTACAGGCAATGACTTCCAGTTGCTAAAAGCCCAATTTGTAAATTAAACTGTGATGTGTGTAAATTTTCCTTTAGATATTTTTTTAATATAAAGAGATTGTAAATATGGAGATTTTTTTTCTTTAATCTTTGAATTCTGTTTGCATAAATGGTTAAACAAACGACCAGAATGCTCCTAGGGAAAGAGGCAGACACAGACAGGCTGATCCTTGACCTACAGAGAAGTTTAATGTTCATTTTAACCTCTTAAAAATTCTGTTATAACCCAAAAGTCACAAGGATCAACTTTCCAGTTAAGAAGAAAATATGTACTTACCACAATTAAGAATTAAGGATCTAAAGAAACCATGAAGATTAAAAACATCCAACCTTCTATCCAAGGCTGGAATTCCTTACATCTCTGACAGATGGTTTCTCAGCTCACCTTGGACTATTGACAGTATTAACTGTGTTTTTCATGCAAAGACTAAATGAGGGGAAAGCTGTCAAAGCTGTGTTAATACCCACCCCAGTCTATTTGACTTCTCAAAGTTTCCAGGAATTAACAAATACTGGTCAGGTGGCTTGTGTATTACAGTGAAACACTTTTTGAGATGGTCTTCTCTCTTTATTTAAAAGAAAAAAATCAATCTTTCATTCTTTTACCATAATACTCACCGTCTACTTATTGTATAGTTTCAAATGATGCTTTATTCACTAAGTCTAAGCAACAGGACCTTGAGAGATTTGAGTATAATTAAAATTACTTCAGAAGAATAAACAAACAAACATTGGCTGCAAGCAAAGGAGTGAAAAATTAAGAACTAGGAATCCTCCTTGTGTCATTAGAATTTCAACTGGTTCAACCCAGGAAAAATGTTTGGTTGCTGCCCAGGTCTACCTATGGAATATAAGCTGAGAGAGTTTCTTGGTAGCTTCCCTGAAGCTACCAGCTTCATCAAGAAAGGCACTGAGCAGACACAGGTGTGACAGAAGCAATTAGCTAACCAGAAAGGATGAGAGATACCATGAATCAATTCTCCTATTCAAAAAAAAATTATACTTATGATATTAAGCAGAGAACTAACCTCACTTTTGATGGGTTTCCTACAAATATTTATATTACATGCAAGGTATTTTATTAACATTTATATTCCATTCATGATAAAAATAAAAATAATCTCAAAGGATCTCTGTTTCAAAACTTTAAATATTTGAAAATAATACTGAGAGAAACATGCAGAAAGTTTGTTACATCATTTTGATTACCCACTAACTTTTAGGAACAAAAGCTGAACTGAGTATGCTATTGTTCATTTCTAAAGAGGATCTATTTTTAATCTTAACTTTTTATTAGAAACAATGAGCAGACAGGAAGAAAAAATAAATAAAAGAGTTCCCTGGAGTACATCAAAACCAGCATTCAGATTTCAAGTATTTAAAAACAAGAGTTTAACAAAATTTATCATTCTACTTACTTGTAATGATGATATTTTCAGCAAGTGAAACAGAAACAAAAGAATAATAAAGGCAGAAATAAAATATACATTGAAAGACATAGTATTCAATAGTCTTAGAGAGTCCTTGCATTATTTTTCTTTGGCTAAAATGATTCACATTAATAAATATTATTCTAGGTCTTTATACCATATAAGACTTGAATTATGAAAAAAATTTATGTTTATAAAGTACTGCACATGCTAAGTTTGGTTGGGTACCAAAATGTACACTTTATGGCTGCCATTGTTCATTCACTAAGTCCTCTCTGAATCTTTGTGACCCCAAGGACTGCAGCATGCCAGGCTTCCCTGTCTTTCACTATCTCCCGGAGTTTGCTCAAACTCCTGTCCTTTGAGTCAGTGATGCCATCCAACCATCTCACCCTCTGTTGCCCCTTTCTCCTCCTACCCTCAATCTTTCCCAGCATTAGAGTCTTTTTCAACAAGTCAGTTCTTTGCATCAGGTGGCCAAAATAGTGGAGCTTCAGCTTTAGCATCAGTCATTTCAGTGAATGTTCTGAGTTGATTTCCTTCAGGATTGACTGGTTTGATCTTCTTGCAGTACAAGGGACTCTCAAGAGTCTTCTCCAGCACCAAAGTTTGAAAGCATCAATTCTTTAGTGCTCAGCCTTCTTTGGGCTTCCTAGTAGCTCAGCTGGTAAAGAATCTACCTGCAATGCAGGAGACCTCAGCTTGATTTCTGGGTTGGGAAGATCCTCGGGAGAAGAGATAGGCTACTCACTCCAGTATTCATGGGCTCTGATGGCTCAGATGGTAATGCAGTGCAGGAGACCTGGGTTCAATCCCTAGGGTGGGGAAGGTCCCCTGGAGGAAGGCATGGCAACCCACTCCAGTATTCTTGCCTGGAGAATCCCCATGGACAGAGGAGCCTGATGGGCTGCAGTCCTTGGGATCACAGAGAGTCATACATGACTGAGCAACTAAGTACAGAGCCTTCTTTATGATCCAGCTCTCACACCCATAAATAACTACTGGAAAAACTATATCTTTGACTAGGTGGACTTAGTTGGCAAAGTGATGTATCTGCTTTTTAATACACTGTATAGGTTTGTCATAGCTTTTCTTCCAAGGAGCAAGCATCTTTAATTTCATGGCTGCAGTCACCATCTGCAGTGATTTTGGAGCCCAAGAAAATAAAATTTGTCACTGTTTCCACTTTTTCTCCATCTACTTGCTATGAAGTGATGGGAAAGGATGCCATGATCTTAGATTTGAATATTGTTTTAAGCTAGCCTTTTCATTCTCCTCTTTCACACTTTATTGTTATTGATACTTATTTGATGAAATTTCTGAGTTTGCCTTTTCTGAAATTATATTATTGGATATACTATAAAATTTTTAATAAAGTGTCATTGATGTGTGTACCCAATGCACAGGTAAACAGTCTAAAGCTTATTTAAATGTAAAGCTGTGGACCTGTAGAGCTTGAGAAGATAACTAAATGCCACCTAATTCAACTTCCAGCCAAAAGAACTAGTTCTTCTAGATTATCTTTTACAAGAATCTGTCCATCCTCTTCTTGATCACTTCTGATGATAGAGCTCTTTGTACTTATTCAGATCTCCCAGGCCAACTCATTTCTTTGTTCTATACCTTAATAGCTAGAAAATTTTTACAAGAAGGAACCCCCATCTGTAACTCATTTTTCCAACTATTTCGTCCATAGACAAAACAAAGGTTTCCAAGTGTGTCTTAATCGTCTTACTCCAGGCTAGATATTCAAGATCCTTTAGCAATATATAATAAAATATTACCTATTAATGTTAATATTACCTATTACCTACTTTGATATAAACACTTTATTTCTGCAAATGTAGAACAAAAGTAAGCATTATTAGCTTTGTCAGCAGCTCAGTCACATCATTGTTTCTGTTAAATTTTCATTTATATTTCATTCTCTCCTATAGACTGCCATTAACCCAGTGGTCCTCTTCATGCTCCCATGCATTCTGATATAAGTAATTGACCTGGATCTGTGCTTGTCCTGTATTCATTACCAGGTCTGAAAATGAATTAGAGAGAAATGAAGGCAGATGGTGATTGTAGCCATGAAATTAAAAGACGCTTACTCCTTGGAAGGAAAGTTATGGCCAACTGGACAGCATATTGAAAAGCAGAGATATTACTTTGCCAGAAAAGGTCTGTCTAGTCAAGGCTATGGTTTTTCCAGTAGTCATGTATGGATGTGAGAGTTGGACTATAAAGAAAGATGAGCTCCAAAGAATTGATGCTTTTGAACTGTGGTGTTGGAGAAGACTCTTGAGAGTCCCTTGGACTGCAAGGAGATCCAACCAGTCCATCCTAAAGGAGATTAGTCCTGAGTGTTCATTGGAAGGACTGATGTTGAAGCTGAAACTCAAATACTTTGGCCACGTCATACAAAGAGCTGAATCACTGGAAAAGACCCTAATGCTAGGAAGGATTAGGGGCAGGAGGAGAAGGGGATGACAGAGAATGAGATGGCTGAATGGCATCACCGACTCGATGGACATGGGTTTGGGTAGACTCTGGGAGTTGGTGATGGACAGGGAGGCCTGGTGTGCTGAGGTTCATGGGGTCACAAAGAGTAGAACGTGACTGAGCGATTGAACTGAACTGAAGGCAAGTAGAGTGAAGAACAGAAAAGTTGCTGTTAAATTCACTCTTCATTTCTTTTGTCCCTCCTCTTTTCCAGTTTCAACTTTTGGGAGCAGGCATGTGTCATTCTCTGTGTTTTCTCAACACTCAGCAATGAACTTAGCACAGAGCAGGTGCTCAAAATTTTTTTGGTGAATATATATGAATTCTCATGCCAGACACAATTCAACAGTGGAAACAGAAATCAGGAATGCAGCCAGGTGGCAACATGTGACTTCAATGGGACATTTATTTATGGAACATAAATTAGACCCACCAAGTACCTAGAGAAAATGTAGAAATCGCTTAATCTTCTTATAGTCTTCCTTCTTTCCTGAGCAACTTCTTTTGTCAGGCACAGAATTCAAGTAGTTCTCTTAAAGTATTTAACCACATTATAATTTTTTAAGAAGTTGTAAGCTATTTAGAAACTTTAACTATCCTTTAAAACATTATTTCTGAAATATGAATTTTTCTAAAAACTGATATACACATAAACTGGTTGGTAGTGCTTATTTTATCACATGACACTCCAAAAAAGGAGGAGCTACCCAGTTTGCACCTTACTGATGTCATGATTTTCTTCTTTGTTTTTGCTGATGACCTTCTGGATTGGGGCAACTTTTGAACAGAAATGAAAATAAAATTGCAACTTATATGTTTGCTCAGTCATTTCAGTCGTGTTTGACTCTTTGTGACCCTATGGCCCATAATTGGCCAGGCTCCTCTGTCCACGGGATTCTCCAGGCAAGAATACTGGAGTGGGTTGCCTTTTCCTTCTCCAGGGAAAATTCAAACTTATTTAAAGTTATAAAATTGATCCTAGTGGCAGGTGGCACAGATTTATGTTTTATTATCTATGAATCTGGTTCACTTATTGCTATATTTCCAACCTCAAATATTAATATTATTGGCAGATTGTAATCAAGGTTCTCCTGAAAAACAAAACTACTTAGGATGTAGATAGACAGACAGATAGACTTATTATAAGAATTTTGCTCACACAATTATAGAAGCTGGTAAGTCCTAAGATCTACAGGGTGAGTCTGCAAGCTGGAGATCCAGAGAGCCGCTGATGCAGTTACAATCCAGAGACCAGTGGGTTCAAAATCCAGGAAGAGCTGATGTCTCAGTTCAATCTGAAGACAGGTAAAAACCAATGTCCCAGCTTGAGTGGGAGGAATTTCCTGTTATTCAGAGAAAGTCAGTCTTTTTGTTCTGTTCATGTCTTCAACTGATTGGATGAGGCTCACTCACATAAGGAAGGACAATGTACTTTATCTATTGACTTAAAGGTTAAATTCATCCAAAAAACCCTTTCAAAGCACTCAGAATAATGAATAGACCACGTATCTGGGCATCCAATGGTCCAATCAAATTGATACATAAAATTAACCATCACACAGATCAAAGCATTTGAACCAAAGGAATTAAAATAAGCATAAGGAAAACTGAGATGAGTCCATTTATTCATCTAGTCAATAGCTATTTAAATGTGCACTGTGTTAAAAAGTAAGAAGACATAGGCAATTATTTTTTCATAGAGTGGAGAATGTGAATTTTAAAACAAAAGTGTACTACAGAAAGATGCTATAGGTGGAAATAGTGGTGCTGCCACCTAGGCGAGAGATCATGTTGGGAAGATTCCAGTTGGAGGGCCCAGCATGCTCAAAGACCTGGCAAAAGTGAGTGTCAGAGCACTGAGTAACTCAAAGCCTGTTGTATCTGGTTGAGCAGTGTGGTGGGGGGACGAGACCTGAGCCAGAGGGGTAGGCAAGAAGCAGGTCTTGAAGCTTGATGGAAACACTAGAGTTTGGAGGACCATTTCCTAAGAATGTTGACAAGTTAATTAGGGGTTTTAAGCAGGCAAAGGACTTGGAGTTTGCATTTTGCAACTTGCATTTTTAAAAATAAAACTGAGATCAGAAAGGACAAGACCACATGTAGAGAAAGACCAGTTATGAGGCTGTTATACAAAAGATGAAAAAGATGATAGAGAGAGAGAGAGAGACCAGCATTATGACAGAGGAAATGGACTAAAATATAGATTCAGAGATAATCAAGAGTCAGAACAGACAATGAATAGTGATAAGATGGTTGTGCAAATCAAGAGAGAGAAGCAGAGGCAACCAGCCAGCAAAAATTGTAGACTCAGAGCCCTGAGGCCCTCCAAAGTAAGTAAAAAGTGGAAGCCTATGAGAGATATGGAAATAGATGACCAGATAGGCAAGAGATCCTGAGAATGCAATAGCGTCAACAACAGAAGAGAGGAAGAGGAGGATGTGTTCAGTGCCATCTGTAAAATTAATCAGCAGAAACCACAATTAAATAGAGATGGGAGTTTCCACACCCTGCAAGGAGAACAGAGCTCATTGGGAAAAAGAAAGGCTCCTCTCCTCGCAAGGACTCAGCCAGTGAGAATCTGTGGATTTTTTGTTCACCCTGGCTCTCCCAACTGCCTTTTCCCCTCTGTGAATGCTTCTTCTTCCCTTGCCATGTGGGGACTTGCACGTGGATAGTCGTGGTGGCAGACCCTCATTGTGATTCTCTGCTGAACCTGAAAAAAAAAAAATCATCTATCTTTCCTGGAGAAATATCTGCAACATATCAAGTTCAGCTTAAAATTAAATGTAAGGACAGAATTAATGACCAGTGTATTTCAAGATATACAAGAAAGAGGAATAAAAGCACAGAAGGAAGGATGCTAGATTATGCTATTTGTTTTCTAAATATGCCATGTGATTTTTCATTTAATTCTCACAGCAACCTAGTGGCATAGATACCATTATTATCTTGGTTTTTATATATGTTATTATTGCCACATGGAAGAGTTAACCATCTTGCCCAAAGCTTGCAAGTGATAGAACCAAAATTTGGACTCAGACAATGTAGATCCCAAGCTGCATTCTCTATACACCTACACAGGCAGGTGGAAGAAAAGGGTAGAGAGGGAAAAACTCCTAGGACTGGCATTGCCCTGGATTTGCATGCTGGCTAATATATGCAATCCAATAAAGAACCCAGAGGAAGTCTGAAGTCAGCTCTACTCAAAGAGAATTTAAATCTATATGTCATGACTAACTCTGATTCTTCATTCATTTAGTAAAAATTTATCGAGCACGTACTAGACAATAGGGCTTCCCAGATGGCTCAGTGGTAAAAAAAATTCTGCCTGCCCAGGCAGGAGATGCAGGTTCAATCCCTGGGTCTGGAAGATTCCCTGGAGAAGGGCACAGCAACCCACTCCAATATTCTTGCCTGGAAAATCCCATGGACAGAGGAGCCTGGTGGGCTACAGTCCACGAGGTCGAGAAAGAATCAGACATGACTTAGTGACTAAACAATAGCGACTAGATAGTAGGCAGTGAGAATGCTGCGGGATTAAATGTCAGCAAGTCTGACATAGACTCTACCATTGATATCCTACCCTATTATATCAGTCAGCTCAGGCTGCCATAACAAAATACCATAGATTGGCTGACTGAAGCAACAGAAACTTACTTTCTGTTCTGGAGTTCTGTCAGTTCTGGAGGCAGGAAGTCTGAGACCAAGGTTTGGTAGGACTCTTTTTTAATGGAAGCTGTCTTCTTGGCTTGCAGATGGCTGCCTTCTCACTGTCTTTGCATGGTGGACAGAGAGCAAGCTCTCCCCCTCTCTTCCTATAAGACACTAATCCTATCAGATTAGTGACCTCATTTAACCTTAACTACCTCTACACAGGTTGTATCTCCTAATAGAGTCACATTGGAGGTTGAGGCTTCAACATGTGCATCTGGTGGGGAACATAATTCAGTCCATAGCACTTACTCTTTTTCAATTCCCATAATGATCCTATGTGATTATTCTAGTTACTACCGATTATTATCATTGTCTACAGTTTATAGATGAAGTCTATTAACTGGTGCTGGAGAAGATTCTTGAGAGTCCCTTGAGCTGCAAGGAGATCAAACCAGTCAGTCCTAAAGGAAATCAACTCTGAATAGTCATTGGAAGGACTGAGGCTGAAGCTGAAGCTCCAGTATTTGAAGGCCACCTGATGTGAACAGCTGACTCATTGGAAATAAGACCCTGAGGCTGGGAAAAATTGAAGGCAAAAGGAGAAAAGGGTGGCAGAGGATGAGATGGTTTGATTCAATGGACATGAGCTTGGGCAAACTCAGGGAGAGAGTGAGGGACAGGAAGGCCTGGTGCGCTGCAGCCCATGGGGTTGCAAAGAGTTGGACATGGCTTAATGACTGAGCAACAACAAAAAAACATAGATGAAGTCATTGAAACTTACCTGCCCACAGAGCTAGTAAGAGACAGGAACAAGACCCCATTTCTGTATTCTTTTTTTTTTTTAAATTTTGCTACACCAGGTCTTAGTTGCAGCATGTGGTATTTTAGTTCCCTGACCAGGGATCAAATCTGGGCTCTCTTTTTTGGGAGCAGAGTCTTAACCAACTGTACCACCAAGGAAATCCCTCAGTATTGTTTTTAGGCAACATTATTCTGTCTCTCAGAAAGTTCAGGGCTGTATCACTCAACAGGGAAGAAGAACATCTGAGAAAAAAAAAGGAGCTGCCTTAGTTTTCTCCTTCTAATGTTACATAACAGAGTCATTCTCATTGTTGTTGTTGTTATTGTTTTTAATTCTCTCTAGGGACAAGTTCTATTTTGTCCATTCCTAATTTTAACCTTTCTTACTAGTTGTGCACAGATTTTTAAGTGAGCCCCTCCCCATTTTTATTTTTTTCTTCAAAGTCTATCTATTCGTTACTCAGAAAATTAGCTCTCTGGAAACCTCTGAACACACAGACACTGTGTCTCCAGGCCTTTCTGAGAGGCTGAGACAGAGGCCTTAGATGGCAATTATACTTGGGAGTCAGTTCATTTAATTTCATAGAAACTATTTTTAGATTGGCATTTAAAATACTTAACTTGGGTATTCAAGAGTACAAAATCAATTTTCAATGCATTGAAGCTATTATTAGGTAACTACATTTCCATTAAGTTTATAGGGTATTTATTTCCATTTCACAGACATGAATTCCTTATATTATTTCTAGGTGATCTATAAAAAACTTCAGATATACTTATCTATGTGATGCTTTGCTTTTGGTGACATAAGAGAGAAAACATAGATAGCAAGGTATTAAGTTTTCTTTGCCAAATGAAATAGTTTCCTTTTTCAAAAATCCAGAAAATGGCATATTACTTTGGAAAGCTGCATGCAAATCAAGTAATTTAGATAGTATCAAAAGAAAATGGTAATCTCCTAAGCAACTGCCATTTGCAGTTTAAAGGTTCAGTGTGTCCCTTCTTCAACTAAAGCCCAGCATAGTGAAGGGACGCATCATCCATGGGTCTCCCCTGGTGTTAGAAATGATCAGCCTTCCAAAAGCACTAAAAATAGCCTGAGTGAAAACCTCTTGTCAAAACAGCTAGAGGAACTTTTCGAGGCTTAATAAACTCCAGATTTCTAAATGTTACCACGCAAATTATATCCTTGGGATAATATAATTACTTCAATGGTAAGAAATTCTACTGGGATTGGCTCAATGCCTCCAAACAGTTTAACAAGGTTGATTAAAAAAAAAAAAAAACTTCTCAAAATGGAAAAGGTCAGTGATTGAAAGCTGGCTCTTCAAAATAGCCTTTCTACAAAACTACTTTTTTTCCTTTTTCTTCCTAGTACCAAACTTTCTTGAATAGGTCCATTCACCAAAATAGTTAAATATTGAACATAGTTGAATCTTGAATGAGTCCATTCACCAAACTAGTTAAATGTTGATAAATAATTGAATAATCAACTTACTCTGAACCAATGCTGTCCAATAGAATATTCCACAGTGAGAAATGTTTAATATCTGTTCTGAACACAGGCTTCCCTGATGGTTCAGACAGTAAAGAATCCACCTGCAATGCAGGAGACCTGGGTTTGATCCCTGGGTTCGAAAGATCCCCTTGAGAATGGCCTGGCCACCCACTCCAGTATTCCTACCTGGAGAATCCCCATGGGCAAAGAAGCCTGGAGGGCTACACTTCACGGGGATGAAAAGAGTCGGACACAACTGAGCAACTAAGCACACCCACACTGTCCAACATGATAGCCACTGACCACATGTAACTAATGAATAGCCTAAATGCTGCTAATGGACCTGAAGAGCTAAATTTCAAATTATATATAATTTTAACTAATTTAGATGTAATAAACACATGGGCTATTGGCTACTATATTGAGTTGCACAGCTCAATGCCATATATATTAGTTTTATCATACTATCATAAAAAAGGACCATAAACTAGGAATATAGCATATAAGTTTCAGAAACACAGTTCTTCAACTTTCATAACTTTTCTATAACCTATTTTGTGGAAGAGCTTGGTACCTCAAGCTATGCCTTTAAACAAAACATTGAAATGGTTTCAGATGGAGACAAATTTGCATGTATGGCCTTCAGTTATACTAGGGGAGACTCTTCTGAACACCACTGCATTTCTGATTCTTCTTATGAAACTGGGAGGAAATTGGAAAAATGGAGAATAAATGAATTTAGAAAAATAAACTGACTGGAAAACTGAAATTTAAGCAGAGTCCTCTGCATCAACTTATTGCAAAGCTCTTAGGAAAACAAAACTTTGAAATTCTGACATATGGTCTTGTGTTATTTGAAGGAAATGAGTGTTAATGCAAGTTTCTCTTTTCATTGTGAATAGATATGTGGGGATGGAGGGAAGGGAAGGCTGTAAAGAAAGCCTGTCATTGTTCAGAAACAAAAGGATGTGCCTTCCCAACATCCGATGGCACTTTTTTAGAGCCCTTAATTTCTTTCCTCCCTTTCTTTTTAGGAACCTGAGATTTCCCTCTGGTTCTGTCTTCTGCTCTTCTTGCTCCTACTTGGGGGTCTCCATGGAATTCACTCAACTAAATAGGGTCCCAAACACTTGGGCTTTGCCATAATCAGTTGCTATTTAATTAATGAACTTCTGTGGGTTTCCCCGGTGACTCAGATGCTAAAGTGCTTGTAATGTGGGAGACCTGGGTTTGATCCATGGGTTGGGAAGATCCCCTGGAGAAGGAAATGGCAACCCACTCCAGTACTCTTGCCTGGAAAATTCCATGGATGGAGGAGTCTGGTAGGCTGCAGTCCATGGGATCGCAAAGAGTCAGACACGACTGAGCAACTTCACTGGTTCACTCATGGTGTTAGTCCCCATTGGCATTTAAGATTTAAATTAATCTTACCCTTTTGTGTTCAGGATTCCTTGAATTCCTCCCTTATTGACCAAATAAATGATAATATAAAATTTTCACACAGAGTTTGACTGTGTGGGCATGCTCAGTTGCTCAGTTGCGTCCAACTCTTTGTGGCCCCATGGACTGCAGCCTGTCAAACTCCTCTGTCTGTCCATGGGGTTTACTAGGCAAGAATACTGGAGTGGGTTGCCGCTTCCTTCACCAGGGAATCTTCCCAACCCAGGGATCAAACCTGTGTTCCCTGCTTTGGGAGGGGAATTCTTTACCATGGAGCCACCAGGGAAACCAGAGACTGAGCAGGAAAACTTTAAGTTGAGTATGTAAATGTGGAAACTGACTAATTCACTTGCAGAAACCGACACAACATGGTAAAGTAGTTATCCTCCAATTAATATTAATAGTTAAAAAGAAAAGAAATTGGCTTCAATTAGATAAGGAAAGCTTAGCTATGATTTTTCAGGGATGAAAAATCATTCCATAAGTAGCATTAGCCTTTGTTACATGTTTTGGTCTATTATGTGGGAGTGAACTTCCTCTCATGGACCAGATCTAACCTCATTTAAATTCCAGGAGGCATTTCTTAATAGGGATTTTTAAGTACGTTTTTACCTATTGGGGTTAGATTAAAAAAAAAAAACCCTTATCAATAATACATGTATCTATCTCAAAATCCCACACTCATAAGATTTCTTTAAAAGTCTGTTTGGAATCATGCTGTTTATTGAGAGTGGGTATTAAGTACCCTTTTTCTGTAACCACAAGGGCATAGGTAACTGCATTTTTTACAGATGAATTCTGTCCTAGATCGAACATAAGGACAAAAAATTCACTGGGGTAGGGAAGGAGAGCAGAGGGTGTATTCCTGCAATATCAGGGAGGAAGGACATCAAAGGAGAAGTGGCTGCAAGGTACGACTGCAACAGGGATCAGGAGATGGGAGAGGTGTGTGGTCCAGGCCAAGACTGGATTTATCCTGTGGATATTGGGTGTCAATTGAAACAGGAGTGTGAGCCATCCGTAAGCAGATATGGGTTTTAGAAAGACTACTCTGATTAGCAGGGAGAGACTAGAGAACGACAGAGAAACCAGGAGGTCGATTTGATCATTCAGAAAAGAAATGCTGAAGGTCTGAGTTAAGGCTGTGGCAGAGTGTACAGGAGAAAGTTACTCTGCAAGTAGGTTCTAGAAAATTAATGGATACAGTAAAAGAGGGATAGGAGGGGCTGTGATGGTAAGATTTTAGTCTTGAGTATGTGGGAGATGAAACACTGCATGATCCTCAACCTTTTTTTTTTCTTTTTCTTTTTATTTCTTTAGTGTGTGTGTGTGTGTATATTTTTACTGAGATAAAATTAGCATACAATATATTAATTTCATGTGTAAACATAATGATTATATATATATATATATATATATATATATATATTGCAAAGTGATCACCACAATAAGAAAAGTTAACATCTGCCCCACAGATAGTTACACATTTTCTTTTTCTTGTGATGAGACCTTTGAAGATTTACTCTCTTAGCAAGTTGTAAAGACGCAGTCCAGTATTAACTATGGTCAGCATGCTGTTCATTGCATCCCCATTACTTAATATTTCTGTCTAACATACTTGTCTTAAAACACAATCTTGTCACAACTGACAGAACTGCCACATGTAAAAACTTCCCCTGCCTTTGCTGTATTCTACATAAAAGAGATAGCTTGCATAATTTATTTTCCTTATTTTATTATCTCAATAAACATTCACTGTGCCAATTTCTGCCTTACTTCCTGTTTTAAAATGTTTTGTTTATATTGTGTGATATTTAAAGACCAAAGGTATCCAACAACCTTGGTAAGGTACTGGTTCAGGGTGTGGTGAGGTTGAAAAAGAACCTCAAGGTACCAGTGAATGGAAACTGTCTAACCTTGGGTCACCGAGGTTACAAGCTGCTCCCTGGAGGGGCACTGAGGTGCCCTGGGGCCTCTCCTTGGCCCACTCCCCAGAAAGTGCAGCTGTCGAAAATATTCTAATTAGCACGATGATCCGAATATTTTCACATGCCCTGAGAAGCACAAGGCAACTACTGGCAATTGCAAATGAAATGGCTTCAGGAGTAATCTCAACACAAAGCAGATCTGAGCAATTTCAGTCTGTTTCCAGGAGGGAATAACTGAATTGAAAGATTGGTGCTGGCAAGTTCCAGGACCTGGGCTCAGCAAATAAGCTGAAGCAGAGCTTCCAGCAAGGCACACAGACGGTTGGCTCCTGCCCCTCTACAACTCTCCCTCAGGCAGCTACAGGCTGGGTTTCAGAGTGTATATTTTTAGCAGAAGAGGTAAGACACCCCTTCTAGTTGCCGTTTGCAGGGAAGCACTATGATCAGAGCTAAGTCAAGGACACTGCTCCAGGAGGGCACAGACGTACTGTGTGAAATCCCAGGTCTAATGACTGTGAATCCTATTCATTTTACTACCTTATTAGTGAACTCCTATTTTTCTACCCTAGAGAGATTGTATATGATCTGACTCTGAGCCTGTTGCAGACCACCGTGGGCTACAGTTTACTGACATACCAACCTAAAAGGAAGAGTGCTGGTACCTGTCCTATTTCCATATTGTCAAAAAAAAAAAAAAAAAAAAAAAAAAACCAATAAACCAGATGCTAAAAAAGTAAAAATAAAAAAGAGGGAAGGGTCAGGAAGATCCCCAGGAAGAGGAAATGGCCACTCATTCCAGTATTCTTGCCTGGAAAATCCCATGGACAGAGGATCCTGGCAGGGTACAGTCCATGGGGTCGCACAGAATTGGAAGCGACTGAAGCGACTAAGCACAACAAATAGTATTTAAAATGACCTTGCTTTCTTGACTGTATTTTAGTGGTCTGTAAGGAATGGTTACTTTAGCATGTCATAGTAGCATATTTTAAAAATATGCCTTCTATAAATTTGTAATGTATGAGCATGATTTAACTCTAGGAATATTAATTAGGAGTAAAATTGAATTGTGTATTTTTATCACTCAAATATTGATGTGGTCTAAGAGTAAGATATTTTAACACTCTGCTTTAAGGTTCAGATGAACTAGCTAAATTTTATTTTTTATAACATTTCCTTTTTCAAATGGACATGCTCATTTATATGACACAAAATTTAAAACCTACAAAGAGAATCAGAATAAAGCAAAAAACCACAACAAATTGAATATTTTGATACACTAAATATTGCACTGAAATATGAATTTGATGTCACATATTTTCTGTAGGAGTTCATGGTTAGAAATATGAAAAATTGTTTATAGTAGGGGAGCAAACTTTGCTACGTCAAAATGCCCCTTCGGCATGAGGGTTAATTTAGACTGATGATTTTTAAGAAATAGAAGACTGGAAATTCTTCTTGTTTCTTTCCCCTTAACTGCCTAAAAGAATTGAGATAAGTAACCTATTTTGAGGATAGAGCTATCACCAGAAATATCTGCAAAGTCTATGGGATAGGTGTGGTGGAAAAAACTTCGAAGGGTCTAGAGATCAGTCTGCTGTGTGACCCATGGTCTCTTCAGAGCCCAGCAAGCATGTGTTTACCAAACATTTGCTTTTCCATCTCCCTGTGAATTGCCTTTCTCCTCTCTGAAGGCCATAACCACCAAACCAACATCCTGTTAGGTGAGGGCTCTTAAGACAACATCCTCTATGCTTCAGGCATTTTGTCCAGTTCCTCAATTCTCCCATGTATATGCTTTATTAAACTTCTGTTTGATTTTCCCGTTAGTCTCTCTCATGTCAGTTTTCTCAGGTGGCTCAAGTGGTAAAAAATTCACCTGCCAATGCAGGAGCCACAAGAGATGCAAATTCGATCCCTGTGTCAGGAAGATCTCCTGAAGGAGGAAATGGCAACCCATTCCAGTATTCTTGCCTGGAAAATCCCACGGACAGAAGAGTGTGGCAGGCTGCAGTCCACGGGGTCGCACAGAGTTGGACGTGACTGAGCGTGCGCACAGGCTGTCTTATGTCAGTTCAACTCGGAGGCCAGCTGAGAGGAAAGCCACGCCTTTTGCTCCCTGCCGGCTGTGTGTCCTTCCTGCAGGAGGAGGAGAAAGGTTTTGTGAGCACAAAGCTGTGTAGTTAGGGCAGCCAGGCAGGTTTCTGCTGCCTTTTCTTCCCTCTGAATGTGTGAACATGGAACCTAGCTCTTGCTCCCAGGTCCCTTTCCCGGAATTGGGCTAATAAATAATCACACACCCCGCCTTTTTAATGTACTTTTTGGCTGCACTGGTTCTCCACTGCAGTGGTCAGGCTCTCTCAAGTTGCTATAAGCAGGGCTACTTTTCCTTATAGTACGCAATGCAGGCTTTTCGTTCTGGTGGCTTCTCTTGCTGTGGAGCACAGGTTCTAGGCTCACAGGCTCAGTAGTTGTGAAGCATGGGCTTAGCTGCCCCTCAGCATGTGGAATCTTCCCAGACTAGGAATCAAACCCACGTCTCCTGCATTGGCAGGTAAATTCTTAACTGCTGAACCAGCAGAGAAGTCCCCTTATCTTACTCCTAAAAATCCTTGATGGAGCTCTTTTGATATTTCAAAACTGTAGAGACAGCTAGCTTGATAAAACATCCTTTTCAAAATTCTGACCCTGAGAGAACAGAAGTATTCCTAAGGAGGAAGCCTGAAGTTATAACTCTTATCATGTGCTTGAAAAGTAAACTCAGCCCATATCACCTGAGCTTTAGTTCAGAGTAGAACCTAAAATTGAAAAAGGAAAAAAGAAAAAAGAGGTCTTTTAAAACTCAAGCAGAAAAAAAATGATCTCTCTCTCTATGTCTATCTATATGTACGTATGTCTGTGTAATCATTGTACATATAATATGTCCCTAACACCTATCAGAATTAATTTGTAAAAGAGTTCTATTTAACTGATTTAACAAGTCAAATATTTCTAAATGCAAATTAGACTAGCTCAAAGTTTAAAAGGATCATACGATCTAGGATTAATCTTTAATGAATGAGAACAAGTTGATGGTTTAATTAATATAGATATGTTTTTAGAGTCAACAATATTAAGTATAATTCTTCTATTGTACCTACATTAACTGAAAGTCAATAAGCTCATGTTATCTCTATTACCTGGAGAAGGAAATGGCAATCGCTTCAGTGTTCTTGCCTGGAAAATCCCATGGACAGAATAGCCTGTGGGCTACGGTCTGTGGGGTTGCAGACAGTCGGACATGACTTAGCATGCATGTATGCATCTCTATTATAAAATTTGTTAACAAAAAAATTATTGATATGATGATATTTACAGAAGTAGTAAAAGAGATAAATGAGAAATATATTTTGGGGTGAACTCTTTCTGGATAATTATGTTTTATCATACGTCGATCTGAAAATAGCTTCTACAGGTTTTTGGTAACTTGAAACTTTTGAGTCCTGCTAAATTAACTGATGAAATTTACTGACTTTATAGATCATTGTTGATAGGATAAAATACTGAAACATTGTTAAAGAAGTTTATCTTACCTACTTTTGATGTCTTATTACAGAGAGATTAAATATGTTTGAGGCTTTTAATAAATATATTTTGTGCTTTATTGAAATGCTGTACTACTAAATGACATATATATGTATATATACCAGCTGAGTTACCAGGGTAGCCCTATATATACTTCTAGACATTCAGTTCAGTTCAGTTCAGTTGCTCGGTCATGTCTGACTCTTTGCGACTCCACGAACCACAGCACGCCAGGCCTCCTTATCCATCACCAACTCCGGGACCACCTAAACCCATGTCCATTGAGTCAGTGATGCCATTCAACCATCTCATCCTCTATCGTCCCTTTCTCCTCATGCCCTCAATCTGTCCCAGCATCAGGATCTTTTCAAATGAGTCAGCTCTTCACATGAGGTGGCCAAAGTATTGGAGTTTCAGCTTCAACATCAGTCCTACCAATGAACACCCAGGATTGATCTCTTAAGAATTCCTTTGACTGGTTGGATCTTGCAGTCCAAGGGACTCTCAAGAGTCTTCTCCAACACCACAGTTCAAAAGCATCAATTCTTCGGCATTCAGCTTTCTTCATAGCCCAACTCTCACATCCATATATGATCACTGGAGAAACCACAGCCTTGACTAGATGGACCTTTGTTGACAAATTAATGTCTCTGTTTTTTAATATGCTGTCTAGGTTGGGCATAACTTTCCTTCCAAGGAGTAAGTGTCTTTTAATTTCATGGCTGTAATCACCATCTGAAGTGATTTTAGAGCCCCCCCCCAAAAAGTCAGCTACTGTTTCCCCATCTATTTGCCATGAAATGATGGGACCAGATGCCTTGATCTTAGTTTTCTGAATGTTGAGCTTGAAGTTTTCACTTTTTCACTCTCCTCTTTCACTTTCATCAAGAGGCTCTTTAATTCTTCATTTTCTGCCATAAGGGTGGTGTCATCTGCATATCTGAGGTTATTGATATTTCTCCCGCCAATCTTGATTCCAGCTCATGCTTCCTCCCGCCCAGCATTTCTCATGATGTACTCTGCATAAAAGTTGAATAAGCAGGGTGACATTATATAGCCTTGACGTACTCCTTTTCCTATTTGGAATCAGTCTGTTGTTCCATGTCCAGTTCTAACTGTTGCTTCTTGACCTACATACAGATTTCTCAAGAGGTAGGTCAGGTGGTCTGATATTCCCATCTCTTTAAGAATTTTCCACAGTTTATTGTGATCCACAAAGTCAAAGGCTCTAGTATAGACAATAAAGCAAAAATAAATGTTTTTCTGGAACTCTCTTGCTTTTTCGATGATCCAGCAGATGTTGGCAATTTGATCTCCGGTTCCTCTGCCTTTTCGAAAACCAGCTTGAACATCTGAAAGTTCACAGTTCATGTATTGCTGAAGCCTGGCTTAGAGAATTTTGATCATTACTTTACTAGCGTGTGAGATGAATGCAATTGTGCGGTAGTTTGAGCATTCTTTGGCATTGTCTTTCTTTGGGATTGGAATGAAAACTAAATTTTTCCAGTCCTGTGGCCACTGCTGAGTTTTCCAAATTTGCTGGCATATTGAGTACAGCACTTTCATAGCATCATCTTTTAGGATCTGAAATAGCTAAACTGGAATTCCATCACTTCCAGGAGCTTTGTTTGTAATGATGCTTCCTAAGGCCCACTTGACTTCACATTCGAGGATGTCTGGCTCTAGGTGAGTGATCACACCATCATGATTATCTAGGTCGTAAAGATATTTTTTGTACAGTTTTTCTGTATATTCTTGCCACCTATTCCTAATATCTTCTGCTTCTGTTAGGTCCATACCATTTCTGTCCTTTATTGAGCCGATCTTTGCATGAAATGTTCCCTTGGTATCTCTAATTTTCTTGAAGAGATCTCTAGTCTTTCGCATTCCTATCGTTTTCCTCTATTTCTTTCATTGATCACTGAAGAAGGCTTTCTTATCTCTCCTTGCTATTCTTTGGAACTCTGCATTCAAATGGATATATCTTTCCTTTTCTCCTTTGCTTTTTGCTTCCCTTCTTTTCACAGCTATTTGTAAGGCCTCCTCAGACAGCCATTTTGCTTTTTTGCATTTCTTTTTCTTGGGGATGGTCTTGATTCCTGTCTCCTGTGTACAATGTCACGAACCTCCATCCATAGTTCATCAGGCACTCTGTCTATCAGATCTAGTCCCTTAAATCTATTTCTCACTTCCACTGTATAGTCATAAGGGATTTGATTTATGTCATACCTGGATGGTCTAATGGTTTTCTCCACTTTCTTCAATTTCTAATTTTGGCAATAAGGAGTTCATGATTTGAGCCACAGAAAGCTCCTGGCCTTGTTTTTGCTGACTGTATAAAGCTTCTCTATCTTTGGCTGCAAAGAATATAATCAATCTGATTTTGGTGTTGACCATCTGGTGATGTCCATGTGTAGAGTCTTCTCCTGTGTTGTTGGAAGAAGGTGTTTGCTATGACCCATGCATTCTCTTGGCAAAACTATATTATCCTTTGTCCTGCTTCATTTGGTACTCCAAGGCCAAATTTGCCTGTTATTTCAGCTGTTTCCTAACTTCCTACTTTTGCATTCCAGTCCCCTATAGTGAGAAGGACACCTTTTTGGGGTGTTAGTTCTAGAAGGTCTTGTAGGTCTTCATAGAACTGTTCAACTTCAGCCTCTTCAGCGTTACTGGTCGGGGCATAGACTTGGATTACCATGAAATTGAATGGTTTGCCTTGGAAACAAACAGAGATCATTCTGTCATTTTTGAGATTGCAACCAAATACTGCATTTTGAACCCTTTTGTTGACTATGATGGCTACTCAATTTCTTCTAAGGGATTCCAGCCCACAGTAGTAGATATAATGATTATCTGAGTTAAATTCACCCATTCCAGTCTATCTTAGTTCAGTGATTCCTAGAATGTTGATGTTCACTCTTGCCGTCTCCTGTTTGACTACTTCCATTTTGCCTTGATTCATGGACCTAACATTCCTGGTTCCTATGCAATATTGCTCTTTACAGCATCAAACCTTGCTTCTATCACCAGTCCCATTCATAACCGGGTGTTGTTTTTGCTTTGGCTCCATCCCTTCCTTCTTTCTGGAGTTGTTTCTCCACTGATCACCAGCAGCATATTGGGCACCTGCCGACCTGGGAAGTTCATCTTTCAGTGTCCTGTCTCTTTGCCTCTTCATACTGTTCGTGGGGTTCTCAAGGCAAGAATACTGAAGCATATTCTAGGCATTAGTTTTTGTCTTTTGATAAAAGAATTTCATGTGTGGTTAAAACTGACTGAGATTAGATTGAATTTAATCAAATGAGTGAATTTAAATATTACAAATGAAATGGTGCAAAACTGGAATTTAGGTGTTTTTCTCTGTTTAGAGAAAAAAACTTTTCTTGAAATATTGACCTGCTTTCGATAACAGACTGTGAAGTTTCTTTACCTTTTAAGTAATCTGTTACAACTTTCTGCATTTGTCTTCAGAATCCTTTATTGTCAGTTTGGTTAAATGAATAAGTATTGTTTCACAGAGACTTATGATTCTATTTGGCCAAACATTTAACATCTTTTGGTATTTTTTATTTTTTTTTGCAAACTTTCTCAAGTAAAGTTCTAAATGAAGCTATTTTGGCTTCTAGCTAACTTTGAGATGCTTCAAGGGGCCCTCAAACATCTCCAAGAGAGATATTAAACTAATTAGGCTGATTTGGTATATTAAATTACATATGAAACATTATCAAATGAGTAATGATAAACTTCTTTGGTTTCATTATATGAATGAATATTATTAATATAAATGTTCTAGAAATTATAAGAAATTCCCAAAATTTGAAATGTCCTGGTATGTTTTGTCAGTCATAATTGTAGTTAGTATCTTAAAATGTTGTCTGTCACTCAGCCACTTGTAAAAGAATGAAACTAGAACACTTTCTAACACCATACACAAAAATAAACTCAAAATGGATCAAAGATCTAAGCATAAGACCAGAAACTATAAAACTCCTAGAGGATAACATAGGCAAAACACTCTCTGACATAAACCAAAGAGGGATCCTCTATGACCCACCTCCCAGAATATTGGAAATAAAAGCACGAATAAACAAATGGGACCTAATTAAAATGAAAAGCTTCTGCACAACAAAGGAAACTATAAGCAAGGTGAAAAGACAGCCTTCAGAATGGGAGAAAATAATAGCCAGTGAAGCAATGGACAAACAATTAATCTCAAAAATATACAAGCAACTCCTGCAGCTCCATTCTAGAAAAATAAACGACCCAGTCAAAAAGTGGGCCAAAGAACTTGACAGACATTTCTCCAAAGAAGACATAAAAATGGCTAACAAACACATGAAAAGATGCTCAACATCACTCACTATCAGAGAAATGCAAATCAAAGCCACAATGAGGTACCACATTACACCAGTCAGAATGGCTGCCATCCAAAAGTCTACAAGCAATAAATGCTGGAGAGGATGTGGAGAAAAGGGAACCCTCTTACACTGTTGGTGGGAATGCAAACTAGTACAGCCACTATGGAAAACAGTGTGGAGATTCCTTAAAAAACTGCAAATATACCTGCCATTTGACCCAGCAATCCCACTGCTGGGCATATACACCGAGGAAACCAGAATTGAAAGAGCCACGTGTACCCCAATGTTCATCGCTGCATTGTTTACAATAGCCAGGACATGGAAGCAACCTAGATGCCCATCAACTGACGAATGGATAAGAAAGCTGTGGTACATATACACAATGGAATATTACTCAGCATTAAAAAAAATTCATTTGAAGCAGTTCTACTCAGGTGGACAGAACTGGAGCCTATTATCCAGAGTGAAGTAAGCCAGAAGGAAAAACAACAATACAGTATATTAACGCATATATATGGAATTTAGAAAGATGGTAACGAGAACCCTGCATGCGAGACAGCAAAAGGAACGCAGACGTATAGAACAGACTCGTGGACTCTGTAGATGAGGGCAGGGGTGGGATGATATGGGAGAATGGCATTGAAACATGTTAAGTATCATATGTGAAATCAATCGCCAGCCCAGGATTGATGCTCGGGGCTGCTGCATGGAGATTTCCCGGGGGGAGGGAGTCAGGAGGGAGGAGGGAGGGGAGTTCTGGAGGGGGAGCATATGTACACCCATGGCGATATCATGTCATTGTATGGCAAAACCAATAAAAAAATTAATAAATAAATAAAAATAAAATAAAATAAAATTCACACACAAAAAAATGTTGTCTGTCACAGAAGTAGCCAAATCTTCTTGATAATTGCCTTGTAATTAAATCTTTAACCACACTTTAAAGTCTTTTGTCATTTATAGACAATTATTGTCTTACTCTGATGCTTTTACAAGAATGTTTGTAAATGACTTGCTTTTATGCTCCAAAATGAATTTGATTCTGTAACAAAAGTATTTCCATCTTGTATGAAAGCTAATCAGTATGGTAGCTCCAGTTATTGTTAATAATCACTCCCTACTCTTCCCTTGCGCCACCCACCTGTCAATCTCCACTCCCTGCCCCCTCCCCTGCCATGCACGGGTGGACTGAATTTTCCTGACACTTGACTTTGATTTGGCCATATGTTTTGCTTTATCAGCAGAACATTAAGAGGAAATGATAATCAAAAGCTGAAATGTACTTGCACAATTGAATCTTTTCTTGCATTTTTGCTATCCCAGTGGGCACATGCCTGGACTAGCCCACTGGTAAATGGAACCCATCTAGCTCTGATAAGCTGCCACAGCTAAGCTTAGCCAACCTCAGAAACATGAAAAATAATTAATGATGGTTTCTTGAAGGACTGAGTTTTTGCAGTAGTTTGTTATACATAATTATCTTGGCAAATGATAACTGATAAAGATGTTGTAGGAAGGGGAACTCCCAAGAGTGGGATTTTTATCTAACATCTGTAAATGAATTGTTCAAGGAGACATACGTATCAACAAAGCAAAAGACTTTCACTTTCTTGGTGTTTAAAATTTAAAAATTAATTGCTTAATTTTTAGCTCTGCTGGGTCTTCATTGCTGCACAGGCTTTTCTCTAATTGCAGCAAGTGGGGGCTACCCTTCATTGTGGTGTGTGGGCTTCTCATTGTGGGGACGTCTCTTGTTGCACAGCACCAGCTCTAGGGTGTGAGGACTTCAGTAGTTGCAGCGAGCTCATTAGTTACCGTTCCTGGGTTTAGAGCACAAGCTCAGTAGTTGTGGTGCACAGGCTTTGTTGCTCCATGGCATGTGGGATCTTCCTGGACCAGGGTTCAAACCTATGTCTCCTACATTGGCAGACAAATTCTTTACCACCAAGCCACCAGGGAAGCCTTGTAAAATACTTTATTGCGAAGGGGTGTCTAGGCAGAGTGCAGTAGGGTTAGGGAACCCAGGAGAACTGCGCCACCATGTGGCTCACTGTCTCGGGTTTTATGGTATTGGGGTTAATCTCCCAGGTGTTTCTGTCCAGTCATCTTACTTGGCCTATATTTGGCCTGACACAGGCTCCTTCCTGGTGGTGTGTCCATCTCAGTGGATGGATTCCATCACAAAGGATTATGAGAGATTGGTAGGACAGTATTATTGGTTGGCATCTCCTCCCTCCTTTAGGTCCCTCTTGAATTCTCCTGGTTGGTTTTTGACAGCATCCTCTTGTTCTTTATCAGGACTTCTGTTGTGAGACAACTATACAACTATACGAGTACTTAGCATCATGCCTGGCCAACTCAAGTGGTTTGGGTCAATGTTTCCCTAACAGAGACACCAATAATAAATGCAAGGGGTAGATTGCCCTGCCTGGGTGTAAGTTCCAGCTGTTATACACTAACTACCTGACTTTTGCGCATTGAACCTCTCTGGGCCTGTTTCACAGTGTTTTCTAACATGGAACATAAAAACAAGAGTGCTCTAGAGAAACATTTTCTCTAGAAAAAAATAACTTTGAACTAACAGGTAAGCTTGACAATGTGGAAATCGTGTTGAGAGATTAATGCAGTATGTAGGAGGATTTAATAATAGTTAGAAATAAAAATGAAAAAAAAGAGGCAATAATTGCCTTATGAAAAGCAAAACTTATATGAAAAGAAAATTGTTAAATGTTATAATCATAGTATATTACTTGACTCAGCAGCAAACAGTCATAATGGTGTAAATGCTGAATATTGATATGAACAATGTAGGGGAGCAGAATTTGCCACCCAAAAATATGTCCTTTTCCCTTTGGCAAAAGGGTTATTTTAAGCTGGTTATTTTTAAGAAACTGCAGGTACAGGAGGAGATCTGAAAACTGAGTAGAAGTTGCCCTTTTGTAAGAGACATTTACCATACAAGAGAACTCTCCAATACTACATTGTATCACTTACGTGGTTCATGCACGCTCAGATGTATCTGACTCTTTGCAGCCCCATGGACTGTAGCCTGCCAGGTTGTATGTGGAATCTAAAGAATAGTACAAATGAATTTATTGACAAAACGGAAACAAAAACAAGGACACAAAACAAACTTATGGTTACCAAAGGGGAACAGAAGGAAGGATAAATTAAGAGTGTGTAATTAAAAGTTACACACCACTATATTAAAAACTACAAGGATTTATTGTATAGTTCAAGGAACTATATTTTATATCTTGTAATAATCGATGATAGGAAAGAATCTGAAAATATATATATATATATATATATGAATCACTTTGCTAGACACCTGAAACTAAGACAATTTATAGATCAACTAATACTTCAGTTAAAAACTTGCCCTTGTTTACTGTAGTTTTTTTGTACAACAACCTTACCCTTGTTTACTGTACTTTGTACTTTTCCTGGTAAACCACCATAACTGACTTCCCCCACTCCCAACTTCTTTTGTCTTTAGCTGAAGATGGTATTTAAGGTGGTGACTTTGGTAATTTTGGTGAGCTACTCAGTTTTCCTTGGCCTCCTCCATGTTTTCAGGAGGTATACATGTTATTAAGCTTTCTTTTTCTCCTTTTAATCTGTCTTTTGTCAATTTTATTATTAGACCAACCAAAGAACCTAGAAAGACAGAAGGAATATTTTTTCTTCCCTAACACAAAATTATGCTACATCTACATTGAAAAGTAGAAGCAAGGGGAACATCACAGCTCTATATTTACATTTACCCTAGTTTCTAAGGAGAGGGAAATGGCAACCCACTCCAGTACTCTTGCCTGGAAAATCCCATGGATGGAGGAGCTTGGTGGGCTACAGTCCATGGGGTCGCAAAAAGTCGAACACAACTGATCAACTGCATGTCATGTTTCTAAACGTTATCCCTTTAAAAAAAACACAAAGCTTTCTTTTTTATGTATAATTTTATTTGTTTATTTGTTTTTGGTTGTTCTGGGTCTTCACTGCGGCACACAGTATTCCCTAGTTGTGGTGAGTGAGGGCTGTTCTCTAGCTGCAGTGCGCAGGCTCCTCATTGCAGTGGTTTCTCTTGTTGTGGGACATCGGCTCTCGGGTGTGTGGTCTTCAGTAGTCGCAGCTCCCAGGCTCTAGAGCACAGGCTCAATAACTGTGGCTCATGGGCTGGTTGCTCTGCAGCATGTGGGATCTTGCAGTATCCGGGATCAAACCCATGTCTCCTCCATTGGCAGGAGGATTCTTTACCACTGAGTCACTAGGGAAGCCCTCAACTTTATCACTTTTGACATTTTGGGTCACATACGTCCTTGTTGGAGGGGCTATACTGCACCCTGTAGGATGTTTAGCAACATCCCAAGTCTCTATCTACTAGAAGCCAGTAGCACCCTCTCTAGTTCAAAATCACCAATCTGCCCTAATTAAAGAGTGGTATTATAATGTCTAAAACTATTGAGGTTTTGAGGACGTAAAAGTATATTTCAATTACTTATTTTGCACCGTCTACTCCTCATTTGGAAGGTATCCCTCTGAATAATGCATTCTCCTGAAGACTGGAGCTTAAGAGATGGCCATGTTCAACTACTCTGCAATAAAATTTAGATTTATCATTTATTTACACTAACAATCCTCATGTTAACAATAATAGTATGGCATTACAGTTTGTTTATACAGGCTTATTGTCTCTGAACTCCCTAACAATGTTTTTCTACCTCTGGGTTGGGGAAAAGCACCTTTCACATGGAACATTTATTTCCTACTTTCAGGGAGATAGGGAGATCTAAGTGTCCCTCTTACATGGGCCATTTCTTTGGTTACTTTAATTTAAAGTAAGTATTATGGAGGGTGGGGACTTCCCTGAAGGTCCAGTGGTTACTGGGAATTAAAAAAGAGTAAGTGCTATGAACTGAATTATGTTCCCTACCAGATTCACATTGTGAAGCCTCACCCCCCAGTGTGACTCTATTAGGAGATACAAGCTGTATAGACGTAGTTAAGGTTAAATGAAGTCATAAGGTTAGGGCCTTAAAGCGATACGATTAGTGTCTTATAAGAAGAGAGGGGGAGAACTTGCTCTCTGTCCACCATGCAGACAGTGAGAAGGCAGCCATCTGCAGTCCAGGAAGACAGCTCTCATTAAAAAAGAATCCTGCCAAACCCTGGTCTTGGACTTCTAACCTCCAGAACTGACAAAGTAAACTTCTGTTGCATAGTATCTGATCCACATTTCTTTAGTTTTTTTACAAATGCCCAAATCACCACCAAATGAAAGAAATTAAATAATTGATAACCATGAGCACACAGGTCCCAGACCTACTGTTACTTAAGGATTGATAATGTTAACCCCTGTTACCTCACCATCAACCAATCAGAGAATTGTGCATGAACTGACCTCATACCCTGGGACTCCCCCTCCTCAACTTTGCCTTTGTAAAAAAGTCCTTCCAAAAAAACCCACCAGGGAGTGTTTTGAGCACTAGCTGCCCTGGACTCCTTGCTTGGCACTCTGCAATAACTGGTGCACTTTTTTTCACCACAGCTGGGAGTCAGTAAATTGGCCTTACTACATGCAGGTGAGCAGATCCAAGTTTAGTTTGGCAATGTGACTTTTGCACTGTGCTTTTCACAGGTGTCCAAGTCAGAATAGAGACAGAGTGGGATAGAGATTTCCCTTCTCAGGTGGCACTAGTAGTAAGGAACCTGCCTGTCAATGCAAGTGATATAAGAAATGAACGAGTTCAATCCATGGGTCAGGAAGATCCCTTGGAGGAGGGCATGGCAACCCACTTCAGTATTCTTGCCTGGAGAATCCCATAGATAGAGGAGTGTGGTGAGCTAGAGTCCATAGAGCTGCAAAGAGTCAGACCAGGACTGAAGTGACTTAGCACACAAGCATGCAGGTCAGTTATTAAAAAACAGCTACTGGAATAAAATCCTGGGTTCAAATCCCCACTTTATTGCCAGTCATATGCTTTCGAGCAGGTTACTAAACCTCTCTGTGGAGGGCTTCCATGCCCTCCTTTGTAAAACAGGGATAATAACAATGCTTACCTCATGGGGTAAATGTAAGGATGAGGTGAAATAATAGATGTCAAACGCTGAAAAGAATGCTCAGGATATACAGAAGTATCGAGAGAAATGTCTTCTTGCAAGAATATTGATTATGGAAGACCTACTTTTTGTGAAGCTGAAGAGGAACATGAAACCAGAGTGTGGCAGAAGGTTGAACACCAGATAAGCAATCACTACATTGCTCTACCAAAGCTCATTTAAGAATGATGGTTTTCAGGGACTTTTCTCCCAGTCCAGCAGCTGAGACTCTGCACTCCCAATGCAGGGGGGCACAAACTGGATCCCTTGTCCAGGAACTAAGATCCTGTAAGGAGTGGCAAAAAATAAAAAATTTTTTTAAAAAATGGTTTCCAATTCCCTCATTCTAAATCCCTTGGCCTCCTCTCCATTTAGAAATCAAAGCTCTTGACCTTTCCTCCTTCACCAGGATCCTTTGAAGTGCATGTTTTACTCTAATCTTTAGTGGAGCTTTGGGGCCTCAGTAATTCAGCAGCTCCTTTTATCATGCCACAGCATTTCTGATCAAACAGAATTTGAGGAGAAGGCAGAATCCATCCTGTCAAACAGTAGACAAAGAAACTCTCATAATAGCTCAGTGTTCTCACATGGCCTCAAGTCTTAGGTGTCCTGGAATGCTCCTGATCTGTAGAAGGGCACCAAGTGTCTTGAATATAGAAAAGAGACACATAATAAAAGGAGAAGTTTGGCTGTTAAATGTACCCGTGTCTTATAAAGTCAGAATTGTACTGATTGCATTTTAAAAAATGCTTTTATAGTATGGGTTGGTAGAGGGATCAGCACATTTTTTTCTGCAGAAGGCTGGATAGTAAATATTAATATTTTAGTTTTTTTGGACTATATAATCTTTGTCTCAACTATTCATCTCTGTCAGTGTAGGGAGAGCAGCCACAGGCAGTAATAAACAAATGGATGTGATTGTGTTGCAATAATGTGTTTTTACAAAAGCAGGTGGAAAGGCGGTTTTGTCCCAAGGGGCATACTTTGCCAAACACTAGCCTAGTAGAGTTTCTCAAACTTGAGTCACGTCTACACCACCTTCATAGTTACTTCTAAATCTATGCACGTCTATAATCTTGTTGATTATAAAATTATTCTATTTTTAAATAAAGTGAAAGATGCTCAGTGGTGTCTGAACCTTTGCGACCCCAGGAACTGTAGCCTGCCAGGCTCCTCTGTTCATAGAATTCTCCAGGTCAGAATACTGGAGTGGGTAGCCGTTGCCTTCTCCAGGGGACCTTCTCAACCCAGGGATTGAACCCAGGTCTCCTGCATTGCAGGCAGTTTCTTTACCAGCTAAGGTACCAGGATAAGTAGACTGTAAGATATAAATATTATTAAGTAAAAGGAAAATTAGAATAGCTTATACTAAAAAGGTTACCTTAAAAAATAAACACAATTAAAACCAAGCATCACAATTAAAATGCTAATGAGGAAATCAACAAGGTAGCAGAGTAGGAGGATATGACCTCACCTCTTAACAAAAATACTAAAATCACAACTAACTGTTAAACAATAATAAACCAACAAATGCTGGAACCTACCAAAAAAGATACCCTACATCCAAAGACAAATAAGAAGGCATAATGAATTGATAGGAGGAGTATAATTGCAATAAAATGGTAATTGACATTTGTAGAAGTGAGGTTTACCTATAAAGACAAAGTTCCCTAATAGAGCTAGTCTCAACTGTACCTCGCTCATTCCACCTTAGCCATTTGTGGCCTTAAGATCTCTCCTTATGTCATCCTCATCATTATAGAACCCGTTGTTGTTGTTCAGTTGCTAAGTTGTGTCCAACTCTTTGCAACCCCATGGACTGCAGCACATCAGGCTTCCTTGTCCTTCACCATTTCCTGGAGTTTGCTCAAACTGCATAGTCCAATGAATCAGTAATGCTATGCAACCATCTCATCCTCTGTCAACCCCTTCTTCTCATGCTTCAATAATTCCCAGCATCAGAGTCTTTTTCAATGAGTTAACCCCTTGCATCAGGTGGCCAAAGTAATGGAGCTTCAGCTTCAGCATCAGTCCTTCCAGTGAATATTCAGGATTGATCTCCTTTAGGATTGACTGGTTTGATCTTCTTGCAATCCAAGGAACTCTCAAGAGTCTTCTCCTGTACCACAGTTCAAAGGCATCAATTCCTTGGCACTCAGCCTTCTTTACAGCCCAACTCTCACATCCATGGATGACTACAGGAAAAATGATAGCTTTGACTACACAGACCCTTGTCGGCAAAGTGATGTGTCTGCTTTTTAATACACTGTCTAGATTTGTCTTCAGACACCATATGCAGTGATTTTGGAGGCCAAGAAAATAAAGCCTGCCACTGTTTCATGTGCATGAGCTATTTTGCCCACCCAGAATGTTTGTCCCTGCTTCCTTACCTGGTTAACTCTGTCAGGGAGGGAGACACTTTCTTCTACCCCTCCAGGTTCTTCTGACTAGTCTAAGGACTAAATTGACAAGAGACAGATTAACAAGAGAAAATCAAACAAAAGTTTAGCAACATGTTAAGACCCCTGGAGAACTGAGTAACTCCCTAAAATGGCCAAAGCCCTCACCTTAAATACCATCTTCAGCTAAAGACAAAAGAGGATGTTAGGTGTAGTGGTTTGGAATTTCAAAGGGAAGGAAGCCAATTCACACTGCGATGAAAAAGCAAATGTTTAGTAAACAGATGTTCCCTGGGCTATGCAGAGACAAAGGGACACAGAGCGGACTCTCGTCTCTAGGTGCTGCCAAGTTTTCCCCACCACACTCAATCCATAGTCTTTGCAGATTTTGTTGATGATTGCTCTATTCTAGGAACAGGTGCTCAGTCTAAATTCTTTTAGAGAGTTCCCTGATGGTTCAATGGTCAAGAATTTGCCTGCCAATACAGAAGACTTGGGTTTGATCCCTGGCTCGGGAAGATTCCATATGCCACTGGGCAACTAAATCTTCTGGTCACAACTTCTGAAGCCCATGCTCCCTAGAGCCTGTGCTCCACAAGAGAAGCCGCTGCCACGAAAAGCCTGTGCAGTGCAGCTAGAGAGTAGCACCCGCTCTCTGCGACAAAGGAAAAGTCTGAGCAGCCACAAAGACCCAGCACAGCCAAAAATTAATTAATTAATTTTTAAAAAATGGATTAAAGGAAGTGTTGCTTGAATGAAAAGCATGTTGTTGTTTAATAAAAGCTGCTTCACTAGTTTCAGCCTTTACTCAAGTGTCTCTTCTCAATGGTGCCCATGCTGACTCCATTGACAATTGCAGTCTGCCAACACCTCCTCCAGGAATTCTTGACCACCCTTTCCCTAGTCTTTTTTCCTCTTTCCAGAACACTTACTGCCTTCTAACATTCAATTTGTTGGTTGATGATTTATTGTTTATCTCTGCACTAGACTTTCCACAAGGAGGAATCTTTGTCTCTTTTCTTCACAGACACATCCCCACTGTCTAGAACAGTACATGGCCATATTCAAACTCAATAAAACACATGCTGGATTAAAGATTTAAAGGCAACATAGACTACAAAATTCCTTCTTCTAGAAACGTTATGAACTACAAACATTTAACAAAAATCTGAACAAAAAAAGAGGGGAATAGCAAATGTATAAAAGATATTATCTTAATATCATACCTGGGGCAAAGGAGCAAAAAGAGTTAAACCATGGCACCAAGAAATGAGCTGGGTTTACTTCTTGGTGCATGTCTAGGCAACATAGGAAGAGTCCTACAAAGGAAAAACTCAGGCTCTAATTCCAATTCCCATTGTGATTTGCATGGAATTATCAAGATGCTTTTCCCTTTATGAATCTGAAAGTCTTAATTCAATATGAGATATTTAAGGGGAAATCAATATTTTGTCTTCATAAGGCACATTTCAGAATTAAGCTTGTGCTGTCACCTTATTATTGTAGAGGTCACATCACTGACTCAGTAATAAATCACTTAATTTCATTAAACTAATGTCAAAGTTAATAGAATATGGAAAACTTTTATATATATATACAAAATATCTTTACATGATTTATAAATACGTCTTGAAGCTAGAAAACCATAATGTATATAACTTTTCTCTTAGTGCATTATTTTAAAGAGGTATGCAGTCTCTTCCACATGTGAATACATATTTCTTTTCAGAAATTTGATGTAAACAATCAGCCTTGTTTTATAAAATAGGTTCCTCTGGGCATTGCATGTTTAAATTGGTTTATACGAAATCTTAAACCACTTTAAACGTTCAAGAAACTCATTATTGAAAGAAAACTTCCAGTGGAAAGAGAATTAACTTAAACACCTGTTTTCCTTTCATTTTAACCCTCTGAGGATATGGTATGCTAATTTTGCTTCTTTCCTGTTTTCAGTTCAGTTCAGCTCAGTCGCGTCCCACTCTTTTCGACCCCATGAACCACAGCATGCCAGGCCTCCCCGTCCATCACCAGCTCCTGGAGTTTACCCAAATTCATGTCCACTGAGTCCGTGATGCCATCCAACCATCTCATCTTCTGTCATCCCCTTCGTCTCCTGCCTTCAATCTTTCCCAAGTTCAGGGTCTTTTCAAATGAGTCAGCTCTTTGCATCAGGTAGCGAAAATACTGGAGTTTCAGCTTCAACATCAATCCTTCCAATGAACACCAAGGACTGATTTCCTTTAGGATGGACTGGTTGGATCTCCTTGCAGTCCAAGGGACTCTCAAGAGTCTTCTCCAACACCACAGTACAAAAAGCATCAATTCTTCGGTGCTCAGCTTTCCTTATCGGAGAAGACAATGGCACCCCACTCCAGTACCCTTGCCTGGAAACTCTCAGGGATGGAGGAGCCTGGTAGGCTGCAGTCCATGGGATTGCAAAGAGTTGGACATGACTGAGTGACTTACCAGAAGCAGCAGCAGCATCTTTCTTTATAGTCCAACTCTCACATCCATACATGATCACTGGAAAAACCACAGCCTTGACTAGACAAACGTTTGTTGGCAAAGTAATGTCTCTGCTTTTTAATATGCTGTCTAGGTTGGTCATACTTTCCTTTCAAGGAGTAAGCGTCTTTTAATTTCATCACCGCAATCACCATCTGAAGTGATTTTGGAGCCCTCAAAAATAAAGTCAGCCACTGTTTCCACTGTTTCTCCATCTATTTGCCATGAAGTGAAGGGACCAGATGCCATGATCTTAGTTTTCTGAATGTTGAGCTTGAAGCCAACTTTTTCACTCTCCTCTTTCACTTTCATCAAGAGGCTCTTTAGTTCTTCTTCACTTTCTGCCATAAGGGTGGTGTTATCTGCATATCTGTGGTTACTGATATTTCTCCTGCCAATCTTGATTCCAGCTTGTGCTTCATCCAGCCCAGCATTTCTCATGATGTACCCTGCATAGAAGTTAAATAAGCAGGGTGACAATATACAGCCTTGTTGTACTCCTTTTCCTGTTTGGAACCAGTCTGTTGTTTCATGTCCATTTCTAACTGTTGCTTCCTGACCTGCATACAGATTCCGCAGGAGGCAGGTCAGGTGATCTGGTATTCCCATCTCTTTCAGAATTTTCCTGTTCTCAGAGCAATTGAGAAAAAAAAAGGAAAGAAATTCTTTCATGTTTGGATTTAAGCAGACAGTAGAAAAGGCATCTGTAAATAATCAATACGAATGAAAAAAGCCCTCAACTGATGACAACTTTCATTTTGTTGACACGTAAGAAACTTTCCCTTGCTCCATATAGGAAAATATTTTCTCTTTCATTATATGATCTTTATAATTAAGGATTATATAGATATACATATAGATATATATATCTACATGGCTTTATATTATATATATTATAATATAATTTATATAATATAATATAATAATAATTATATAATATAATATAAATTATATTAAATAATCAAATTATTTATTTTATTTAATAATATATAATTATATATTTTTATTTATTTTAATTATATTTATATAATATAATTATAAATTATATATAATATGAATATATAATATATTATATATAATATATTATATTATATACTGGTTGCAAACCAGTATCTCTTCACTCTTATTCAAAGAGGCAAGGCATCTCTTTTGCTTAATACCAGCCAACACCCCAACTGGGAGCAATGAAGTGCTGGTCTTCTGAGTTCTTCCTTTTATGTCAACAGAGTACCACTTCCATGATAATTGTGAAACAACTAGTGATGCCAGAAATGCCATAAAATTGTTTAACTCTGTTAAACATATTCTTTTAAAAGATTCCTTTAAAAATGATACTGTATATTTGTATAGTACAAGAAAGAACTCAGTGAACCATTCATTTACTAACATTCCAACCTTCTACTATTTTTCTACAGGTAGAAAAATTTTCAGTAAATTGCTTATTAACCATTTGTTGAAATAATATTAATTTGCAGTGTTTATTGGTCATCAAAAATTCCAGTTACCATTTTTTAGAAAAGAAAGGGCACTGAGTTGAGAGACAAAAAGTAACCACTCGGGTCTCACCTTCCAGCCCAACTATACATTTGATGTTCAGTCTTGGACATGTCATTTGGTCTTGTTGAGTCTCGGTTTCTTCATCTGTAAAACAGAAGAACTGTATTGTATTATGCCTTAGGGCTTTCTCACTGTATAAATCATCCAAATATTAGTTTTTAAACTCATTTTTAAATTCCTGGAGTAGGGTTATTAACAATTATCCTAGAAATATTATTTTATTTTTAAAAAAGTTTGTGATATGTAGGCACAGTTTTATATCAGTTGTGCAAGCGGAAGAGGAACTTATTGACAGGAAAATAATTGGATTGGAGCCATGGACACCCAAGAGTAAAACTCCCAGATTCATGCTCCACAGTTCCTAAAGTTACCAACACATACAACTTTAGATGATAGGAGCAGATCAAGAACTTTCCTCATGGTCCATTGGTTAAGCATCTGCCTGCCAATGCAGGGGACAGAGGTTCAATCCCTGGTCCAGGAATATTTCACCCGCGAAGGAGCAACAAAGCCAGTGTGCCACAAATACTGAGCCTGTGTGCCGCGACTACTGCAGCTTGCATGCCCAGAGCCTGTGCAACAAGACAAGTGACCGCAAAAGACCCAGTACAGCCAGTAAAGAAAGAAAGAAAAACAAATTTTAAAAAGATTCTATATGAAAATTTTTAAAAAATGCATGTTCCCAAGGTACGATGTGAACAAACAACAACAATAGCATTTGTTTATACTTATGATTTTAATTCTAAAGCCATAAAATGTTCTGTATAGAACTCTTAAACTGTAACAGTACACAAAAGGAAATTGTATCCATAGAAAATGCATCAGAAGTGAACTGTAATGTAATTTTGGATAATTACATGTGTCAACATAGGTTCATCAGTTGTAACAGATGCACCACTCTGGGGGAGGCTGTTGATAAAGGAAGAGGCTGTGTGTGTATGGGGGCAGGGAATATATGGGAAATCTCTATACCCTCAATTTTGCTGTGAATCTAAAATGTTCTAAAAATAATAATATCTTAATTTTAAAGAGGGAAATTGCAAATCAGTGTAATTTCTCTTTTGGAGTAAATTATATGAAATCATATATGCTTATTTATTTGCTTAAGAACTGGTCCAAAATAAATTTTAATTTATTTTGCAGTTTTGCATTGCTTACATTTTTTTCAATATTTCCTATGATTAATTTTTTTTAATTAATGCTAAACCAAATTTGGGCTTTCCAGGTGGTGCTAGTGGTAAAGAAACACACCTGCCAATGCTGGAGATACAAGAGATGCTGGTTCGGGTTGGGAAGATACCCTGGAGAAGGAAATGGCAACCCACTCCAGTATTCTTACCTGAAGAATGCCATGGACAGAGGAGCCTGGTAGGCTACAGTCCATGGGGTCACCTGAAGGGCACCAAATTATAAATTGTTTTATAAGAACATAAACTTATGTCAATATTGAGTCCATATTTCTACTAAACTGGCCTTTAAATCACAGCCCATAGACAAAGTAGCCCATCAACCCAAGCGCTTGCCTATTTTGGTATTACATTAGTAGATTTCTTCTTATCCATTAAGAACATTAGGGGCATTGAAAATAATTACAATTAGAATCAAGGAATATTAGTGTTTGGAAGGAATTAATAAAAACCAACAATTATTAAGTGTTCAGTATTTGTCCTGGACAAGAGGTCATATGAGGGTGCCCTGGGGAGACCCAGAGTTCTGTTTTCTGAGAAGAGTCAATCCTGGAGACCAATTATTTATGGTAGTCTTTGTGTAGAAACTGTCTCCAGTTCCTGGGAGCCTTAAATTATGGCTTGTGCTAGAATAAGGACAGATGGGGGTACAGCTTGTTGGTGCCAGAGCAATCTCTTTAAAGTAAGAGAAGGAATGTGAAGTCCAGCAGCACTCCGCCCCTCTGTCCATTGCGAAGCCTGAAGTATTAGAAAGTTATTCCATTAAGAGAGCTGGTGAGTTTCCCTGTAGCAGGCTAATCTTTTTAGCTTTTCAACAGTTATGTTACACTTTAAAATCATGATAAACTTCAGGTCAAGTGGGCTTCCCTGGTGGCTAGATGTTAAAGAATCTGCCTGCAGTGCAGGAGATATGGATTCAATCCCTGAGTTGGGAAGGTCCCCTGGATAAAGGAATGGCTACCCATGCCAGTATTCTTGCCTGGAGAATTCCATGGGCAGAGATGCCTGGCAGGTTCCAGTCCATGGGGTATCGAAGAATCAGATACGACTGAGCAACTTTCACTTTCAGATCAACTAAAATGCTCAGAACTTTTTCACATGTCTCCACTGTACATATACTGTATCTGTTCAAATTATATATTTTAACCAAAAAAAAAGAGAGCTCATAGTTTTTAAATTTAATTTTTTCCCAAATGTTCCAGCATGTCAATATCTTAGTTTGATTGATTATAAAGCTAGTGAGCTCTACCAACTTTGGTCACAATTCAGATTGAACAAATGTGTTATTATATGTCTTCCATCAAGACATTTGTTAAAAAGATAAGATAGGGTCAAGGACAGAAACTTGTTTCATTTTTTTGACCAGCTTTGAAATGAATTCAGTTAATCTTATGGTATGTATCTCATCATTACATCCTCAAGGATATCATAGAAAGCTTGTCAAATGCCTTGCTACACTTAAAATATACTAATCTCATAATCTTACTTGAAAAATTAAAAAAGAAAAAATAGATTAGTTTAGTATTAAACATACCTTATGGTTCTTGTGATCAACTGATTCCTTTCTAAAATACCAACCTCTCTATGCAGTACTTGTTTGCACTTTTTGTTAAGAATCATTTAGTACTAATAGAATTCATACTCTCAGTTTTTGAAAATACGAACAACATTAGTCCATCAATCCATTTTCTCCTTATAGAAGAGAAAAAAAACAAGCAACATATCGGATAACTCTTCCATAATCATTCTCTTCTGTTGGTTCTGGAGATTAGCCAACTGCAACAGTGCAATAGCGATGACAAACATATTATCAGATAGGCTTCCTCTGTCTTAATAGCTCCCAATACAGATAACCAGCCCAACAAAGTGGGGAGAGTTTTTAAATGTGTTAGCTGGTTTAGTTTATGCATTCCTTGAACCCATCCTCCAGTATTCTGATTCAGCTTTCTTCAAGAGGGATCCAGAAATACCCAGGTATCTCCAGTGAACAGCTGAGTTCAGGAACTATCATGCTGATTTGTGCATGCTAAGTCACTTCAGTCATGTCCGATTCTTTGCAACCCCATGGACTGTAGCCCTCCAGGGTCCTCTGTCCAGTACTCTAGGCAAGAATACTAGAGTGGGTTGCCATGCCTTCCTCCAGGGGATCTTTCCAACCCAGGATCAAACTGGCAACTTTTACATCTCCTGCATTGGCAATCAGGTTCTTTACCACTAGCCCCACCTGAGAAGCCCATCATGCTCATACCTATATATCATATATATATATATATTTTTTTGGATATGATACTGCAAATTATTTAGCTAGAGAACTAATATGATTACCATAATTCATTGATTCCATGACATTTCTGAGCATTTTAAACATTTTAAAAATTGGAATGTATCTTACCATTGATGTTTCATGATTTCACTGAGAGAATTTTTTTTTTCCTTTCTTCCTGATACTCAGCAGGATGGTGCACCTTAAAATTGATGGTGCATTAGATACAATGATACAGAGTTGTGGGATATCCCTGGTGGTACATGGTTAAGGCACTGTGTTGCCAATGCAAGGGGCACTGGTTCAATCCATGGTTTTGAAATAAGGTCTTGCAGCATGCCACACAGCATTGACAAAAATAATAATACGGTTGTTCAAGGTTGTAAATGAATTTTACTGCATTTCCCAGTCACAGACTCATCTTTAACCTTTAAGCACTTGGGAAATAAATTTGTAGTCACCAGCTGGAATTCGCTGAGAACATGTAAAAGGAACTACACATTTCCTTAGGCCTACTGGAAAACTCAACACTGTTTGTATAGTAAGAAAAGGCAATGGTTTTGGGAATCAAAAACTGAGAAAAAGAAATGAGAGGGATCTGGGAGGAACTAAAGGCTATTCCAAGCTCTAAGTTTAACATGGCCACAGGTGAGTGTTTAGTGATAATAATTTGAAAGATATGTTTAATAAATTACAGAGGAAAATAATTTATTGCTATGTAGTAGCCTTTTGGACATGAACTTGGGAGAACTCGGGACATGATGAAGGACAGAGAGATCTGGCAAGCTGCAGTCCATGGAGCTGCAAAGAGTTAGATACGACTTAGCAACAACAGCAGCAGCAGGCTTTTATTTTCTTACCCTCAGGAAAGCTTCCTGAATTGGAGGTACGACAAAAATAAAACTAACACACAGAGGCCAGACTGTGGACCACTGGTGCACTCAGGAGTCGAGTATACAATGAAACGGGTGACAGAGTCACAGCAGGAAAAATATATGTACTGACCTGCATCTTTAATTGTAAAAGAAGGAAACAAAAGAGTCAATAAGTACCTGGTGGCAGAACAGGAACTTGGGAACATGACCCTTTCAACTCTATTACTCTATCAAGGTCCCTCTTTGGACCCCGAAGCAAAATGGCTTTCTTGAACCTTGGAAATTCAGACTTTCAAAAACTATTGACATCTTCTCAGTAATCTAAGAAACTTAAGTGTCTTCCAGTTACGTGATGCTAACTACATTTCTGTGACAAGTCTGCTCTTTTTTTAACTTTACGGAAGCAATTTTTTTCAGCAACAATATGGTTTATCTTGGGAAGAAAGTTTGACCTCAAGCAATCTCCCTTTTATTTCCTGCCAATGATTCAAAAAGAAATAAAAGCAACACAAAAACCAATTTAAGTTGCCTTCTCAAGACCGTGGCAAAAATCCAAGACTGCCATCAAATCTTGCAGTGGTTTTGGTTTAAGGATCATTAAAATATATCTAAAAAAACAAATCCAGCTTAGTAAAAAAAAAAAACCTTTTACCATAGATTCCAGATACCCACTTTGAGAATTCCATAGACAGAGGAGGGAGACTGACTGGTGGACTACCAGTCCACAGTATCACAAAGAGTTGGACACGACTGAGCGACTAACACCTTCACTTTTTTCTTCCCACATACATAAACAGAAAGCTGCATAGGTATTAGACAAAACAAAACAACATTGTTCTTAACTTTCCTCCATTTAGCTAGCATTATTTAGCACCAGTAGAGGGACTTCCTTGGTGGTCCAGTGGCCAGACTTCATGCTCCCAGTTCTCCCATGTGTCCTGGGTTCGATCCGTGGTCAGAAAACTAGATCTCATAAGCCACAACTAAAGATCCCACATACCAGCAATGAAGACTGAAGATCCAGCATGGCAGCCAAGTACATAAATAAATATTTTAAAATATAAAATGAATAAAATAAAACTAGTAGAAAAAGACGACACTGAAGAGCAATGGTTTTATCACTAAATGGCTAAATTGGATATTCAAAGAGGAAAAAAACGATTAATCTTGACACACCTTTCACACAGGAAAATTAATTCTAGGTTGAATGCAGGCCTAAATATGCAATGTAGAAAAATAATCTTTTAGAAGATAGCATAGAATGTACTAATGACCTTGTTCTAAGCAGAGATTTCTTAAGCAGGGCACAAAATTACTACCCTTAGGAAAAAAAGATTCATAAATGGGGCTCTATTGAAATTAGGAACTTCTGTTCTTTGAAAGAAAGTATTAAGAAAAGGGAAAGCCATCAGACTGGAATCAGATCTGCTGATGGACATTTAGGTTAGACTAGTGCTGTTATACTTTGGCCACCTGATGCAAAGAACTGACTCATTTGAAAAGACCCTGATGCTGGGAAAGATTGAAGGTGGGAGGAGAAGGGGATGACAGAGGATGAGATGGTTGGATGGCATCACCAGCTCAATGGCCATGAGTTTGAATAAGTTCCAGGAGTTGATGATGGACAGGGAAGCCTGGCATGCTGCAGTCTATGGGGTTGCAAGAGTTGGACACAACTGAGCAATTGAACTGAACTGACTGAGTGCTGCTATAGACATTCTTGAATGTGTCTTTTGGTGCACTTTCCATCCATTTCCTTGTATATAAACTAGGAGTGGTTTATTACATAAATTGGTATATATAGTCATATAACAGAATATTTACATCAATAAAAAATAAACTACTAGTACAACAATAAGAATGCATCTCACAAAAGCAAAATTGGAGGGAAAGGCAAGCACAAAAGAGTACATACTGTGCGATTTTATTTATATCAATGTATAACATGCAAAAATAAATCTATAATCATAAAAATCAGATAGGAATTACCTTGCTTCTATAACATAAACTGATCCTGCACGATTTGATGAATTGCAACTTTTCTTCAGAGTTGGTGGTTACTGCTAACTTTTTTAATATTAAAATTTTCAATAGGAATTGTATTTCATGGTTGGCTCTGACAATAAAATAACAACAAAAGGAACACAGATGTATAGAATAGACTCGTGGACTTTGTGGATGAGGGTAAGGGTGGGATGATATGGGAGAAGGGCATTGAAGCATGTTAATTGTCATGTGTCTAATCAATCGCCAGCCCAGGATTGATGCTCGGGACTGGTGCAGCGAGATTTCCCGGAGGGGAGGGAGGAGGGAGGGGGGTTCCGGAGGGGAAGCATATGTAAACCCATGGTGATATCATGACATTGTATGGCAAAAACAAGTAAAAAAATAAATAAATAAATAAAAAATTAGCAGTTCAGATGTTTAACAGACTATAGAACTCAGTTTTTACTCATCTCTGTAGGGAATCCATATTACTACATTCTCATTTGAGTTTGATGGAAAAGCAAAAAAGAAAACACAAAGCTTCACAATAGAAGTACACTGGCCACCAACAAAAGCAGTCCCTGGTCTAATGTTACTCTTCAAAGGCCCTTCCATGGCATAAAATGGGCTATGGGACATCTGCAAGGAACCTATTTTGTGGAGTATCTTATTGCCTTCAGACCACTAGAGGTTCCAACTCTCAAATCAGACATAATCTCAGAAAAAAATAGATCAATCTGCTATTGAGAATGTATTAATACTTTCACAGGAAAAATGTTCTCAGAGACTGGAATGTAGTTGAGCAGACTCCTAACATGGAAGACATCCTCATTAACATTGAGAGGATGAGTGGCAACTTTGCATCCTCTGTAAACTGAGGACCAGGAAGAAGCCATAACCATGCCCTCATCACAATCAATAGTGGCTTCCACATCCCCAGTGATCCTAAAATACACAAATCTTTAATCCTAAAGTACTCTTTATTAAATGCAAATAATAAACTACGCTTGGTAATCTTATGATTCTAAAGAATTATTAGCAATGATAAAGCAGAAGTCACATAGAAACTGAACAGTTGATGGATAGAAACTAAACTTTGAGTGATGATCATGCTTGAGTCTATAAAGAAGCCAAAATATAATGTTGTACACATGAAACTTGTATAATGTCATAAATCAATGTTATCTCTTTTAAAAATGAAAATAAAAAGGAATGGTTTGGGGACTTCCCTGGTGGTCCAGTGGTTGAGACTCCAAGCTACCAGTGCAGGGGGCCTGGGTTTGATCTCTGGTTGGGGAGCTAGATACGACATGCCACAACTAAAAATCCCACATGTCGTAATGAAGATCTCACATGCCACATCTAAGACCCCAACTGCTAAACAAATGATCAGTGAGCCTAGGAATTTGCTGTGTGACTCAGGGGCTCTGTAACAACCTAGAGGGGTGGGAAGGCGTGGGAGGTGAGAGGGAGGTTCAAGAGGGAGGGGTAACTATGTGTGTGCCTATGACTGATTCACGTTGACATATGGCAGAAACCAATGCAATATTATAAAGCAATTATCCTTCAATTCAAAATAATTTTTTTAAAGAAATGGTTTGGAAGCGTGTCCATTTCTCACAATTCTACATATCACAGATACCCAATCCACTGGCAGGAAGCAAGGGGTTGGTTAACCTGATTTCCTAACAGAGACTGGGGAGATTCATATAATGGGCCACAAACAATGGCCATGTTGGAGTTGGAGGTGAAGGTACAAGAGACAGAGAAGCAAGAAAAAAAAAACACCTTAGGACAGATACCCAGAGACAGGAGGGAAAGGAAGAGTTAGGAAGTAGAAGCAGCTTAGCCAGTGCAGACACTGAGGTCAAGCCTGAGGCAGGCTAAAGAGGCTTCGAGAATAGCTCTGGGAATCACAGTTGGAGAAAGTAGGGAAAAGCAGAAAGGAGGGGAAGAAACGAGGAACAAAACCTATGCTCGGCTAATGAGAAGATGAGTGTTGGTGGTAGAGAATTAAACCAGGTGTGGGAAAAATAACCTGGCAGTTTCTATAGATTAAAGATAAAATATTTTCCAATATATATCAGTTCTTCTAAACTGAGAATTATAAGCCCCATCATAACTTCAAGAAAGCCAGCTAATTTCTACAAACAAAACAGCAAAACTGTTACAGTGGATGGAGGAAATCTATATCAATGACAGAATGGGGAATCCAAGGTTGGGAGAGAGAATTGCCCACCTCTGCGCCTTCCACTGGGGGCTTCCCTGGTGGCTCAAATGGTAAAGAACCTGCCTGCAATGCATGAGACCTGGGTTCAACCTATGAGTTGGAAAGATCCCCTGGAGAAGGAAATGGCTCCCCACTCCAGTATTCTTTTCTGGAGAATTCCATGAACAGAGGAGTCTGCTGGGCTACAGTCCATAGGATCACAGACTCAGACATGTCTGAGCAACTAACACACACACACACACCCCTCCCATTGTAGCCACTAAGTTTCGTATTCTGAGTGACCTTGAGCCACAGGCCCATCCCCTCTAACCTCCCCACTTGCCTCTTAGGCCAGCCAGAACTTGTATTAGTTCTGTATAGTGTGATGTTCTGACCTCTGGCTGGTGAGAGACCACCCTTCCCAGGATTAGCCATTCTTGGAGAGAGCAAAAGGCGTGCTATCTGATACATAGACACCCAGGTGCACAGCGCTGCCTCAGTCATGCCAGGGCCAGGAGCCAGGTAACTAGAGATCACCCTCAGAGCCCAAAGACCACTGAAATTATTCAAACTATTTAATCCTAAACTCTTCACCCAGCCCTGCCTTGCCTTTCCCATGAAAACCCCAATGAAGGCTATGACCTAACACTCCCTGACCCGCACTCATCCCCACTCCTGCTCCTGCTTCCTGACCAACACCCGGCGCTGCTCAGGTGTTGTGTAGCGAGCCACCTCTCTTGTCTCTAGAGAAAGTATGAGTAACCTTAAACTTGTTTTTCAATGACATCTACTACTCCATAACATCACTCAGTCAGCCTCTTAAATTAAGACCCAGACACAAAACAAACCTCTCCCCCTACTCATTCTAGCCCTGTTTCTGATCCACTCCTGCCTCACAATCCCGTCACATTCAGTCCCTGCATCTCCCTACCGGCTCCCTCACCCTGACATTTGATCTTTGATCCCTGCTTTCTTCCTCCCTCCTCACCCAGACCCTGCCTCAATCCAGCCCACACGCAGATGTCTTTTCATCCTGAGGAACGGCACAGGGCCTGCATTCAGCATCTCTGTTCCCTTGATTGCCGTATCACCCCTACAAAACACCCACAGCCTGGCCCCATTCACCCCATGCACGTCGCCCTGACTTTGCTGCAGCCACAGGGCTGGTTCCCATCCAACCCCATTCCTGTTTCTGTCTGCTCTGGCTCTCTCCTCAGTGACCTTAAACAAGTCAGACAAATGTTTCACCTCCTGCTCAGAAGCAGATGAAGAATGTCCCGCTTCACAGGGAATTTGTGAGGACTCGTTAAAAGTTCCTGAAGTGTTTTGAGAACCTGCCTGATCTCAGGCAGGGAAAGCAGCTTTGACAGCAGGGTTGTGTATGTTCACAGTAAACACGGCAGCTCATTACAAGCTCTCAAGACTGGCTTCGGAAATAACTTTCCCAAGGGACAGAAAGGACAGGAAGGGACAGAGATGAAACTATGGTGTGGTCAGCTGCCACTAAGTTGCTTCAGTCATGTCCGACTCTGTGCGACCCCATAGATGGCAGCCCACCGGGCTCCCCCGTCCCTGGGATTCTCCAGGCACGAACACTGGAGTGGGCTGCCATTGCCTTCTCCAACGCGTGAAAGTGAAAAGTGAAAGTGAAGTCCCTCAGTCGTGTCCGACTCCTAGCAACCTCATGAACTGCAGCCTACCAGGCTCCCCCATCGCTGGGATTTTTCAGGCTAAAGTGCTGGAGTGGGGTGCCATTGCCTTCTCCGCGGTGTGGTCAGAGGTCACTTCAAATGCTACATGCAAGTCACCTTAGCCCTGTGATCCTTCTTCTGTCCAGAGTGGTTCCCATATAAAAAGAGCATTTATTCTGACTTCCTAATTTTGAGACTTTCATGCCACAGTGTGTATGAATGAATCCTCTTTATGGTTAAGAAAATAACTTATGGGACTTTCCTGGTGGTCCAGTGGCTAAGACTCCACATTCCCAATGCAGAAGACCCAGGTTTGATGCCTAGTAAAACTAAAAGTTCACATGCAACAGCAAAGATTGAAAATCCTTCATGCTGTACATAAGACCTGGAGCAGCCAAATAAATATGTAAATTGAAAAAAATAAACACTTAAAAGAGAGCAAGTTTATGAGAGAGTTTTCTCTAACATTATTAAAATTTCTCTTGTCTGTTTAGCTGAGAGAAATCACTCACGAATTTATATCTGTAAATAGGCCTTTGAAGTGACTGCATATCTAGTTCAAAATATATCGCATAGTAGAAATGTAAGGGACACCAAGATGATGCTTTTCCTAGATCCCTCCATAAGACTTTCTATGTAGTGATTTGAAGCAGGAGGGAAGATTTATGTCTGCTATGGCAGGGAGCATGAGACATTGCTTTTCTTTAAAATCAAGAAAGCGTCCAGGAGATTTATAAGGCTATGGACAAAGGCACCTGTAGTCTGTGTTTTCAAGTGGTGGGATGAGAAGACAGATTAACCTTCTGCTCCTCTCCCTTTTTAATCTTTACCAAGCTACTTCACAAAATCAACCTCAAAAAATAAAGAAGGCAAAAATTAACTGCCATGGTTTGATTGTTTAGTCATTCCATTCAGTCACTCAGTCATGCCTGACTATTTGTGAACACATGGACTGCAGCATGCCAGGCCTCCCTGTCCATTACCAGTTCCCAGAACTTGCTATAACTCATGTCCATCAAATTGGTGATGTCCTCCAACCATCTCATCCTCTGCCATCCCTTTCTCCTCCTGCCTTCAATCTTTCCCAGCATCTGGGTCTTTTCCAATGAGTCAGTTCTTCTCATCAGGTGGCCAGAGTACTGGAGCTTCAGTTTCAGCATCAGTCCTTCCAGTGAATATTCAGGACTTATTTCCTTTAGAATTGACTGGTTGGGTCTCCTTGCAGTCCAAGGGACTCACAAGAGTCTTCTCCAACACCACAGTTCAAAAGCATCATTTTTTGGTACTCAGCTTTCTTTATACTGCAACTCTCATATCCATACATGACTACTGGAAAAACCATAGCTTTGATTATATGGACCTTTGTTGACAAATTAATGTCTCTGCTTTTTAATATGCTATCTAGGTTGGTCATAGTCTTTCTTCCAGGGAACAAGTGTCTTTTAATTTCATGGTTGCAGTCACCATCTGCAGTGATTTTTGAGCCCACGAAAATAAAGTCTGTCACTGTTTCTATTGTTTCCACATCTATTTGCCATGAAGTGATAGGACCAGATAAAGTTCTAGGACCCACAACTGATTTTCCAACCTGGGGATCTGGCAAAGGGATTGAGAACTCCCAGGGAATTTGAATGTTTATGTCTCCCTCAAATTCATATTTTGAAACCCTAATTCCCATGGACAGTGGTATTAGGAGGTGGGGCCTTTGGGAAGTACTTAAGTCAGGAGAGTGGAGCCCTTGTGAATGGAATACGTGTTCTTATAAAAGAGGCTCCAGCAAACTTTCTAGCTCCTTCTACCAGATGAGGACACAGAGAGAATCTGGAACCAGAACCTGGCCAGCTAGGAACCTAGAAGACGACTCTCACAAAACATAAGCATGCTGGTGCCTTAACCTTGGATTTCCCAGCCTCCAGAACTACGAGCACCTTCTATTGTTTATAAGCTACCTGCTTATTTTGTTATAACAGCTCAAATAAACTAAGACATCAACAAAGATACTTTCCTGCTATAACCTTGAGCTAGCTGGGTAAGATAATTTGACAGGGAGAGATAAGAGGGAAGAAATTCAGAAATGTCAACTGTTAATTCAAGCTAGATCCAGCTGGAGTCACTTCCTTTGGGCAGAACAAGCTCCTCTACTGAGTGTAGACAAAACTCTTCAGAATGAAAAGAAAGCCAGCCTGTGTTTGTATACACCCAGAGAAGCACCTTGCCTCCACTGCAAGATCACCTTGGGGGGGGGGGGGGGGGGGGGAACAACTTAGTTTTTTTTCTCTTTTAATTGAAGCGTGATTGATTTACAATGTTGTGTTAATTTCTGCCAAACAGCAAAGGGACTTAGTTATACAAATACCTGTTCCTTTTTATATTATTTTCCATTATGGTTTATCCCAGGGTAATGAATATAGTTTCCTGTGGTATACAGGAAGACCTGGTTGCCCATCCACTCTATAGGTAATGGTGTGTATCTACTAACCCCAAACTCCCAGCCCATCCCTCCTCCATATTTCCCTTTTTGATGTTTCTTTTCCTTTCTTTCTCTGTCCTCCCCATGCTCAGTCTTCTGAACATGCTGGTGAGACTCAGGGCAATCACAGCTTTGGGCTGACACAACTTCATCTCACTCACAGGGGCACTGATTTCTAGGACATGCCAGAAGAAACTATTTTCCATGGCCCTGAAAATAGCTGACTACTGCAGAAGCCCAGCTCCCAGACAAAGAGGGGCCCACACCCTGGGTCCTATCTGAAGCACAACGTCCTCAAGCTCAGGTCAAGTGGGTTTTGTGTCACTTGCACATAGACTGACGTGTGTGCAGCCAGGAAGATGATCAGAGAAACAGCCTCTAGAAAGAAGTCTATCTAGTATGTGTGGCTCACAAAGGAGGCTTCATTCTGAGGAGCTGGCCAGGGATAGTGAGTCCAGGTGTGAGATCACTGGACACAAGTGAAGAAGAGCAGAGGAAAGTGCTGGTTCTGTGACTGCTCTCTGAGAAATTTCAGCCATGTCTTTTAACATACACTAGGTGGTTTATTTGCTAAGTCGCGTCTGACTCTTGCAACCTCATGGACTGTAGCCTGCCAGGCTCCTCTATCCATAGAATTTTCCAGGCAAGAATATTGGAATGGGTTGCCATTTCCATCTCCAGGGGATCTTTCTGACCCAAGGATCAAGCCCAGGCCTCCTGCACTAAAGGCAGATTTTTTACTAAGTGGGATACCAGGGAAGCCCTAACCTACAGTGAGGGGCCTACATGTGAACAAGTTCTGTTCTGTGAGTGCATTTGTAAATCCAATTTTGTTCTAAAGTCCAAGAAAGTTAGTCAAGGTACCCAACTAAAGCAATCAGCTATATAGTACTGTACTTTAACAGATTTATAAAACTGTTCACACAAGTCATATATAAAAAACAAACACAAAAATAAACATCTCTAATCTTACAGTACAGTACTCTAAAATCTTATAAGTACAGTAGTATAGTATGACAGTTGGCATATAGGGGCTGGCATTGAGGGAACAAGCAAGAAGAGTTACTGACTGGAGGAGGGAAGGGAGGTGGGAGATGGTAGAGCTGAAGGATGGTCAGCAATAGGAGAGGGTGGGCAAACTTCATCACACTTGACATTAATAACACAGGTTCTGGTTCCTTGCTAGAACCAGATACATGTTTACATCTTTGAAAGCTTGCAACTTGAATATTCGTATGTAGGGGACTTATTATACTTCAGCCTCCATTTCCTCATCATGGATACGATGGCAGTCTCTTCCTCAGGTGTTAAAAAGGCAGCATGTGATGATACATGCAAGGGGCTTAATGTAATACTTAACACAGAATAAAGGCTCATTTTACTTCCTCTACTAGAATTATAGCTGCTATTGCTTATTATTTACCCTAAACAAAGATAGGGTAACTGACTATATCCTCTCTCACAGGACATTTATGTACTCGGTGCGGCAAATAGGGACTAAAGAAATCATATTTGGACAAGCACAAAACTGCTTTCCTCATATAAAAATGAGAAAACTGAATCAAAAAGAGAAAATCAGAGTAAAATTCCATGCCAGGGCATTTTGTTCTGTCTTTGCAGCTGAGCACTTCCAACAGAAGGCTTCCACACCACCCACATTTCCCTCACTCCACATCTCCCTTTTTAGTTTCTGTATAGAATGTTCTCAATCTAATAAGCTACTACTCAACCTTCCTGGTAGCTCAGATGGTAAAGAGTCTGCCTACAATGCAGGAGACCTGGGTTTGATCCTTGGGTCAGGAAGATCCCCTGGAGAAGGGAATGGAAACCCACTCCAGTATTCTTGCCTGGAGAATTCTATGGACAGAGGAGCCTGGGGGACTACAGTCCATGGGGTTGCAAAGAATTGGAAAAGATGAACAATTAACACATACACACACTCTTCAATGTTATTTCACTAAGTCTTTGTCAGGCCTTTTCTAAGGTCACCAGGAAAGTGGGTCTCTCCCACCACTGCACTCACCTCCATCTTTGTCATCACATTGGATTTGGGCTTGGACTGAAGCTACTGCCCACACCTTTACATCATGGTGTGTAACTTGGTGTCCATGGCAGGGCATCAGAGAGAGGTCTATGAATCAGGCATGTGGCTCTGTGTGTGTACACACACACATATGCATAGACAGTTATGCAAACAGTGTTGTTGTTGTTTAGTTGCCAAGTCATATCCGACTCTTTGGACCCCACCAGGCTCCACTGTCCTCCACTGTACATGGAAGTAATTTTTATGTGATTTTTCCAGATCATCTGGGAACACACTATTCTATCTAGTGTGGCTGTTCCTGTGCACAGGTACTGTATACTTGTTAATGTTGTCATATGTCAGAACAGTTTTCCTCTGGTAGGAGATTTAAAACATGTGCCCTGCCATTATGATTATAAACATCTATCTTTGTTTACTTGAGGACTGGCTTAAGTTAGAAAATGTCAAAGAAAATAATAAAGAAGAAATAGCAAGTATCCTGGGCTTTGCCTTCCACCCAGTGTGATATGACTCCAATACCCAGTGTTTTTTTGCATAATGACATTCTTGCTGATGAAAGGAGCATGAAGCCAAAAATCTTAAAGTAGCACCTCATACTTTCGGTTCCAAAAATATATTAGCTTAGACCTTTTTCCAGAAGAAAAGTTTGGTTGAAAAGGCAAGGCTTCACCAAAATTTGGGTTGCCTTGATGCAGAACCCACATCTTAAAATAGCAGCAAGATAACTGGCAAAAGCTGTGTACCCCGGAAATGGTCAAGTTCCTGTGTGGTTGGGAGCAGAGGAGGGGGGTTAAAGCAGTGCCTCTAAAAAATGAAATTATTCCATGATTGTCAACTTTTTAAAAATACTATTTTGAGGCATTTGATGGTGGGATTCAAAGCTTCTTTTATGCAGCCAGATGATGCCTTCAGAAATGAATTCCTGCTTAGCAAGTTCTTTTTGAAATTTCAAATCTGGCAAGATCTTTGAAAGGCTGCAAAGTTTCTCTTGCAAATAAAACTCACTGGGCGTTTTGTGAACAGACAGAACACCTGTGATGCTTGGTAACACATCTTAGATGAAAGATCTTCATGTGGCAAACTCTACCACCCATTGCTTTGTAAGGTCCTGCTTACATGCAGCAAGATGTCAACTATGTTAATGTCAGGGCCTTGAATTGCTGCCTTTTCCAAATGTTTTCTCATGAGATGACAGCAGAATATGAACTTCTTCTCTTACACAAGTCTGTGAAACAGAACTATGCAGACAACTTGAAATTCCACATGCCTCTTAAAGGACTTATGCCCAGACAACCTGAAAATTGAAACACGGGTTCCTCCTAATCGTCGCTTTGCTGACATCAACAGCATCCGCTTGCTGAAGATGAAACTCAGTGATGTGAAGCTAACAAAAATGAAAGGACATAAATCCAATTCAGATAGTCTTGGAATACCTTGGTGTTCACTTGATAAAAGCCCATTGTGTCATCTGGGAATGTGAACCAATTGTTTTTGCAACATACTGTTGTGAGTCCAGCTTTCCAGCGTGTATTACCACCAAAACAGAAAGTCTATAGAAAGCGCACTTGTGGCCAGGCTAAAGACCACTCAGTAATTTTAGCTCCTCATTCAAGTCAAGGGAGAGATGCTTTCTCATCTAAAAAAAAAAAAAAATTTTAGCAAAACCAACATGCGTTTATATAGTTTTTTGAATAATTTTTGTTTTATTATTTTTTCTTTGTGCTTTTTATCTTTTTTGGCGGGGTGGGTGGCTGGATTTTACAGCTTGCAGGATCTCAGTTTTCCGATCAGGGATTGGACCCAGGCCATAGCCATCAAAGTGTCGAATCCTAACCACTAGGCCACCAGCGAACTCCCCCAAAGTTATATTTTACTTTTCTTTGCATATTTTGAATTTCTTATTATTTTTTTTTAAATAATATTGCCTGAAATTCATTTTGCAAGAAAAAAAAATGAGGGAAAAAGTACAATTCTTTCTGATCCAATGCAATGAAATAAGTGGTGTACATAATTTTGCTAATACTCTTATGTAATTATCTCTGAGAAGAGAAACTTTAGTTTTCACCAGATTCCCAAAGACTTCATGATGTCAAAAAGGTTAAAAGAACAATAGCATGAAATTCTAAGTATCCTGAAGTCAGAGCCATTTTTCTCAGCTGCCTTTTCCCTGCAGAACCTAAGAAAGGGACTGGATTTAACACCAATGACACTGGTGATTGGTAGTCATGGTTTTACAGTTCTCCAAAGAACACTGACCATAGGAGATAGAGTTTGCTGAATGAACACTGTTACCTATGTATTTTAACTTTAAAACTGACTGCAAATCTTTATTCTTTATCAAGAGAAGGAAGAAAGCTTATTAAGTATCCTATGAATTGGAGAAGGAAGATCTGATTGGGAGGATATTTAAAAAAATATTTCCTTTGGTTGATATCACAAAATGGTGGGGTTTCTTTGCTTATACTTATCTCTATACTTATTTCCAACAAAGTCAAACCCTTTAACCATTAAGCTAAACATCATTAGGGTACTGATATTATTATGGACTGAATTAACTCTCCTCAAAATTCATATGTTGAAGCCCCACCCTCAGACTTCAGAATATGACCTTATTTGGAGACAAGAGCTTTATAGAGGGAATTAAATTACAATGATGTCATTAGGAAGCTTTCCCAGTGGCTCAGCAGCAAAGAATCTGCCTGCAACGCAGGAGACCCCAGGTTCTGTCTCTGCATCTGGAAGATCCCCTCGAGTAGGGCAAGGCAACCCACTCTAGCATTTTTGCTTGGAAAATCTCCATAGACACAGGAGCCTGGCGGGCTACAGTCCATAAGGTTGCACCCACGCGCATGCACGCATGCACGCATGCACACAGTCATCAGGGTAGGCACTAATCCACTGTGATTGGCGCCATTACAAGAAGAGAAAATTTGGACATAGACTGGGCAGATGGGAGACACAGAGAGAAGACAGTCATCTACAAACCAAAGAGAGGCGTGGAACAGATCTTTTCCTATGGTCTTCAGAGTGAAAAAATAAAAAGAAAGAATAAAACCATTAGTTTCTTGGACTTCTAGCCTTCAGAACTGTAAGAAAATAAGTTTCTACTATTTAAGTCATCCAGTCTGCTGTACTTTATTAAGGGGTGCGTGTGTGCTGACTCACAGTCTGGTTCTTTGCTACCCCATGGACTGCAGCCTGTCAGGCACCTATGTCCATGGGATTTTCCAGGCAAGGATGCAGGAGTGGATTGCCATTTCCTCCTCCAGGGGACCTTTCAAACCCAGGGATCAAACTTGCATCTCCTGCACTGGCAGGTGAACTCTCTACCAGTGCCCCACCAGGGCGGTCTGGCTCCAGAGACCATCTTCTCAAAGTGTTAGGCACACTGCATCTGACTATTATTGTTATCCGTTGTTGGTGACAGTTGCCCTGCTCTTTCCCATGAGCTCCAAAATCACGTGGCTTGGGAAAAAAAATCCTTATATGTAAAACAGATAACCAACAAGGATCTACTGTGTAGGGCAGGCAACTATACTCTGTGTTTTAGAGCAGTCTATAAGGGAATAGAATATGAAAAAGATTAGATGTATGTGTATATATGTTATATATGTTTATAGATGCATATATATATATATATATATATGAAACTGACTTACTGTGCTATACATCTGAAACTAACAAGACACTGTAAATCAATTATACTTCAATAAAAAGAAAGCAAAAAGAAAACAAAAACACCTGTCTAGGTGCCACATAGGCACCTCAGATACAATATACATGAAGGAGACCCACAAGTCTCCTCTCCACCTGTGCCCCTTTCTAGGGATTGAATGACACTGGGAAAAACCTGGAGTCACATTAAGTTCCTTGCTTTCCCATTACCTTCCCACCTCCAAGCAATCAATTGTTGATTTCCAGTTCTAGTCTCTTCTCTTTATCTCTAATATTAACACTTCCTTTGTTCAAATTGTCATCATTTCCGCTATAGATAATAGAGCCTCGTCACCAGTATTTCTGCCTCCAGGCTCCAAGACTCTTCAGATTTAGAACACAAGGCTGACCATCTCAATCCTGCCTAAAGAAAGAATTATGTGGTCATTAGCAGAACCCAGAAGATCCCTCATATCTGATTCCATTCTACCTTTCCAGCCTCAACTTCCATCTCCCTCCAAATACCACTTCTGTCTCTTCTCTCTTTCTTTCTCACTCTCACACACACACTATTACAACTAGTATATTAGAGTGTACATTTAAAAGTTTTATTCAGCTCACTAAGAATACATAAAACAATCACTCACAAGGAAACGATGATCATTCACTTTCCTACCCACTGTTTTCCTTCCTGCAAAAATACCCACAAAATTAACATTTTTTTTACTTGCAGAGAAAAAAAAAACACTCTTAAATCAGTTTTATCAGTAAGGGAAAATTTTTTTTTATTATTATTATTATTATTATTATTTTTTATTAGTTTTGCCATACAATGACATGATATCGCCATGGGTCTACATATGCTCCCCCTCCAGAACCCCCCTCCCTCCTCCCCCCCCCCCCCCCCCCACCCCGCCGCGGGAAATCTCGATGCACCAGCCCCGAGCATCAATCCTGGGCTGGCGATTGATTACACATATGATAATTAACATGTTTCAATGCCACTCTCCCATATCATCCCACCCTTACCCTCATCAGGGAAAAATTTTTTTAAGTCATCTTTCAAAGACATAGAACCTACAAAACAATCACAAATCACCAATAGCATTTGTGTATTTTATCATCTTAACCCACATTTTCTGTCTGAAAGAAAAGCTGACTGATTCTTCTAGTGACATAACTGGGTAGGATGTGATTAGGTATTTCTGCTTGCTGGAACCAAAATCTTCAAGGCTACAGATTTGTTAAAAGTCCAGGGGGGTTGACCCTTCTCTTCTACTGCCCCCTGCTGCTGAAAATGTGAAGTTTTCCATTTTGTTGTGAATGAGACTGGGGACAGTCAAAGTGATGCAAAATTCTAGTACCTTTTCTTAAGCTTTCTTCCTTTGAATGTCATTTTCTCCTCCAGTCCACACAAGCTTCGCTTTGAAAGTATATATAAAAAATTAAGTGTCCCCTGATCACCTGTGCCTAGGGTCAGAAAAGTCTCAGCAGTTGGCAGCCATCCATGGTCAGGTACTGTTATGGAGTAGAAAGAAGGAATTGGAAGTAGTTTTAACTTCATCGTGCTGTGATGTTACTTCATCTCATAATTTTATGGGAGAGCATTGTTATGTGATGGTGCAGAGCATGGACTTGTAGTCAAAGCCATCCACGTCTTCATTTCAGCTCTGCCACCTATGGGACCTATTTTAAAGCTCAGTTTCCTCACCTGGAAGAAAAAATAATCAAATAGAAGTTGTAATGAACATTACAGTACATGCATCTTTTTCAGTTATGCTTTCCTCAGGATATATGCCCAGTAGTGGGACTGCTGGGTCTTATGGTAGTTCTATTCCTAATTGTTTAAGGAATCTTCATACTGTTCTCCATAGTGGCTGTACCAGTTTACATTCCAACCAACAATGCAAGAGGGCTCTCTTTTCTCCACACTCTTTCCAGCATTTACTGTTTGTAGATATTTTGATGATGGCCATTCTCACCAGTGTGAGGGGATACCTCTTTGTAGTTTTGATTGGCATTTCTCTAACAGTGAGTGATGGTGAGCATCTCTTCATGTGTTTATTAGCCATCTGTAGGTCTTCTTTGGAGAAATGTCTGTTTAGGTCTTCTGACCATTTTTTTTGATTGGGCTATTTATTTTCCTGGTGTTGAGTTGTATGAGTTGCTTATATAGTCTGGAGATTAATCCTTTGTCAGTTGTTTCATTTGCATTTTATCCCATTCTTAGGTTGTCTTTTAATCTAGCTTATTGTTTCCTTTGCTGTACAAAGCTGTTAAGTTTAATAAGTACCATTTGTTTTTCTGTTACTCTAGTTGGTGGGTCAAAGAGGATCTTACTGTGATGTATGTCAAAGAGTGTACTAGTTCTTTTCTTCTAAGAGCTTTATAGTTTCTGGCCTTACATTTAAGTCTTTAATCTATTTTGAGTTTATTTTTGTGTATGATATTAGGACGTGTTCTTGTTTCATCCTTTTATATGTAGCTGTCCAGTTTTCCCACTATTTACAATAACTAGGACATGGAAGTAACCTAGATGTCCATCAACAGACAAATGGATAAGCAGGTTGTGGTACATATATATTCACTCATAAAAAAGAACACATTTGAGTCAGTCCTAATGAGGTAGATGAACCTAGAACTCGTTATATGTAGTGAAGTAAGTCAGAAAGAGAAAAACAGATATCATATATTAGCACATATATATGGAATCTAAAAGGATGGTACTGATGAGTCTATTTTCAGGGCAGCAGTAGAGACACAGGCACAGAGAACAGACTTGTGGACACTGGTGGAAAGAGAGGATGGGATAAATGAAGAGAGTAACATGGAAACATAGAAGTTACCAAATGTAAAATAGATAATCGGTGGAAATTTGCTGTATGACACAGGGAGCTCAAATGAGGTGCTCTGTGACAAACTAGAGGGGTGGAATGATCAAATTAAACATATTTAGGTCTTTTAAATAAAGATCAGCTATGCATATATTTTAGTTATCCTATTCCTCAAACTGAAAATTTACAATCAGGTTAGATTTCAAATTTAAACTCACCTCACAGAGGGAATACTCTGGAAAGTATAAATCAGATAAATGATGATGACTATCGAGTGCCTACCATTTTTATGACAAACACTCTGCTGATTCCTGTTTATTTTCTCTAATCTTCTCAACAGCTGGCCCTTCAGGTTGAGGGAATAGACTCAGAATGTAATTAGCCCAAAGTCAATAACTTGCAGATGACTAAACTGGGATTAGTTTGTTCTTTCCCTATATCCTTCAGCCAAAGGTTGGGCTTCTCTTGAAAAATTACTAGAATTTTCTTTAACAGATATCTCATAACATAATTATTTGCCAATTTTATTAGTTTTTATGGCTACATGAATGAAAAGAGATTCATCTGACAGATGAATTGCTAGTTCCTAATTGGTAGCTCCTAGTGACTGATTTTGGAGAAGGAAATGGCAACCCACTCTGGTGTTCTTGCCTGGGGAATCCCAGGGACGGCGGAGCCTGGTGGGCTGCAGTCTATGGGGTCGCACAGAGTCGGACACGACTGAAGCGACTTAGCAGCAGCAGCAGCAGTGACTGATATCCCTGAGGGCTCAGACGGTAAAGAATTTGCCTGCGATACAGGATACTTGAGTTTGACCCCTGGGTCAGGACGATCCCTTGGAGAAGGGAATGGCAACTCCGTCCAGTATTCTTGCCTAGAGAATCCCATGGACATAGCAGTCTGGCAGGCTACAGTCCATAGAGTCACAAAGAGTCGGACACTATCAAGCGACTAAGCATGTGTGCGCGCTGATTTGGGCTTCCCTGGTGGCTCAACAGTAAAGAATCCACCTGCAATACAGGAAACCACCTGCAATTCAGGAGACTTGGGGTTCAACCCCTAGGTCAAGAAGATCCCCTGGAGAAGGAAATGGCAACCCACTCCAGTACTCTTGCCCGGGGAGTCCCATGGACACAGGAGCCTGGCAGGCTACAGTTCATGGGGTCACAAGTGTATGACATGACTTGGCAACTAAGCCACCACCATCAGTGAATGATGTGGTTTAAAAATACAGCAATGATAATCAAAGCTAATGCCACATGAGAAGTAATAGACAGAAGAAATAAAATGTTCTTTTTAAACCTGGTCTTTGATTTCCTGTTTCATATTGTAATCTGTTGATATCTGAAAAAGGTATACCTTACTTTTCAGAAATGGCAATATTTCCTAAAATAGACTTTGAGCAATATGAGAGACAAAACAAGCTTTACTCTTACGAAAAAAAAATTGTGGCAAGAAAAACAGAATACCCTTAGCAAAGTATGAAAAAAAATATGTACTTTACTTTGTAAGAATCTAGTTCTTAAACTGTGATGCCACTTTTACTTATGGATAACAATACAGAATTTGGTAGTCCCCAGTGCTGGTAAGGAAAATTTGCCCTCCCATTCACTGTTGGTGAGATCCTTAATAGGAACAAACTTTCAGAAGAAAATTTGGCAATAACTCTCTAAGTTAAAATGTGTACATCCTTTGCATTAGCCCTTCCATTTCATCCTGGGAAGAACATATATCATCTAAATACAAATACAACTTTGTTCTAAATATAGGTCGATCAAATCTGCATTTTTGATAGAGGGGGGAAAATTCTCCAGAACATGATATGTCCATCAATAAGAACTTTTAAAAAAATTTTCATGTGATATAGTGGAATATAGCATGGTCACTACAAAACGTCCTGATGTGGACAGACACCTAAAATATATAAGTCATGTGGGAGGGCACAATATAGACAACTATGGACCGTAGCCTTATTTGTGTCAAATATGTTGTTTAATTAATTAAACAAAGAGGCCATTGGAGTAAGGTGGTTCTTAGCATACATAAGCAAACCAAAAACCTAAGCCTGTAAGTGCCTCAGTGTTACACAGTCAAGACACTAAGGACAACCAATCACAAATAGCCATCTAGATGTTAAGCTCCAACTTTAAAAGAATAAAAAAAGCTTTCAAACCAACATAATATAAAAGACTATATGTGTTTCTGGGTTTCCATTTTTTCAAAAAGTATTGGAGTTTAATATTTAAAACAGATGAACAACAAAGTCCTACCGTACAGCACATCAAACTCTGCTCAATGTTACATGGCAGCCTGGATGGGAGGGAGGTTTGGAGGAGATTAGATATATGTATGGCTGAGTTCCTTCTCTGTTCACCTGAAACTATCACAGTATTGTTAATCGGCTATATCCCAATACAAAATAAAAAGTTCAAATTAAAAAAATTGGAGATTAAAAATATAAAATAAGACTTTGAATCATCTTGATTGCTCCATCTCAACTCAAATATTAAACAAAGTTTAGACATAAACAAGTTGTGTAACAAAACTTTTCCTCACAGGAAATATAATGCCTCAAAGAGCTGACTTTTAAAATTTTTGTTGGAATATAGTTGCTTTGCAATGTTGCGTTAGTTTCCGCTTTGCAGCAAAGTGAATCACCTACACGTTTACATGTATTCTCTCTTTTTTAGATTTCCTTCCCATTTAGATCACCACTGAGTAGAGCTCCTTATTCTATATAGCAGATTCTTATTAGTTATCTATTTTATACATAGTACTGTACACATATCAATCCTAATCTCCCAGTTCTTATTACTTATCCCAATCTCCCAGTTCATCCTCTTCCCCCCTTCGCATTCATAATTTTTTCTCTACATCTGTGTCTCTATATGATTGCAAATAAGTTCATCTGTACCAGTTTTCTAGATACCAGACTCCACATTTGTAAGTGATATTATACAATATTTGTTTTAATCTGTCTGACTTACTTTACTCTCTCTCTAGGTCTATCCACATCTCTGCAAATGGCACTGTTTCTATGACTGAATAATGTTCCATTGTGTATAGGTACCATTTTTTTAATTAAACTTTTAAAAAATATTTTATTTGACTGTAAATCTTAATTTAGGCATACAGGTTCTTAGTTGAGGCCTGTGTAGGATCTTAGTTCCTCTGCATTGCCAGGCAGATTCTTAACCACTGGACAACCCAGGAAGTCCCCATGTGGGCCACATACTCTTTATCCTTTCCTCTGTTGATGGACGTTTAGGTTGCTTCCATGGCCTGGCGATTGTAAATAGCGCTGCAATGAACATTGCAGTGCGTGCACCTTTTTGAATTATGGTTTCCTCCAGGTATATGTCCAGGAATAGGACTTCTGGGTTTTATGGGAGTTCTATTTTTAGGTTTTTTGAGAAACTTCCAAACTATTCCCCAATATGGAGATAGTGCCAATTTACATTTCTACCAACAGTGTAGGAGGGCTTCCCTCTTCTCCAAATCCTCTTCAGCATTTATTGTTTGTAGATTTGGTTTTTGATAACGCCATTCTGATCGATGTAAAGTGATACTTAATTGTAGTTTTGATTTGCATTTCTCTAACAATTAGTGATGTTGAACATCTTTTCATGTGTTTGTTGGCCATCTGTGCCTCTTTGGAGTGCTTTTAAGATCTTAATGACTTTTTACCACAACCTGCAAGTATACAGCCCCTTGTGAATTTGGCACATCTCAAACAGCGCCACCACTTTGCCTTCATCACTTTTGCCTCTTAAAGGAAGTCTGTGGCAAGGGAAGAAAGAGACATTTATTCAAGTGAGCCCAAGTAGGGCATTCAAGTACAACTGCTCTTGGCTTTCACAGGGAATTGAAGGCTGATTGTGTCTGCATCAGATGTTTCTTTTAATCCTATGCAAATTACAGTCCTCAGTAGAATCAGAGAAAGCATGCTAGTTCTTTTTTCTTATCTCTTCTCTCTTTTTATTCTTCTCTCCCACTCTTCCCCACCTCCTTCCTTCCCTCACCCTCTGACTGCAAGCAGAGGAATAAAGATAAGAAACCAGGTTCTCAGTTTTATTGATGGGTTTTATCAATAGATTTCCACTTTCCAAAGTATAAACACACTATATGAAATTTCAGTGTCGTCAAAATGTCAGTATCTTGTGCAGGATGACAGTGTTGACACAATCCCAGCAGCTTTGCCTGTGAAACAGATCATGTAAGTCTTAGTCCTCAAAGCTGAGGCAACTGGTGGGCAAACTGCTGAGTCCTGAAATATCAGTCCTGGATCCAGGGTTGAGATTGCACTGCTTTTCAAGTTCAAAAGGAAACTGCCGTTCACTAGGTATAGTAATTCAAAAAGGTCTTTCCAAAAGTGGCCTCTCCATGAGAGAAGATCCTTTCAGAGTTAGTCTACAAAGAACACTTTAAAATGGGCATATTGTTCATTTACTCTGATAGGTAGACTTATGAACTTACACAGAAGAACAAAATACTACAAAGAGAAAAAGCATTTCTGCTTCCTCATTTGTTTTGTGAGTCATAAAGGACACTGAGTGGCTGTGCAGAAGAGCACGTGAGGAACACCAGGTTTTGGACAAAACACAGATACAGGAGTAAGGGAAAACTTATTCCAGGGTTAACAGGTAAATATTGGCTCATTTGAATAACTTTAGCAGGCTTTGGGCTGCAGAGAGGAAAACATTCTATTTGATCTTCTTACTGTCCTTGTGTGTGTGTGTGTGTGTGTGTGTGTGTGTGTACATGCATGCACACTTGGTGGCTCAGTCGTGTCCGAGTCTTTGAGATCCTATGGACTGTAACCCACCAAGCTCCTCTGTCCATGTGGATTCTCCATAGAAGAATACTGGAATGGGTTGCTATGTGCTCCTCCAGTTTGGAGTCTTTAGTTGGGTCTAACAATTAAACTGACAAAGGTGAATTAGCAGGAGAAAAGCATGCAAATCTATTAATATGTTTTATGGTACTAACGCATATATATGGAATTTAGAAAAATGGTAACGAGAACCCTGTATGCGAGACAGCAAAAGAAACGCAGATGTATAGAACAGTCTTTTGGACTCTATGGGAGAGGGCAAGGGTGGGATGATATGGGGGAACGGCATTGAAACATGTTAATCATCATATGTGAAATCAATCGCCAGCCCAGGTTTGATGCTCAGGGCTGGTGCACCGGGATGACCCAGAGAGAGGGAATCAGGTGAGAGGTGGGAGGGGGGTTCTGGAAGGGGAACACATGTATACCCATGGCAGATTCATGTCAACGTATGGCAAAACCAACATGATAATGTAAAGAAAATTAAAGTAAACAAATAAATAAAAATTAAAAAAAATATGTTTTATGGGACACCAGTGCATTCCTCAAAAATATGAAGACCCCAAGAAAACAGTTCAACCTGTGCAGTTTTATTCTAGGCTGGATGAAGAAGGGCAGTAGGGGAGAAATACGATAAGTTAAATGGAGTATGAGGTAGTTGTAGGGAACTAGAGGAAACAGCAAGGTGAGTTGGTTAGGTTCTTTGGGGCATTCTTTGGTCTTCAGAGAAAAGTCTGCTTCTTTCCTTCATGTCCACAGGGGACACCTTTCAAATGAGGGTCTTTTGGCCTATTTCAGGGAAGAAAAGTGGAATGGGAAGGACTTAAAGTGATCTTCTTGCTTCCACTCTTTTCTCAAACTCTTTCAACTTAAAATACTCAGTAACCAATGTACCGTAATTTGGGATCGTGTGTCCTGAACCCCAACAGGGCTAAAGAGGTGCTCTCCAGTTCTGGAATCTGCCTCCTGGTTTGTGCAGGCCCATAGAGGAAGTAGGTTAGTTTCCGTATCAAATTGCATGCTTTTTGCTCCTTGTGAGAATTGACTAGTCCTGGAAAGTACAGTTCGTTCCCTGCCAGAAAGGTGTTTTAAGATGTTAGAACATCCAAAGATGCAGAAAACAAAAGATTTTTACTATTATTATTAAACAGGAAGTCAAGAGTATGATCATTTTCAACATGCCTCCCTCCCCCCACCAAACAGAGAAGAGTGATGGGGAGCATTTCCAGTCGAAAATAATTTTAAATGAAGTGTTCCAAAATAAATACCCTCTGGCAAAGTCAAGCAAAAATGCCTTCATCACAAGGTAGCTAACCAACTGAATTAGAAACATCAAATATACTTTCAATCTATAGTAATTATATTGAAACATATTCATTATCATATGTGTAATCAATCGCCAGCCCAGGATTGATGCTCGGGGCTGGTGCATTGAGATTTCCCGGGGGGGAGGGAGGAGGAAGGGAGGAGGAAGGGAGGAGGGAGGGGGGTTCTGGAGGGGGAGCATATGTAAACCCATGGTGATATCATGGCATTGTATGGCAAAACTAATAAAAAATATATATATATATATAGTAATTATATTCAATAGTCACTACAGCCTTTTTTCTACAACTTTTTATTGAGTACCTATTCTGTGCCAGGAATTGTGCTGTGTCGTAGGATCCCAGCATGTGGCTATGCCTTCGCTAAGTTTATCTGGGAGTGGGGTAGAAAGAATACAGGCCTGAAATCACTTCAAAAGTGCAGCATGAAGATATGTGGCAAGTAAATGTCCTCACAATCCTCAACTACCTAGTCACAGCACAACAGGGTATACCTAATGGTCCTCTTCCTCACAGTGGGTCAAACATCTTCTAAAGGTCAATTAATTTCCCAACAGCCAACTTATTAAAATTGGAGAAATTCATTTTTTATTACTACTATATTACCAAATAAAGGTTAGTATTTTGGAAATATTCCTTACTGCACCTCTTTCTGCTTTTCATTTTTTTCCTATATATTCCTGTGGGCTGTTTCCTGTTAGTCATTTTTGTGCTTGCATAATATCTGCATAGATTAAGAATCCAACAATTAATTTTCCTAGGTGGGTATACTGATCCAAAGTTCACTGGCAGGAGCTTTTTTAAAAATAATTAATTAAGTAATTAATTGCCTATGCTGGGTCTTTATTGCTTTGCAAGGGTTTTCTTTAGTTGTGGTGCATGGGCTTCTCATGGTGGTGCCTTCTCTTGTTGCAGAGTACAGGCTCTAGGCATGTGGGCTTCCGTAGTTGCAGCTCAGAAGTCATGGCTTTCAGGCACTAGAGTGCAAACTCAGTAGTTGTGGCACCCAGGCTTAGTTGCTCAGTGGCATGTGGGATCTTCCCAGACCAGAGATCAAACCTTGGTCCTCTGTACTGGAAGACCATTCTTATCCGCTGCACCACCAGGGAAGTCCTTAAGGGCATTTTTTAACACCACTTTTCATGATTTCATTACTGCTTAGCAAATATCCTTAAATCGTTTTTCAGCATCTCTTAGAAATGTCTGTTTAATTCTCATCAGTCAGCCAGTTCAGTCGCTCAGTCGTGTCTAACTCTTTGCAACCTCATGAACCACAGCACGCCAGGCCTCCCTGTCCATCACCAACTGCCAGAGTCTACCCAAAGCCATGTCCATCAAGTCGGTGATGGCATCCAGCCATCTCATCCTCTGTCATCCCCTTCTCCTCCTGCCCTCAGTCTTTCCCAGCATCAGGGTCTTTTCCAGTGAGTCAGCTCTTCGCATCAGGTGGCCAAAGTATTGGAATTTCAGTTTCAACATCAGTCCTTGCAATGAATATCCAGGACTGATCTCCTTTAGGATGGACTGGTTGGACCTCCTTGCAGTCCAAGGGACTCTCAAGAGTCTTCTCCAACACCACAGTTCAAAAGCATCAATTTTTCAGCACTCAACTTTCTTTATAGTCCAACTCTCACATCCATATATGACCACTGGAAAAACCATAGCTTTGACTAGGTAGACCTCTGTTGACAAAGTTATGTCTCTGCTTTTTAATATGCTGTCTAGGTTGGTCCAGGACTGGAAAAGGTCAATTTTCCTTCCAGTTCCAATGAAAGCCAATGCCAAAGAATGTTCACTACTAACACACAATTGCACTCATCTCAGATGCTAGCAAAGTAATACTCAAAATTCTCCAAGCCAGGTTTCAACAGTGAACTGTGAACTTCCAGATATTCAAGCTGTGTATAGAAAATGCAGAAGAACCAGAGATCAAATTGCCAACATCTGTTGGATCATCGAAAAAGCAAGAGAGTTCCAGAAAAACATCTATTTCTGCTTATGACTATGGCAAAGCCTTCAACTGTGTGAATCACAATAAACTGTGGAAAATTTTGAAAGAGATGGAAATGCCAGACCACCTGAACTGCCTTTTGAGAAACCTGTATGCAGGTCAGGAAGCAACAGTTAGAAATGGACATGGGACAACAGACTGGTTCCAAATAGGAAAAGGAGTATGTCAAGGCTGTATATTGTCACCCTGCTTATTTAACTTATATGCAGAGTACATCATGAGAAATGCTGAGTTTCTGGAAGAAGCAAAATCTGGAATCAAGATTGCCAGGAGAAATATCAATAACCTCAGATATGCAGACAATACCACCCTTATGGCAGAAAGTGAAGAAGAACTAAAGAGCCTCTTGAGGAAAGTGAAAGAGTTAAAAAGTTGGCTTAAAATCAACATTCAGAAAACTAAGATCATAGCATCTGGTCCCATCACTTCATGACAAATATGGGGAAAAAATGGAAATAGTGAGAGACTTTATTTTGGGGGGTTCCAAAATCACTGCAGATGGTGATTGCAACCATGAAATAAAAGACACTTGCTCTTTGGAAGGAAGTCTATGACCAACCTAGACAGCATATTAAAAAGCAAGGATATTACTTTGCCAACAAATGTCCATCTAGTCAAAGCTATTGTTTTTCCACTAGTTTTGTATGGATGTGAGAGTTGGACTATAAAGAAAGCTGAGCACTGGAGAATTGATGCTTTTGAACTGTGGTGTTGGAGAATACTCTTGAGAGTCCCTTGGACTGCAAGGAGATCCAACCAGTCAATCATAAAAGAAATCAGTCTTGAATATTCATTGGAAGTACTGATGCTGAAGCTGAAACTTCAGTACTTTGGCCACCTGATGCAAAGAACTGACTCAATGGAAAAGACCCAGATGCTGAGAAAGACTGAAGGCAGGAGCAGAAGGGGACTATACAGGATGAGAAGGTTGGATGGAATCACCGACACAATGGACACAAGTTTGAGCAGAGCTGGTGATGGACAGGAAAACCCGACTTGCTGTAGTCCATGGGGTAACAAAGAGTTGGACATGATTGAGCAACTGAACCAAACTGAACTGTAATTAGATGAACCTGTGTTCTTATAGCACTTCAGTTTTTATGCTTTATGTATATCACACATTCTATGGACAAGTTCTGTTTACATGCCTAGCATCCCCATCAGCATTCAAGTTCATGAAGAGCAAGGATACTATTCTTTTCTCTTTGTATCTCAGACACCAACATGATCCCTGGCAAAAATTCTGGATGTAAATAACTTTGCTTCTACAAACCTAATCATATACCAAGTTGTGTATTATACAAAATATTCCTGCCAAGTGTCTTTTTCTATTTAGTAGCTTCTTTTTCTACCAGGCTCATGGCAAAGTCTACCATGTTAGAAATCTATTGTTTTGACACTTTATCCAACAACAGTAATACAGGCATCTTCCATAACCATTAAAAACATATCCATCCCTTTCCCAAAGATTTTTAGTGTGTTGTTTCTTATTTATTTTTTTGGCTGCATTGCACCTTAGTTGTGATGCACGGGCTTCTCTAGAAGTGGCTTATGAGCTCTAGAGTGCTCAGGCTTAGTAGTTGTGATGCACAGGCTTCGTTGCCCTGCGGCTTGAGAGATCTTAGTTTTGGGACCAGCAGTCAAACCATATCCCCTTAATCAGAAGGCTGCTTCTTAACCACTGGATCACCAGGGAAGTCCTTATTGTGTTATTTCTAAGGTTAAATGTCTTTTCGTGTGTTATATGAGCCAATCCTCTCAAGAACACTAAAAGATATATATTGGTGCTGTTTTATTAGAATAGAAGCTAAGCCAGGTTAAGTTTCTCAGGCTCGTAAGCTAGTAAATGTTGGAAGTTGAGATTTGCCCTTGTAACTGCCCAGCTCCAAAATTGATACCTTTTCCAATTCACCTTACTACCTCTATTCTGTCACCTGATGGCCATTTATGCATTCTAAGGAAAATAATTCAACTGTAGCATCCTTTCCAGATCACTATAATAAAATTGTCTCTTTTGTGGCTTTGTCAGTAGAAGCATAATTGGAACAAAGATTGAAGGACAGAACTAAGGAATAGGGCAGCATTAGTTCTGGAGGATCTAATTTGTCATGACAGCTCCCACACTTAAAATTTCTCCCCATTTTCTTTTATTTGTTCAACAAATATTTAGTGGGCACCTACTGAGTCTCAGAGGCTATCCTTTACTCTGTGGATACAACAGCAAGAAAAACAAACACCCGTCCTTACGATGTTTCCCTTATAGAAAGGTGGCGGGAAGTAAAAATAGAGAATTTTTTGTGTGATAATTGTGTATGGGGAAAATGGGGGAAGGTCAAGAAGTTTGGCAGCATCTTCCTTGTAAAGTCCAAACTTCATGGTATGGTTTAAATCAGGGCAGATCAAGAAGTTTGGCAGCATATGACCCAGCAATCCCACTGCTGGGCATACACACCGAGGAAACTAGAATTGAAAGAGACACGTGTACCCCAGTGTTCATCGCCACACTGTTTACAATAGCCAGGACATAGAAGCAAGCTAGATGTCCATCAGCAGACGAATGGATAAAGGAAGCTGTGGTACATATACACAATGGAATATTACTCAGCCATTAAAAAGTATACATTTGAATCAGTTCTAATGAGGTGGATGAAACTGGAGCCTATTATACAGAGTGAAGTAAGCCAGAAGGAAAAACAACAACACAGTATACTAACGCATATATATGGAATTTAAAAAGATGGTAATGACAACTCTGTATGCGAGACAGCAAAAGAGACACAGATGTATAGAACAGTCTTTTGGACTCTATGGGAGAGAGCGAGGGTGGGATGATGTGGGAGAATGGCATTGAAACATGTAAATTATCATATGTGAAATCAATCACCAGCCCAGGTTTGATGATGTTTTGATGATACAGGGTGCTCAGGGCTGGTGCACCAGGATGACCCAGAGGGATGGAATCAGAAGGGAGATGGGAAGGGGGTTCTGGAAGGGGAACACATGTATACCCATGGCAGATTCATGTCAGTGTATGGCAAAACCAACACAATATTATAAAGAAAAAAGTCTTTCTTGAACTTGTTACAATAAAAAAAAAAAGAAGAAGAAGAAGAAGTTTGGCAACATCTTCCTTATAATGCTCAAACTTCTTGGTGCAGTTTACAGCAGGCTTCACCATGTGGCCATCATCTATTGAATACCACTCTGATCATCACGATCAGTGTTCTGTTCTAATAAGGCTTTTTCTGTCTCATATCTCCAGATGCACTAATTGATATTCAGCCTTCAAGGTAATGGACACCTCATATCTTTCATGGTATCTTTGAAATCATTCTCTGACACCCTCAGGCTCTTGTTTGTATACAAGAGCATGCTTAACTATAGCACTTCTCACATGTTTTGTTGTTAAGTTTCCACTTTCAATGTCTATCTTTTTCAAATATACAACAAACTCACAGATAGCAAGAAGCATGCTGCTTCACCTTGAACCTGCTTAATATTTAGCCTAACAGAGAAGAAGCATTCAACAAATGCTATATGAAGGATACAAATAGATGCTTAGCTGAAAGAAGACATTTTAGTTACTAAAGATTGTCAAATTTGACATCAAGGATTAAAATTAGAGTAATTTATATGTGAACTTTGAAGACAGTAAACTATGAACAAAAGTTAACAGGATTATTTGTAAAGTTTTTTTATAAAACACAACTTGAACAAATTTTCAAGATGAAATTGCTAAAAAACATAGTTCCATGCTGACACAGACTAGTACACTTAGGATATTACTTTAAAAATATATGATGCTGAGCTTTAATATTTTTGATATTTTTATTGCAAATTACCAACTATTTATAAAGACATTAATTTGCAGTAAATTGACATTATTCAAATGTTCACTTTTTTCAGAAAAACATAGTATCTCTAAGTATCATAGGCCTTATAATCAGTCTCTGATAGAACCAAAACTATAACAGGCATCTCTCAGTATGTATTCATCACACTATGTGAAATATTTGCTATACACTCACGGCAATTTAAAAAAATGGGTATCATCTTACAAAGTAAATTCTATGCTATCTTAATTATCAAGAGCCTACTTTGACATTCAAAAGTAAAATGTAGTATCAATGGATTTAGTAATAACACTGCTCTATGATTTTGAATATTAAAGGTGCTGATCACAATTCTTTGTGTATCAATCAATAGTAACTTAAAGTTAAATTTCATCATGAAAATGCAATCTTTGCTCAAAAAATTAAAATACTATCTTGGCTATGAGTTTTGATTCACATTTCAAATGTAAAACTTCAAATATATAGGTATCATCATTTGCCTAAAAAGTCATTGAAATTATCAACTATTATAATGTAAAAAAATCAAAACATAAAACATGCAGACAGGAAACCTAATAACCACTAAATTTATATTTTAATAATTTGTTTCATTTTTAATGTTTTGAATGTGTAACTGACGGAATGCGTTTTTCCAGTCAACACTCTTATGGCCCCTTTGGGTGGTGTTGGAGAGGACTTCCCCTGAAAGCCTGATTTTGAGGGACACATGATCTTTCCCAGGAACACGTGCAGACACTTTGGCAGTTGATGTGGAGGATGAGACATTGCTAAAAGTGGTAGAAGATATCTCTTTCTGGCTAGAAGAGTGCTCACTATGATCTGAGTTCAGAGAAGCTTCTATACAAATATCTTCAGCAATACATACATTAATAGTATGAGTGTCTTTTATATCTCTTTTCTTACAGCGGATGTTGGCATAACAACTGCAATAAAATTTTTCAGAAAATTGTAGCAGGTCTTCATATGTGGGTTTCCCATGTATGGTGTATTTTCCACCTTTCCCTCTTTGAATAGCAAAATTCATTGGGTTCAAGTGAAGATAGTCGGTTGAATTCCAGTGTTTCCTTGTACACACTCCTTTCTCATGGCAAAACACTTGGCTACACATTTTGGCTGCTAGAGTGACGTTGATTATATAAGGATTCAGTATAGTATTCAAGTAATTGTCTAGGTTCATGCAAGATTTCTGTAAAATCGTAAGAAGATCCGATTATTAAGATGCAAGTGAGTTCATATGTGAATTAATTCACTATGTTAGCAATTTATTTCATGGAATTCTCTGGGCAAGAATACTGGAGTGGGTTGCCATTTCCTCCTCCAAGGGATCTTCCCAACCTAGGAATTGAACCCAGGTCTCCTGCATTACAGGCAAATTCTCTATCATCTGAGCTACCAGGGAAGGCCAAACAATTTCTAAAGAAGCACACACATAAAAACCAGACTCAGTAAGGGTAAGAAATGTTTTTATCTTTCTTTACTTTAATAAGCAAGGCAATTCCAACTGTTCTTTGTAACATTTGTAAGTTTCGCATGCTATTTCATGTCACTAAATAATCAACCAGTTGAAGTTTAATATACCCAGCCTTGGGCTTCCTCAGTAATTCCTACACTAACAGGGGTGGAAGGGGCAGAATGGTACAGTGTGGGTGGAGGGATTAGAGCATGAGGTCTGGAGTCCTTCTGCCCAGTTGGAGTCACAGATCCATGAATAGCTAGCTGTGTGAGCTTGAGAATTCCTTAAACTTTCTTAGTTTCCTTTCTGGGTGACATTGTAGAAAGTAATTAAGCTGGCTATGATTCAGATAAAATACAGATAATTATAGCACTTACCTCATAGAGTTATTGTGAAGATGAAAGGATACAATGTATGTAAAAGGGCTAAGCACAGAGCCCAGGATATCATTGATTACCTCTTGAAGTATAAACAATATAAAGTACAAATAAATGTAATAGACATCACATTTGTCAGACATGTTTGGGCATTGTGAAGAGTGGTTTCTAAACTCCTAGCTCAAAACAACTAAACAGTTTCAACTGAGTTTTTTGTTGTTAGTAGCTAAGTTGTGTCCCATTCTTTGTGACCCCATGAACTGTAGCCCACAAGGCTCCTCTGACCATGGGATTTTCCAAGCAAGAATGATGGAGTGTGTTGCCATTTCATTCTCCGAGGGATCTTCCCAACCCAGGTATCAAACCCATTTCTTCCATGTCTCCTGCATTACAGGCAGATTCTTTACCACTTAGCCAACAAGGAAGCTATCACCTGAGTATATAGTAAGTTTTATGTATAATTCAAGTATGGTTGAACTATGACAGCTCTTTTGCAGATATACTTACTGGAAGAGTATGAGTCACTAAAATGATTCACCTTGAAACTGATATTTTCTAAAACTGGAAATCTGTCCTTTTCAAAACATGGAAGGTAGTTGCTTTCTTTCATGATCAACAGTTCCATTGAGTGAATTGGCCATGCTCTTCCTTCGTTAGATCAAAGGAAGTGCTTGTTTGTGGTAGGTTGGCAGGCAAGTTGAGGAACCTTGGAAGCTTCCACTTGAATCTATTTTTTGTTACCTTCTTGAGATGACACTATCAATGGCTGGCAAAATAAGAGCCTTCCAAGGATATTCATTCTCCAGTCCCATGGAATCTGTGGCTGTGTTACTTTACATGATGAAATGGGCTCTCCTGATATGATTAAGGTTGTGGATCTTGAGATGGGGAGACTCAACAGCCAAACCACTCTGAACATGACTGATCTTGTCTGATCTTGTAAGCTAAGCAGAGTCGGGCCTGGTTAGTACTTGGATGGGAGGAGATGGGGAGAATATCCTGAACCATCTAATAGGCTCAATCTAACCACGAGTCCTTAAAACTGTAGAAACATTTTCTGTTTGGATTTTAAAAATGAGCTTGGAGGAGGACAAATACAAATATAAGGGACACTCAACCTGGCATTTCTGGCTTTGAATGTAGATGAGAGGACCAAAAACTAAAGAATACAGTGACCTTTTGTAATCAACGTAACCATAGCCAGTCAGAAAATAGAGATCTTGATGCCACAAACATGAGGAAATGAATTCTGCTAACAACCCAAATGAGCAAATGAGGGTCTTTCCATAGAAAGGAATGTAATCCTGCTGATATCTTGATTTTAGTGCATTAAAGTCCATGTTGGACTTCTGAAGTACTGAATTGTAAAATAATTTTCTGCTGTTTAAACCATTGTTTGTTGTTATTTTTATGGCAGCAAGAGAAAACCTCTTCTTAATTCTCCAGTAGCCTTAAATAGAGTTTAGAATACAATTCACTTGTATACTGCCTGCTGGGGTGAAACCTCTCCTTCCTCTTGTACAACCCCCTTCACCCACTTGGCCTTGCTGTTTCACAAGGGCAGCAGGTCCATTTCAAACTGCATTTACTGTCCCCTATGTCTATAATTCTCTTTCCTCTCATTTTTAACATACCTGACTACATCTTGTCATTCAGATTGCAGTTTTAATTAGACAAGATCCTTCTCAAACACCTTTCTTGTCCACTTTCTCACAACTATTTTAGTTTTCTGCATAAAACTTATCACATACAATATTTTTGTTGTTTTGTATTGTTTCTATTCCTCCAAGTTTCACAAAGGCAAGAACTTTATCAGTGTTATTCAACATAGTATTACCAGTGTCAAGAATATATAAGAATTTATTCCAAAATCAGATGATATTAGAGTTGAGTACAGAGACAAGAACTAGGTGAGAAGAGGGGGAAAAGAATGACAATGTTGGAGAATCATTAGCCTACCCAAGATGTAGTCTTTGGAAATATCTAAACCTGGCTCTCTAAGAGAAAAAAATCTGTTTTATAGTGTTTCTCAAGACCCATGGTATAAATCTTCCTACCATGGCCCATTTTAAGCTACCAACCTGACATACCTGAGTGCAGAGTTAGGAATCAGGTGCCCCACCATTACACTGTATGGAAGTATCATGTGAAGTACATACCACTGTATAATACCATTTCCACTTATACAGGTACAATAGATGTAAATAACCCTAAAAGTATAAGTAATAGGAAAATAAATAATTGATGCATCTTTAGTATTCATTATTTTTGTTTTTAACATAATTTTATTCTAAGCGTTCATAATTTAATTTTTAATAATGACTGTGTTTAACAAACAGCTCACAAAATTTCTGAATATTTATCAGGTCTCATGAATTGGGACCAGGAGAAGCTGGCCCGGTCACAGCATTGGATCTACTAAGATGGAATGGAAGGAATGGTTTGCCTAGATTCAATAGCCACTGCTTTAAGTCAATTCCAGTCATCGCAAGTAAACCTGCAATTACCAGTTTCTCAAGTTGTCAGTGAATCAGAGGAAACACATGCAATCCAAGATTCTATTGATTTCCAATGACATAGGAAAAAGGCAAAGTAATGCCAGAATTAACATTCAAAATTATAAATTTGGGAAAGCAGCAGAGATATACAGCATGAAGTCCATGGGGAACAATTTCAAGGTAGTGTTATTTCAATTCAGTAGAAAATCATCAATTAAAACTGAAGGACTGTCCCTGTGTAAATAATACTGGAGGTGATTTGAGAGTCATAGTAAAAGAATGTGAATGTAAGATTAAAGTGCAATTAAAAACAAAACAAACGTGACAATTAAATAGTTTGCCATGTCATTCTACTAATTGGAGAATGACTGATTTATTTCTCATCAATGTTCTTCATTTTAAAAAGAAGGAGTTCTTGATCTTTAAAAAAAAGGAAGTAGTATAGGGAATTTATAAATTGTTCCATCATAGAATTATCAGGATCCTTGAGAAAGAAGTTTATAGACTTGAGAAAACAGCTAATAAAAGTTAGGCATATTCTTAGGAGAATTATAATTCTTAAATAATTTTCTGACATGTAAAAGATTTTGCAAAAAAGACATATACCTTTCTCTGAACTTATAGTTTCTATTACTTCCCTTAACTGGTGATCAAACCAGAGACAACAGAATCTACCAAATGGGTTGGAGGGCTCAGATAACCTTGAAAGAATTTCACAAAGCTAAATATCTTTATAAATGAAGAGAAAATATGGCTAGTCTGTCTGAAGGACAAGATATCAAAAGATCTCTTCTGGTCTTTAGAGTATAAGGTTTGTTCTCTGTACATCCTAGTATAAAACCTCTGGGCCAAGAGCTTCATAAGACACCATGGCACCTACATCACTAATATTCCCACATTGATTAGAGGAGGGAAAGTTCAGCTCCAACTCAGCAGAGTCCATGTGACAGCTCTACTCATGCTTTGAGTCAAGAATATAGAAGAGGTGAAAGAGTAAAACCTGACATGGAAAATTGTTTTAAAAAGATGAAAATAAAGGAAGAGAGAAAAAGATTAGGTGGTGATAGTTGAAAGCTTTTTGAAGAAAATGCATTAGGAGAAAAGTAATACAATTCATATTATATAGAACAAAATAAACATTTTTCCTCATAAAACTTTTTTTTTTATTGAAGATTTCACTTACAATCAACTCTATTAAATATACTCTGTGGAAAAATAAAGGATTCCTTTTCCTCCCCCTTAGAGAAGCTTTGAACAATTTAGTAAAACTTTCAGAAATGAACTAACTCCTAGCTGCCCCCCACTAGTTGCTGCCTCATGAAATAAACTGTCATTTAATGACTAAATGAGTAAATAAGTGCTCAATATACAGTAATTGGATGAATGAAAGAATGAGGGAAGGCATATGGGCTACTTGAGCTCTTCCGAGAAACAGTACAATATGATATAGTAAGAAAAATACCAAAGACCACACAAGGAAGCCAAGAGTGTAGCCTTGTTTTGCTACTTCTTAGTCATGTAGCGTAGGCAATTTTAATTAATCTCATTAAGCTTCCGTTACTGGAAAACAGCCTTACAATACGACCAAACAAATGATAGTTTGATTTAGCCACTATTAATTGAACACCTACTACTTTGTGCCAAAGATCATGTTTATTCTATTATTCAATCCCACAGAAACTCTGAAAAACATTAAAAGCAAAAATAGCATCTCTATTTCCTATCATTTCAACTTACCCTAGTTAAGCTTAGGTTGAAGCTTCCCCAGATTATGATTCCAGAAGCACCTAGAGCAATGCTCTCACCAATTGTATTCACAAGGTCATCCTGGCAAAGGTGAAGAGTTAACAGGGAGGAATAAAATGAACTGTTATACATTGGACAGTAATACCAAAGTCAAGAATGTTGACCCAACAAAAATTATGTAAATATTTCTTCACTATTCATTTTTATCCTTTAAGCTACCTCTGCCCTACTATAACAAAAATTCAGATTTTTCTGCTATTATTTTAATTACTTCTATTGACAAGAGAGCAGGTCTGTAAAAGAAAAAATAAATTAAAAGAACTGAATTAATACATGGTCTATATTATGAAATCCTCCATGGTTGCTAAGATATTATATGATTACATTAAAATGAAATATAGTCTTATTTATTTTACATCCATATAATAATGAAGCAGAACTACCTGGGTGCATATTTCTAAAGGTTGAAAAGTGAAAGTGAAAGAGTTAATGGCTCAGTTGTGTCTGACTCTTTGAGACCTCATGGACAGAGGAGCCTGGCAGGCTACAGTCCATGGGATTCTCTAGGCAAGAATACTTTAGCGGATTGCCATTCCCTTCTCCAGGGGACCTTCCTGACCCAGGGATCAAACCTGGGTCTCCCACATTGCCGGCAGATTCTTTACTGTCTGAGCCACCAGGGAAGCTTAAAGTTTATTAAACCTAAATTTCACTCCTTTCGCAAATGGTGTTCAATTCCACTAAATGCCACTAAATGCAGACAATATTCCATGGCCTTCTCTCCTTGATTTTCTTACCTGAGAAAGGAATTTTGAAGACATATCAGTAAAAACTGGACGAGCATATACAAAAACTGGAAGTGGACTTTTAACACTGGCAGTTTTGGACATCCGAATGGCTTCCAGAACACGATTACGAGCAAAGAGGGCAGCTTGTGGAGAAGATTTTAGCTTGGTATTCAAATAAACAGAGGGGTAAAGGGCAGTGCTTTCCTTCCACAACCAGTCAAGTGCATCATTTCTTCTTTTCTCTATATCAAAGCAACTTCCATTGTAACTAAATTGGTTATAATGATGATTGTAACAATCAGGAAAAAGATAGTAACCCCATAAGTGGTTTGGCCGAAGTAACTTTCCCAGTTTTAAAGTCTCTTGCATGAAGCTTTTTGCTGCCTTTTCAAAATCTGTTTTCGCTATCTTGGTAGCCTCTTCTAAAGTAATTTGTATATTTTGCTGCAGAACCAACTCAATAGACTCATCCCTGTAAACATCTTTAGGTTTCCAGTTTCTTGCCCAGATAGGCCTCCAGTTTTCCCAGTCAATGACCGCCAAGCCCACGCCATCAATTGGCATGTAATAGGCAACGTCTTTTTCAACTTTGGCCAAATGGTCTTTTAAGGAACCCATCTGAGGGATTCCGCCATTCTTACTGACACCTGTTCTTTCATCTATGTGAGGATAGTAGCCAAGCCTATCAGCATAAAATAATGTAATAAGTTGTCCTGTAACATCTTTTTGGGGGTTTCCTACTAAGGAGAAGAGGCTCAGATCTGGAGGCATGTCAAATATTTTAGCACAACGGTCAGTTGGGGCATTCCAGGCCCACAGGAAAGGAATATTTGGAATAAGAGGAGGTGCTGTAAAGTCCAAAGCCAAACAACATGGAACCAGAAGGAAGGCAAACACTGCCTGGGATGCGCCATTGAACCCAACAGAGTTCCTAAAACAGATATACTGGTGCCTTAGCATTCCCACTGCAAAGAGTAATGGTTTGAAAAGCACTTTTTTTCTCCTACACACTTTGGTTTATCTAATATTTGATGTAAGATATAAATACAGAAGTCAAAGTGTGGAATGAAGCCACTTTGACAGCTAAAAAATGTATAATGATGATATGTACTTAAATGTTATTCTTCTTGCTTCTTGTTTTAGCAGTGTCTTGCAAGTTGCTTCATCTGTAACTGAAAAAAGAAAACAAGAAATGTAGAATATATTGTTATACTCATTTATGTATAAGAGACTGTAAACTTTACCAAGTTCTCAACTTCAAGTGCAGGGAGTTTAATTCAGTGTTTGAAAATGGAGGACTCTTGTGTTTGAATCCATAAAATTTTCTCTTATGCATGATACAAAACTTATAATAGCTAACAATTTTCTCATCTTTCCAATCATTATTGACTCTACAGAGAAGTGAATGAAGCTATTTTTCCTTGTGCTTTCCTAGTTGTGAAAAATGTTGCATCAAGCAATGCCTTAGCAAAAGATTGTTAAGTAAAAATAAAGTCCAAGTTGACCCTCTTAAGCTTGTTTGTTATTTCCTGAAAGACCACTCTATAACGGTCTGCCCAAAAAAGTGAAAATGACCTCTCAGAGAATTTTGAGGTTTTATATATACATATATATATTTTGCTTTTTAAGGGAGGAGGAGGCAAAAATCACTTCTGATAGAGGTAATAACTCTAAAGTTTGCTTGAAACTATTAAATCAAACAAAACCTCCCACCGAGAGTAAGTTGAAGTGCTGTTTAGAAAGATGCTCCATCATATGTCAAAGAAAGTGAAAGTGAAGTCCCTCAGTCATATCCAACTCTTTGCAACCCCATGGACTGCAACCTACCATGCTCCTCCATCCACGGGATTTTTCCAGGCAAGAGCACTGGAGTGGGTTTCCATTTTCTTCTTCAAGGGATCTTCCTGACAAAGGGATCAAACCCAGGTCTCCCACTTTGCAAGCAGACGCTTTACCATCTGAGCCACCAGGAAAGCTCACTCTACTATATGTCAAAATAATGTCCAATCACGTTTACAGTTGATAACATATCATATGAAATTATATCTTCCACTGAAAGGACTGGTTCTGGTCTTGCTTAATAAAAGCAATATGTGAACTTTATTCTTTTATAGCCTTTGATAATTGACACTGTAGTGTCATTCTTATTGTCACAATATGAAAGGGTACATTTTGTGGTAAAATAAAATAGTCTGAGTCAAGGATAAGAAATTAAGCTATGTGTTATTTAACACTTGGTATCTGCAAAAATTACCTATAAGAAAGCATATTTAAATATGCTACATTTCTAGGAGGAAACTAGAATGTCTATTTTAATTAGATTAGTAGCATACTGCTATATAAAGGTACAATGAGAATTGTACCATTTTTTCCCACAAACAAGTGACCTTACCATACCAAATTATCCACTTATCCCCATTGCTATAAAAGGAATTACTCTAAAGAGGACATCACAAACAGAATAAAATAAAATCTTAGGAACTGTTATAGTCTCATTCTTTGAAGATAATGGAATTTTTCCCCTTAATGTTTAGAACATGTGAAAGACCTAAAGATTTTCACAGTTTAAGCCCATCTAAACTTCCTTATTTAGGACCTAGATAATCTTCATCTAAAATAATGGTAGAGGAAAAACTAATTTCTTTCAACTACAAACTACCAACAAAAATGCCTGAATGGTAGCTAGTGAAACAAGTACATAGAGTAAAGAAAGGATTGGATGTCCTTATATCTCAGTGAAGGAGTAAGTTAAGCTTATTGAAATAATTAACATTCAAACCTAATTTCCACATGGTCATTTTATATAAGGAAAACATGGGACAGAATGAACCTATTAGGGAGAATTCTACCCACAGAAATCTTCAAAAAAGAATGGACATTTGTGTCTTCCTGTGGAAGGAAAGTTGTGACCAGCCTAGATAGCATATTAAAAAGCAGAGACATTACTTTGTCAACAAAGGTCCGTCTAGTCAAGGCTGTGGTTTTTCCAGTGGTCATGTATGGATGTGAGAGTTGGACTATAAAGAAAGCTGAGCGCCGAAGAATTGATGCTTTTGAACTGTGGTGTGGACAAGACTCTTGAGAATCCCTTGGACTTCAAGGAGATCCACCCAGTCAAAGGGACTCTCAAGAGATCAGTCCTGGGTGTTCATTGATAGGACTGATGTTGAAGCTGAAACTCCAGTACTTTGGCCACCTCATGCAAAGAGCTGACTCATCTGAAAAGACCCTGATGCTGGGAAAGATGGAGGGCAGGAGGAGAAGGGGACAAAAGAGGATGAGATGGTTGGATGGCATCACCAACTCAATGAACATGGTTTGGGTGGACTCCAGGAGTTGGTGATGGACAGGGAGGCCTGGCGTGCTGTGGTTCACGGGATTGCAAAGAGTTGGACACGACTGAGCGACTGAACTGAACTGAACTATGAAGAAATAATGAAAGAGAGCAGATTGTTAAAAAAAAAAAAGAAGAAGAAGAAGAAGAATGAAAAGAAAAAAAATGAATAGGCACTTCTATCCTTGAAAATCGTAAATCTAAAATTTAAAAAATAATAAAGTCGTTGACATTTAAAGAAGGCTGGGTACTCTACTGGATGTAACATGCCCCCCCCCAACCCAAAAACACTTTCACTTCAAACCTCAGAATGTGACCTTACTAGGAAATAGTCTTTGCAGATAAAAATAGTTAAGGATAGTAAGATGATATCACCTTGGATTTAGAGTTGGACCTAAATCCAGTGACTGGTACTTAAATAAGAAAAAGAGAGAAGACAAAGATAGAGAGATACAAGGGAGAAGGCTGCCTGACTATGGAGACTGAAGTGATGCAGTTATGGACCAAGGAATGCCAAGGATTTCCAGGGGCCAGCAGAAACCAAGAAAAACCAAAGAAAGGCTATTTCCTGAGTTCTGAGAGGGAAAATGGCCCTTCTTACGTTTTGATTTAGAACTGCTACCCTTTAGAACAGTGAGATAATAAATTTCTATTGCTGTAAGCCACCAAGTCCTCGGCAATTCATTATAGTAGCCCTGGTAATCTCATTCTAATCACCAAACGTGAAGAATGGATTGTGGTTTCTACAAGTCTGTTTTCTCAAACTGGTTTGAAGAGAAAGATTAGTATATTCATATGTATCACGAAGTAACTCGTTTACCCAAACTGACCTGAAAACAACAAACCAGTGACAGAACCAGAACCTGCATCTTTCAGACTCATTCTGTGGAATAAAACCTTCTTGAAGTCTTTAGAGTTTAAGGGGAAGAGGAGAATTCCTTCATCCTTTGGGCCACTTGATGATTGTCAACATAACCTCCTCAAATGTCACTGTTTCACACAAAGCAGGACAACTGGTATCTGTGTGAGCCAAGGTCACACATGATCAGAATCCAAAGCACGGGTTTGAGTCCCAGAGGTGACAAGAGTTCTAGAGAAATTTAATATCTCTGAGCAAATAGACAGATATTTGAGAGACTGGGGTGTTAATATATAGGTGAGAGAAAAGAAAGGAGGCAGAGAGAAACAGTTTTAGGTCTAAAGTACAAAAGCAAGATCCCCAAATCACAGATCATAGATTTGTAGTCGAAAACTTAAATGAATCCCACCCAAACTGTTAGAAGAATCTTAGGGTTTCTCAACATTCATTTCTGAGGCCCAGTTAGAAGAACATGCATAATCCCAGAGCAATATGAGTAGCAAAGGTACATTTGGGCTGGCTAAGGTTTTAATTGTCCCAAATACCTCTCAATATACTGGGGGCCTTATTACCTAAAGATAATAATAAACTCAGCCAATCATGCATGCAACATTCACTGAGCCCCCATAGTATGCCAGGAACTACAGCAAGCAGTAGTAACAGAAGAAGAAGAAGGGTGAGAGGAAGGAGAGGGAAGAGGAAAAGAAAAAGAAGGAAGAGGAGATGGAGAGAAAGATGATAGCACACACTTGCTGACAGGTATTAGAAATGCAGAAATTGATGGCCAGATGTGAAGAGCACAATAGTGCTTTAGGATATATCCAAAGCACCATGAGAGGCAAATACCAAAGACCTCTGGGTAGGTAAGGTATGGCTCCACGCAGGGAAGAATGCTCAAGCTGGACAAATGCAAGTAGGAGTGGGGGCTAGGAATGGAAGCAGGGATTAGACATAGAGGAGTGGTGTTTGGAACAATATATTCAATAATCCAGTAGGGAGAAATTTGAGGATCTGAGAAAGAAAGATAATGTTGGCAGTGAGGAAGCTCAGATATCATACCAAGGATTTCTGATTGTAGCCCTTAGGCAAGTGACAGAATAAGTGAAAACTCAAGATGTGTGGAATTATGGCCAAGGTCAAAGGTCATATCCTGTTCTAAATGAACATCTGCTATTTGGCTTGAGTTGTTTGGAATGGTGCCAAATCCTTCAAGTTTTAATATGAAAAATTTTTAAATGTGGAAATAATTTTACATAAGGACAAATGTCTGTGTGTATAAATGTTGATAGTGTTCAAACATTGTGGAGGTGGGGTAAAATATATCAGCTAACAGAGCTTTGGGTTGTCTATCAGGGATCTTTGCTCCAAAATAGTATTTTATTAGGGTAGTGACATAATCAGATTTGTTTCACAACAATTATTATAACCATGCTATACCCAACTAGAGAGAGGCAAGACTAAAGGAGTAGAAATAAGTTAGGGAGCAGAAATAAGTTAGAGAGTAGAAGAGTGATAGGGGGATTTCCCTAGTGGTCCAGTGGTTAAGACTCTGCAGTTCCAATGCAGGAGGTGAGGGTTCAATCCCTAGTCAGGGAGCTAAAATCCCACATGCCTCATGGCCAAAACATCAAACAGAAGCAACATGGTAACAAATTCAATAAGCACTTTAAAAATGGTCCACATCAAAAAAATCTTTAAAATTTTACATTAAAAAAGAAGAGTGATAGGGATGGGAAAAGAACAAGACTCAACAGCCATTGGTCACCAATTGGATTTGGAAGATTAAGGAAGCTGGTAACTTGAGACTCCTCGGTTTCTGGCTTGAACAGTTAGAAGGGATCAGACTGAATCAAAAAGACAGTCACTCAGTCTTTTTACCCCCATAATTCTCCGTCTCTTAGAAAAATAGTAACAAACTTGATGAAGATAGTGGTAGTGAAATTTTCTATAAAAAGTAAAATATCTTAGATATCTGAAATACTTTAAAGCTATTTTTTAGATGTCATTTTATGCCCTGTTCAGATCTGCTACAAAATAATTTGGGTTGGGGAAGGGTGACTAGGTGGGAAGGAGAAGATTTGAGTTTAGGTGGAAAAGATTGACCATGGATTAATAATTGTAGAAACTGATGATGAGGATACGAAGGTCAATTTTTTTCTACTTCTGTGTATGTTTGAATTGAAGGAGATGAGGATGTTCCTCAAAGCAGAAAAATCCCCAAAGCAGTTTCTTCTCTTAAAGCAGAAATTTATGTTTTCAAGAAAGAAAGGTGCTTTCAAGCAAGACATTTTTCCTAGAAAATTTCACATGAAGCTGTGATATTTTATAATGTAACTTGGCCAGAAATTAGATAAGGTGATTAACTTGGTTCAAAAAGAGAAGTTAGTAGCATTTTTGGCAGCATTCCATCAACTCCTTTTCCTTCCCCATTCTTATCATTATTATTACTATCATCATCCGCATTCCTTATTATTGGTTCCTTCCACTTTGTCAGTTTCTCCCCCAGAAAAATTTTGCACAGGTTGGAGATCCTCAAGACTAAGAAATATTGCTAATCCTTAATCTGTGTATTCCCTACAAAGCACAAGTAAATACAGAGAAATTGTCCTCCTTAAGTCAGAGTCATAGCTTTAAAAACACAGCATATTATGGAGCTTTTAATTTTTTTTTTTCACAGAAAGCCATACCTCATTGTTCCCTATCAGGCTACACAGCAGAAATGTGAAAAGACTACTTACTTTTGAAGCAAAATTTAACTTTTCTTCTAAAAAGTCTTTAGGTCAGAAACAGTTACAGATAATCCAACAGTTCTGCAGTATTCAACCTGCTGGATGAGAAAGGACAGCTCTTTGCCCAGTCAGTTAAAGAAAGACTTAATTTTTTGAGATGTTATGGGTGTGATGGGGAAAAGGGGAATTTTGTATGTGTGGGTGTGTGTGTGTATTTCAATATGTGTGTTTGAATTCCGGCAAATGCAACTGCCTTCCTAATAGAAAGAATTAGCCAGGATGATAAGTTAATATAAGAATGCTATAAATGTTTCATTGGCATTTGAAGTGAGTTTAAGAACTCAATGATAGAACAAACTCCTATGGCAGTTGTTTTGATGGTTAAATATTTTGTGATACAATGACAGATTTCTGCAGGGTAATATAGATCAAGAATCAACTTTAAGACACTGGTTTCAAGGAAATATAGCATTCAGTGTAAAAGTAATCTTTTCCTACAAAATTTAAAAAATGAATTAGACTGAATATTTTCAAAATGATGAAGAAAGCCATGTTTGATATTTGTTAGCCATAAGAAAATAATTTTCTGAGTTCAGCTTCATTCCATGAAGTGGGACTGGAGAGGGAAGAAGAGAAAAAGAAGAGTCAAATAAATAACACAGTTCCTCAAGAGAAGTCCCCAAAATCTAATTTTATTTAATTGCTGTAGTGGAACAAAAATATGTAATTTATACATGCTCATTTTATGCAATAAAAGCTTGCCCTGCTGAGCCATGGCATAATCAGAAAGTAATCTAGTTAAGAAGTTAGAAAACCACAGTGTAATTAAACAAGAATTCTAAATATTGAAACCTTAAACAAGTTTATTGATATATTGTAAAAAGTATAAATATTCACTTATTGAAAATGCATGGCAGGGTCAATACCGACAGTGTTATTGAAAATAAGAAAGCAATTCATCTTATTCTTGGACAACAGTTCCTTTGGAAAGTATGTGAATGTTCCTATTAAGGATTTTCTGTGTCCAAAATATCTTTGTACACCCTAGAGGTATTATAAAAGATATACATAATATACCTTTAACTGTAGAATTAGGTTATTGTCAACTTTCTAAGCCACTTAGTTGATACTCAATACATACACACAAGAGTTAGTTATTAAAGGAATGAACTCAATGTACTTTGAATCCCAGTAAGCTCAAAACCATGGCTTATGGTAACACTTTAAAATGAAGATTTTCAAACAAGAACCAAAATGTATCATCCAGAAGCCTCAGAACTATCAAACAAAAACCAGAACAAGACAGCAATTAGAGCAGTAAAAACAAATCTTGTGAAGAGTGCAATAGGGAAAAAGAGACCTCAGTATACAACTGGGCTCAATTTTTAAATACAGCAAGGAACCTGAGAATTTATAACCAAGAAACAGAGGGCTGAGGGTGTCAATTGGGTAGAAAATTACTAAAGGAAACAGGCGTGAGGGAGAGTCTGGTTAAAGTCACCTGACAGGATTCGTGCTGAATGCAGGCCAGGTGGTCAGAAGTCACGTGGGGGATGGTGGCAGGTGAGGAAGCTGCTACCCGTCCAGGGGATCAGAGGAGGAGGATGGGGGATTCGTGGGAAGCTGCCTTCCCAGGGTTCCTGCTAGAACTGGACTCTGTGAGGACGGCCACAGAAGCCCAGGGTTTGAGGCCATGGCAAGAGACCTCAGCGAGCCTGACATGTAGGGTCCAGTGGAGAATCTTTGTCAGCCCCCCTGTTTGTGAATGCAGAGTGAGTTAACCAGTTAATGAAATAAATGACTTTGATGTATCTGAATTTTCAGTAAACTCAAAATCATGGCTTGTGGTGACACTTTAAAATGAAGATGTTCAAACAGAATAAAAAAAGTGTAGCATCCATAAGCCAGAATTCAAACATTACTCAGAAGACAAGTATGTCTTCTATAGCCAAGCATGACTTCCTGACACACCCAGATATGACTGAAATGAAGTAACTGACCAGTGGAATAAAGCCATGGAGAGTCTCTAAATCCTAGAGGCTAATTAGGACAGTAGCTTCCCGGGGGCCCTCCTGTCAGAGCCCAGGCTGAGCACCGTGACGCCGTCTTGCAGCCATCCCAGCAACTTTCCATCACTGAGATCTGGGACCAGGGCTGGTTCTTCTGTGGCTCCAGTGGCTCAGCTGCCTGGTATGGATGGGCCAAGGGGGCTTAGCAGGTTGGAGTTCAGGGCACACAGCCTGCCCCCAAAGATGCCAGAGCTGCATATTGATTATTTCTAATTAAAGTTTACTTGGAAAGCAGCGCATATATGAACGCTTTGATCTTTCTTCGTCTCCCTGAATACAGGAAATAAATCTCTCTTGTGAAGAGTACCCCCCAAGTAATAGGATGCAATAGAGACATCCTTATAACCAGAGATAATTCATTTCAGGGCTGAGAAGTCCATATACACAAACCCTGTTCCTTCTTTAATACTTTACTACTCGAGCTTAAGCTTTGCTTTATTTCCTTATTTATTAAGGCCTCAAACCTAAGCCTCTTTGTCTTGGTAAATGCTCACAAACGTATTGTTCCTTTACATAAAAAGATACAAAAGCTGCCTACTTCATATCACACTCTGAGCATCATTTTCTGATCTCTCACGCACATGAAATTTTCTCCTGTTTATGTGTCTTATGTAAATTTTATTACCAGTACAGGCACAAGAACTCAAGAAGGGTAGCAAGGAGTAGTTCTACCTCCTGGACAGTACCAGTCAAACTCAAGTTTAAGAAAAATAATGAATACCTCTATCATTACCAGTGCTTTGCACAATGAAATTCCCAATAGTAAAATAGCTATAACATGAGCTATGAGTTTGCACTTGGTCTCCTGTTAGCCATAAGAGTTGTTTCTCTTCCCTTGACCAGTCAGATGACATTCAGTTTTTATTTCTCTGAATTGTCAAAGCCCTGGTTACTCTATCTTCTACATATGAGATTATATCAAAGGTCCAAATGATCACCATCGTCTAACACAACATAAAACACCTGTGTATTCATAAATTTCCTTTGTCCAAAGACAACAAGGACCCAATGGCATTAAATGTACCTGAGCACATTTACTAAGGGTGAAGATAAACACCATTAAACAACAGATGGGCTCAGCTTCAAAAGACAATGCGACAAACAGATGTTTTCTTCTTATCTGTTTAAGATATCTGGAACCTGTAAAGATACTTCTACATGGAGCACTCAGGGTACAGACTGATTTTTTTCTTAGTATAGAGGACTGTTTCAAAAATGTTGTCAAGAGTTTTAAGCAACTCAACATTTATCATCCTAGAAAGCCATGTTCTGCAGTCTGCCTTTAGAATGTATATTTTGGAGACTTTGTTGATCCAGTGGCTAAGACGCCACACTCCCAATGCAGGGGTCCCAGGTTCAATCCCTGGTCAGGGAGCTAGATCCCACACGCAGCAACTACAACAGCACCGCCATATAAATGAATCTATATTTTTTTAAATGCCTATTTTGTGAAAGCAAAACTATGGCTAAAGTCTCAAGCAACCAGTCTTCTCAGCAGGAATGTGTGGCAATCCAGTCTAGGCCAGCTTTTCAGCCACGATGTAAACAAAAATAAAAGTCAAAATTTTCATCACCCATGAAAGTTCCTATTCCTTTGAAGGAAAGGTTTGGGGAGTTACAGGTTCTCATGGACAGAATTAATTACCTATGGGAATTCTATATATCTTATTCCAGTGGGATCTTTTGTGTACCTCTTATGTTAAACATTTATTCGATTTTTTTCTTAGATTTTAAAAATCTCTTTTCTGAACCTAAAAATATACCTCTCCATGTCTGTTCCTACTGTGCAGCCTTTCCAAATACCAATAGATATGATTATTAGGGCTTCCCTGGTGGCTCAGCAGTCAAGAATCTGCCTGCAGTGCAGGAGCTACAGGAGACATAGGTTCGATCCCTGGGTCAGGAAGATCCCCTGGAGAAAGGCATAGCAACCCACTCCAGTATTCTTGCCTGGAGAATCCTATGGACAGAGGAGCCTGGTGGGCTATAGTTCATGGGGTAACAAAGAGTCAGACATGACTGAAGCGACTTAGTACGCATGACTATTGAAGTGTGAATCTCTGATTGCCACCAGGGTTATTTTAAATCTATCAACACCGTCAGAAAAACTGTACTTTTTTCTTAGCACCAGTCACAATTTGTGTTCAAATTTGAAATGTCTGCCTCCCTCAGTCAGTTCAGTCACTCAGTCATGCCTGACTCTTTGCAACTCTGTAGACTGCAGCACGCCAGGCTTCCCTGTCCATCACCAACTCCCAGAGTTTGCTCAAACTCATGTCCATCAAATCGGTGATGCCATCCAACCATCTCATCTTCTGTCGTCCCCTTCTCCTGCCTTCAATCTTTCCCAGCATCAGGGTCTTTTAGAAGGAGTCAATTCTTCGAATTATGTGGCCAAAGTATTGAAATTTCAGCTTCAGCATCAGTCCTTCCAATGAATATTCAGGACTGCCTCCTTTAATAGACTGTAAACTCACTATTACGTTCCAATTCCCAGTATTCCCAGTACTGTGCTTGGCCCCTAAGTTTTTAACCGAGTGTATGAGTGAGTGAATCTATCTGCTAATCCTTTCAACTAATTACTTTTTTGCTTATATATTAAACTACTTTTAATCTTCTATCATTCTCCCAAATCCATTATCTATTGTATAAAACTCAAGTTATCATATCTTAAACGTTAACAAGATAAAGAGTTGAGGATGTGACAATTATCATTCTTAAGTAACAATAGCTATGTTTTACCTTACCTTGTTATAATGAAAGTAGAATGTATCTTAGAGGTTACAATTAGCTGAGATTATTTTCTTTTTCTTTTGGCCACATCCCAGAGCTTGCAGGAACTAGTTCCCCAACCAGGGATCAAACCCCAGAGCTGACCAATGAGAAGGCCAAGTCTTAACCACTGGTCTACCAGGGAATTCCCTAGCAGGGATTTTAACTAATCTTATTCCCTTAGAATTCTCTTGAATTGTCACCATTCTACCTAATGATGTGATATAATCCAAGATTAGAATACAGCACACACGGCAGCAGTGGAAACATTTACTGGTGTTTTCCTTTACAAGGAGACATTTTTTCTCTCTACTTACATTTACTTTTAACTTTTTTTCTTTCTGTTTTAACTGAGTCTTCCTTTCGCCAATGGGACCCGAAGGCTGGGGATTTTGAGGATTAAAGAATCTATATCCAGAAAAGGGTTGAGCATTTATTTCCAGGCTTAGATGGTAAAGATTCTGCCTGCAATGCATGGAACCCTGGTTTGATCCTTAGGTTGGGAAGATCCCCTGGAGAAGGATATGGCAACCTACTCCAGTATTCTTGCCTAAGAAATCCCACGGACAGGGGAGCCTGGTGGGGTCCCAAAAGTGTTGGACACAACTAACACCTTCACACTTTCAGTTAGCTTTATTATCCAGTGATTTGATAGCTCAAATGATTCAACCTTTTGGTATTACTCAACTCTTTAAATAAAAATATATTGGTAACACCTTGATTAACCTAACTCCCCGGAATGCTGCTATGATGATACCTATGAAGTATTCTTCATAAGAAGCCCTGTATATCTGAAGTGTAGTGTTATTTCCCCTCTCTTACCTATATTATTAAATCTTGCTTTTTGTGGTTCATTGCATTTGGCCCCAAATTAGAAGAAAGATAGCTGTAAAAAGTGTAGAGAGAATTGTTTTTGACTTATAAGAACCCATAAAAGCCAGTATGTGTAGTTAGATTAGGGCTATCTCTTGAAAAAGTGAGGAATTGTGAGTTCTTAGTCCAAGAACTAGGGGCTTCCCAGGTGGCTCAGACAGTAAAGAATCTGCCTGCGATGCAGGAGACCTGGGTTTGATCCCTGGGTTGAGAAGATCCCTGGGAGGAGAGCATAGCAACCCACTTCAGTATTCTTGCCTGGAGAATCCCCATGGACAAAGAGCCTGGAAGGAACAGTCCATGGGGTTGCAAAGAATGAATAACCAAGCACAGCAGCAAGCACAGTGCAAGAACAATAAAGAAATGTTTATCATGGCTACTGACATGGCTAGACAATACAGAGAATTTTGGGGGGTAATAACAGTAATCTAAGCCTCAGAGTGGAAAGGGAAGAGTCATACCTAGCAAAATTCACTTCAAATGTAGAAATTCAGTACAAGCTGCATTAACAACTTCCTTTTTCTCTCCATCTATAGATTATGAGACTGCGCTGCCTGATGACTGTGAGACTGATCTTTGCCTCAACAAAGATCACAGGGCACAAGCTGAAGGAAATAGGAAAGCTCAGCCACTGCTTCCACAAGAGAGCACAGCTAATCTCTGCCCTGAGATCGGCACTGGCCAAAATCTACGCACAGAGACCATTTTGGAGCAGAAACTAAATCACCTAGGTAGTCTGTGCATTTTAGACACAAATGCAGGGTAACTGTGAACATGATTATCTAAGAAAGTGATGTTGAGTAGGGTTATCTCTAGCATTTTTCCCCAAATTGCAGGTCACAATCTATTAGTGGGCCACAGGATTGATTTAATTGGTTGGAATGAGCTTTTTAAAGAAAATAAGTGAAATAGACAATAATAGAGTGAAATAGAAAAAGACAGACTAGAATGGGACAGAATAGGAAACACAGAAAGTATTATATGCCCATATAGTAAGCATGAGTATGAATTTACAAACCCTTTCTATATATATTATACATGCGTGCAATGGGTCACAGTGTAAAATGTATTTTTTTTACTGTGGAATGGATCAAACCACTTTGATTCTCCAAAGTGTTCAGCCTGACACACCTGGATATTGCATCCTCAGTGCAGCTGCTTTCTAATTATGTGGTCTTGGGTAAGTTATTAATTCTCTTAAATCTCTTCAGCAACCACAACAGAATTCTGAGCTGTCTTAGGGCTCTTTCATGTCTGTAAATGACTGAACTAATGGACTAGGCAACTTAGTTTTCTATGCGAGGACCAGCAGGACTGGAATCTGGCTTCTCAACATGGGAGCAACGTGGCCTTGCCCAAACTATTCAACTTCACTGCACTTTAGTTTTTCTTTTTTCTCTTTTTTTTTCAGTTAAAAAAATATGTCTATTAATAGCAACACTCTCACAGGTCTGTTGTGAAATTTTAATGAGATAAAATACACAGATTGCTTAGCACAAAGCCTGTGAAGAGGTTCCAAACATACCACCCTAAACGTACCCCTTTCCCATATTATTGTGATTATTTTGAGATGAAGGTGATTGAGCAACCGCAAATGCAGACAATATTCTGACCTCACTCTTGCTGCCTGAAGATTTCCCTTGTGAAAGGTGTACTCTGTACCAGGAAGAGGGAAACATCACTAGAGTCAGGTAGCTGATGCTAAAATGAATCTGCACTAACAAACCTACGAAAATAACCCTTATCTCCCAGTAGTTTCCCTCAGATATTTCCTAGTACAGTTTACTGCCCCTCAAATCTTCACCCCCTTTCCTTTTGTCTTGTCACTTCTTCACAATTTATCATTCTCTGTTAACAAGATCTGTAAACTCTTGATCCTAACTGTTCCTTTGGGTCACGCTTTTTCCTATAAAAACTTACATGTGTGGGTAAAAATATTCAGTAAAGTTGGTGTGTTTTTCTCCCCTTAATCTGTCTTTGGCCAGTTGGATTCACAGGCCCCAGCTATAGAATTTAAGAAGATAAAAGAAAGTTCTTTTTCTGCCATTACACCAGACACATTGTAAATATCAAACAAATGTAATGTTTCTATTGTTAATAAATTAACAAGAAATTAAGAATAATAATTAATACAATTATCCCTTTTATTATCCTACACCCTCCTCTATATGAAAGACAAGCACAAAGAAAGGAGAGAAACCCAAGAGCATATAATGATTCATAGACCCTCTGGCATTAAAGCTTCCTAGGAAATACCAAAATAAGACCTTTTCAAAAATCTAAATATTTGAGCTATTAAGAAATTGTTCTGGTGGAAATGAAATCAGTGAAGCCAGATCTGATGGTGGCGCTGTGCCTGAGGGATGGCGTTTATCACTGCAACATTCTCCCTGAGGTTACTCAGGGGTAAAGAACCCATCTGCCAAGAAGGAGATCTGAGCTCAATCCCTGGGTCAGGAAGATCTCGTGGAGGAGGAAATGGCAACCCACTCCAGTATTCTTGCCTGGAGAATTCCAGGGATAGAGGAGCCTGGTGGTCTACAATCCCCGAGGTCGCAAGAAGTTTGGACATGACTTAGCAACTAAACAACAACATCCTCCCTGAAAAGGAGCCTACCTACATGAGATCTCCATGGGTCAGGACTCTATTTGCAGATCAGACTGACTCAAGCTTTAGTATGTATTGTATATTGCATTAACTTGGCTGCCTTTTGGGGTCCTGTGGAAAAGTCCACTTAGAAAACAACATATTCTAGCTCAGACTGAAAACTGTCTTCTCTCAGCCTGACTGAAACATTTTCCTGAACTGTCAAATGTGATTTCTTTTCAGTCCTTTCAATTGGGTTAGTGAAATAAGCAAGCAGGATATAAGTGACATTTAAAACAAATATTAGCAAAACAAATTATTAGTATAGAACCCAGATATTTTTAAAACGTTAAGTCATTATATCTTAGTTTGGCTAAACAGGCTAGTTCTGTTTCTATTTCACCAGAGAGGAGAAAGAGCAGTTACCAAAAATCAAAGAAGCAGTAGTTAATAAGAGTATTTCTTGGCATCTAACTTACTTTGGCTACTGGCAGATTTATGACATCTACACAATAAGAGTCATCATTAGTAACCATTATTATTGCTGTTATCAAATTAAACAATACACCTAGCGCATCACATATATGTATCAAAATAGGTGACTAATGCTATCAAAAAGAAAAACTAACTAAAACATCGACCCTCTAGTGCCATTATAAAGGTAAGTGAACCATCCTTGTCATCTCTGCCCCTCTCCGCTGCTCCGTAAAAACCTGACCACATTTACCCTTGTAGATGAGCACAGCAGGAACTTCTCTGTCTCCACCAAGAACAGAGGTGAGCAGGAGTGCCCTATAATTTTCACCTGAGACCAGAGAAACAGGAACTCAGAGCAAGTGTGACAGGAGACTAAGAATCTGGTCAGTTTATGACGGGATGGGAGTGTCCTTGAAATTCACCAACTGGGAGAAGGCATAGAAGAGAAGGATCTCTGAGAGGCTGGAGAAATTAGCTATGGAAATATCCAAGAACACATGTGAAGAAAATTGTAGGCTGTGAAGAGTCTGAACCTAGTATAAGATCGGGGGATAAACCAAGTATGAGATTGAGGGATGAGGACAAGATCTTTATAAAACTAATTTTTTTTTTGCTTAAAAAAAAATTAATATTAGACAGATCACAAGACAATGTCGAAGAGTTAAAATTTCAAAGGCACTTGCTCACTTGTCAACAAAATTATGAGGTAATAAATCTCCTAAGGTGGTATTTAATTAATACTTTAGCTACTTAGTGAATGTTTATGGTCTGGACAAAAAAAAATATTTTTTTCAGTTGTGTATGGCTTATCTGTTTTTAATTTTTAGCACACAATTATTATAATTGAAAAACTCCATGATAATAAGTAATATTTATTGATGGCCTAAACTGCCTTAACTAGTGTGATATTTATTATATTTTAAATGCTAACAGGAGTACAGCAAGACTTTCATTAAAATGTCATTAAGAGACAGTGTTTACAGGCAAACAATTTCAACCAAATCCTTCAAATCAGACAATCAACAACGATTATGAAATCACCTAAGTGTTTTCAGTGAAAATTAATTATGGGATTTATATCACTCAGTAACACCCTGGAGTAAGAATAATCCTCATTTTCCAAATGAAGAAATAAGCATTAGAAAAAGATTAAAAGATGACCACCATCCCAAAGCTAGAGAACTCAGTTCTAGCTAATTCTGAGGCTCAAGTTGTGCCCAAGCCTCTCTATTATATGAGCCACTATCATAGAGATGAAAATATGAAATAAACAGAGGACATATTCTTGAGAGTAGGCCCAAATATTTTAATTATCTAGTACTGTATGTAGAGGATGGACATATTTCTGTTTGTATAATTAACCAACATATGGCTATTAGAATTAGCCTCACTTGAAAGAAAGGAATTAAAATTCAGTCTAAATATCTTCAAAGGCATGCATTTAGTTAGACTCCAGTGCAGTTCGCTTGCCCCTAAACTATCCCTTGGTTTTGGTTTAGATTACATTTGCATAATGGTTACTTCTTCTATTAATTTTTTTCACTCAACTATTTTTGTGTGTGTCCTTTAGCTTCAAATGATTAGAAGTGTTAGCATAGCAGTTGTGTCTTATGTTTTAACTTAGTTTACTCAGTCTTGATCAAGAAAATGGAAATATTGTATTATTTACTAACTTTCCACATAATGCAACCTAAAAGTTAGAATATGTCCTTTAAGAGACCAACACTTTACCTAAAGTAGAAGTAAGTTGAATTATTTGTGGAGGTCTTTCACCTCCTGGTTAATGTATGTGATCTTCCAACTTTGCCAACAGTGATTAGTTACTGAAGCTTGTTATATAACTTTCTCAGAAAAATGCCATAGAGAATGGGCAAGTTCAAGCCTAAATACCTTTGGGGTTTAAAACTTGATTCAGTAACTGGGCAAAGTGAACTAGTTTGAGCCTAACCTCTGCCCTAATCCTGAGACAAGCTGACGAGTGCTACTATTTTAGCTTTTCTTTTTCTTCTCCACCTCTCTTCCATCCTTCGCTCTCAGGCACTCTACATGTGACAACACATTTAATACTAATATCAACCCTATGAAGGAAGCACAAGTATTGTCCCTATTTTACAGATGTCACTCAACTTCTTTATACCTCAGGCTGAGCAAATTTCTGTTGAAGCCCTGGGATTCAGATTTCAGAACTGTTTCTGTTTCATTGACAAAGTCCTGGAGTGCCATAATGCAGCAGGTCAGAAGAAGAAATTAAGCCAGTTTCAAAGAGGCCCAGTGGGTTCTTCAGTTTAAGAGATCTATTTTATCAAAAGTCTGACTTGACTGATGTCTGAGATGTTTCTGGCTATCTTCAAAGATTTAGAATAAAATTTTTTAATTCGAAGAAGAAAACCCAAGAAAGTGCCCAGGGAAGTATGACTGGAAGCAAAGTCCCAAAACAGAGGTTGGCTGAACCCAGGCTGTGTCCAGAGCCCTCTGTCTCCCGGAGCGTTGGTGTGCAGTCAAGTGGAGCCCTGGCAGCAGCTGGACCATGACAGAGGGTCATACAAGGAGGGACACACCACACCTTAAACCCTTCCATGGTCCTACAAGTGGCAAAATTGAGGAGTTTCTATCATTTTTTCACATACTTTTGCCAAAATGACTGATACTTTAAATGTCTCCCACTTCATCCAGAAATACAGCCATGGATTCTACTCTCAGCTTTGCTGGTCTCTCTAGACTCTTGCTCTAACCCACTACTCCTCTCTGCTGAACTATCCTGCTGCCTTCAGGTTGCCTCTGTGCCCTCACTTTTACTTCCCTGTTTAGAGCATTCTGATGGACACTGTAGTCCTCCTGCTGAGGTTTAGAGTCTGGTTTCTCTTCTGTACGGTCTTGAGCTGTCTCTTGTCTTATTTGGGTTCTGTAATCTCTACAACCCAAGTGAGGCTCCACAACTTCCCTCCAACATCTACATCTACTTGTTTGCAATCAGTTAAAATATACTGCGTGATTCTGACCTTACCTGGTTCACACCCTCAGTTTTAATTATTTACTTCTCTCTTGCTCCAGTTCCTTAGCTAATTTACTTCTGTTTAGATTTTCATGAAATAATAGTTTAACAGGCTCCTTCAGGGTCTTCGTTTATTGCCTAGGGAAGAATTTCAGACCTTGAAGAGGACTATCGAGGAGTGACTAGGGCATCTCAAACCACATCGTAAGTGTTGACTACTTGATTTATTGATTGAACTATTTTAAATGGAGCATTTATTACATGCCAAGAGCAGACATGGAGGATACCACGTAGACTAGATTTTGTTCTTCTTTATTTTTTTCATGCAGCATCTTACTTTCCTGAGTAGGGATCATACCACCCTGTTCCCCCTGCACTGGGAGTGTGAAGCCTTTTTTTTTTTTAATTTTAATTTTGTATTAGGGTATAGCTGATTACCAAGCAGTGTTGTAATCATTTCAATAGGTGCGTAGCAAAGCGACTCAGCCATACATATACATGTGTCCATTGCAAGGGTGGAATCTTAACCACCTGCCTGCTAGAGAAGTCCTCAGGTTCTATTTTTATGTGGTTTACATTCTAGTGAAGGAATCAGATAATAAGCAAAAACCAAACAAACAAATAATTTCAAAGTGATAAATGCTGAATTAGTCTGTCTGAGCTGCTATAAGAAAATAGCACAGACTGGGTAGCTCATGAACAACACAAGTTTTTCCTCACAGCTCTGCAGGCTGCAAGGCCTCAGATCAAGGTGCCAGCATGCTCAGGGGAGGATGTTTTTCCAGGTTGCAGATTCTCATTGTGTCCTCACATGGTGGAAGGAGGCTTGCGAGCTCTTTGGGCCTCCTCGATGAAGGCACCCATTCTTCATAATCTGAACATCTCCTGAAGGCCCAACATCCTAATATCATCCCAGCAGGCATCGGGAGTTCAGCATATGAATATTGTTCAAACATTCAGACTGTAGCAAATGCTATTATAAGATTTAAAGAGAAAAATGAGAAAGAGCAGAGTTAAAAAGGCAATTCTTGTCCATTTTACAGTATACAATATATAAAGTTAATTCCTAAAGAGATTGTACCAGTTAAAACTTTCTCCAAAAAATAGTGCTTATTCCCCAGACCCAAACTAACACTGCATTATATTTTTCAAGAGTCTTTGCCAATCCAAGTAATGTAAAAATTATATCTTGTTATTTAATAATTATTATTTTATTTTGAGAAATTGGGTCATGCATCATTTTTTGTCATAATTTTTGGTCCATGTCCTCTTCCCATATTAGGTTTGAGTTGTTTTGAATCGATTTGCTTCAGAACTCTTTATATATCATCAGAATTATTATTTTGTCATGTATTCCAAATATATTTTTCCAGTTCATGTTTTGAGCTGTCCATGGTATTGTTTCCATGTAAAGCAAGCTGCTTTTCTTTATGTTTGTTTCTAAATATTTGGAGAATAAATGGGACTTAGTTTAAGTTCCCCAGTAGCAGCCTCTAAGATGAGGTTTCATGTGCAAGAGATTTATTAGGAAAGCTTTTTCAGGTAGAAACTCTCAGAGAAAGAAAGCCCTAGAAGTTAAGGGGATAAAATCAAGACAGGATGTAGTTTCACGTAAAGTCCTACAGAAGGCAGCGTTTGCCTGATCACACTGCAGGTCCACTTAAGGGCTTCGGGAAGCAAAATCATACTGAATGGCAGGAAGCAAGGAGGAAGAGAAGCCACTGAATCTGGGGAGGGGATGCACACAGACTATAATAGGAACTTTGGGGGACCTGCCAAGTGTCTGTTAAATTGTGTGGGTCAAAAGTTAATGAAAGGAAAGAATTGAAAAGTTCAAATACAGCATTTGATTTCAATGTTGAAATTTATTATTATTTACTTGTGATCAGTTATTAAACAAGGTAACAGAAGGAATCCATCCAGTCAGGACAATTAAGTCCACCCTCACCTAGTCACCAGTGATTACTGCTTTTCTTCACCTTTCCCTGGATTTCCACAATCTGGCCTAATGGTGACAAAGCTATTGGGAAAGTCAGTTTTCAATGAGTTGAAAGCCAAGTAAGTAATTTCAGATGCAGATCCTGAGTGTATAAGAAAAGATGTAATGGACTGAAAGGGGGATGCTTGATCTTTCAGGAACACAGAATTGAGTCCTGCACCATTACTCACAAAGAACATCCTTGTTTTATTTTTAGAGTAACCAGAAAATAATTCATGTTGTTTTCTAATGAAGAAAACAACATCTAATTCATCTAATTAATGAAGATGTTGATCTTCAGATTATTTTCTTCTTGGAGGATGCTTAGTCTCCACTAAGAGAATGTCTTTTTTAATTCTCCTATGGAGTAAAATTTAATATTGTGAAGTAAGTATCATGCTGATAGCATCTGAAGAACCCTTATGACTCTTTTAATGACAGACACTTGTCTAGCACAAAGCACTACACAGTCCAGGACTGCTCTTTCCCAACTGTCACTTTCAGGTCTGCACATGTGTGTTTAGGTAGGTTACTGGTTCTCTAGAGATGGGAGTGGGATATTGAGAAAAATGGATAGTGACTGCTAATGGGTTTGGGTTCTTTTGGTGGGGTGACAAAAATGTTCTAAAATTTGGTGGGGTGATGGATGCACAATTGTGCAAACTTAAATTGTACACTTTAAATTGATTAACTTTATAATATGAGAATTATATCTCCATTAACCTGTTATAATTTTAAATGGCCTTTCTGGAGGACAGTAACCCAAAATTTGACATTTAGAAGTCCCACAGTAACAATCTAAATGGGAAAAGAATCTGAAAAAAGATAGGTATGTGTGTATGTATAATTGAATCACTTTGCTGTACACTTGAAACTAACGCAACATTGTAAATCAACTATACTTCAATATAAAATAAAAATCAAAAAGAAAAGTGAAAAAAAAAAGAATTCCCACAGACTAAGATCAACAAAATATGAACTCATTATCAAAGATTGCCAGATAGGCAAATGAATAAACTATCATAACTGAAGTCAACAAAAATAAAAAACAACAGATATAGAATCTCCTAGTAGATATAAATATCAAACACAAAATATTAAATGTGTATAAAATATTAAATATTTAAAAGATGAAATTATTAAAATGATAAAGCAAAAGACTATCAAATGGTAAACAAGATAAGCAAAAAATATGCCTACTTAGACACTAGACCAAAACTATAGAGCTCCAAAAGCAGGCAAGACATATTAAAATGGATTAGAGAGAAAAGACAGATCTACTTACAAAGGGAGGTAATAAGATACAAAGCAGTATTATCACCAAAAGAAACAGAAAACTGTGACAAAGTTTCTACAAAATGCTAAAGGAAAATAACTGTCAGCCTGTAATTTTATACTCTCCAGAATTATCTTTCTATATTAAAATAATAGAGCAAAATTAAGAAATTATTTGATTAAAAAATGAAAAGTTCTCCCTCAGTAGATTTTCATTAATTTGACACTAAAAGATAATCTTCAGTAAGAAGGAAAATGATCCTAGACAGAATTTAAACATAAAAATGTAAAATGAGGAAACAAAAGATAAATATGTAGATAAATCTAATCAAACTAAAAATATGTCTTGATACAATGAAAATAATAATGATTTTTAATTTGGGAAATTAAAAAGGACTAGAATACTAGACAAAAATACGGTTTAACTGGAAAGAAAAGGAGGCAGAGAAAGGAAGGAAAAGAAAGAAGAAAGATGGGAGAAGGGTGGAAGAAAGAAAGGAAAGACAAGCATTCCCTTGTTAAGCTTCTCACAGCTCCTAAGAACCATCTAGTTGTTTTTGTTGTTACTGCTTAAGATATGAAGCAGAACTCCAATCAGTGTTATTCAAAAGATCACATTTTTTCTGTTAAATATTTTAATTTTTTTACTCAAAAAGTTATAATCAATTGGGGAAATTTTTCAAAATATATATATTAGCTTAAGTCTTCCGACTTAAGTAGGTGGTAGGCCCAGGAGTATTTGTTCACAATAATAATCACATAATAATGTGCTTATAATCACAAAATAATGTGATTATAATCACAAATCATTTTTTATCTCCCCTAGTGATTTTAATATGCATCTTTGATTACAAATAACTGAATTACTGCCCTTTGTTTTAACAAATATTTTTCAAGTGTCTCCTGTGTGCCTGCTCTGAGCTTGACCTAGAAATACAATGATGAATTCCCTGTGACTTAGGAAGTTTTAGTGAGTAGAGGGAGAAAAAGGAAATGAAAAGAAAGTGTCTATCAGGTAGGACATAGTAATGCAGAGAGTGCTTGTTATTCCCCACTCTCCTGTTCCCTTTTTTAATAGTAATAAATTTTAATCTAATCAAACGGATGCCAGAAATACAGATCACATTTAACAGCCTCCTCTGAAGCTAGCTGAGGGTCAGGTGACAGAATTCTGCTAAAAGATATAAGCTGATTCATCATGTGACAGTTTTTGGGAAATTTTCTTAAAAGAGTATGAGTTGTTTATTTAACATTCTTCAGAGGTGGTCAGCGAAGAAGTTTCTTTAGTATCATTTTGATCTCATGGATTAAATATATTTGATGTATTTCAATCTATTACTGTTATTTCTTTAGTGATTCTTAAATTTTCTCATCTTTGGCAGTGGCTCTTTGAGTTGTCTAGTGAGTACTTTTGATACAATCCTAGTGACAGAACCCTTTGTTTATAGTATAACAAAATATTTCAGATACATCTTGTACTTTTCCTGTCTTAGGCCTGGAATCAGACAGTTTCCTAAGAGATCCTAGTTTCTTTTATGGGTAAATGATATTTAGATGTTTAGAGTTTGAGAGTTAAGGGTATTTTGCTTGTAGTTAATTTAACAGTTTTTCTCAAATAAATAAATAAAAGAACACTGACTATGTGATATTAGAATCAGTCTACTTGCAGGTTATATTTGTCTATAAATTAGTAAGAAGAAATTTGGTGCAGTGAGCTACCAGAAATAGAAAGTAAAAAATGACAAAAAGACAAAACAACCCTATTTAAAATCACATCAGAAAGAGTAAAATACCTAGGAATAAACTTACCAAAGAGATGAAAGATATGTATTCTGAAAACTATAAAACATGGAGGAAATTGAAGAGGACATAAACAAGTGGAAAGATATCCCATGCTCTTGGGTTGGAAGAATTAACTGTATAAATGGCCATGCTACCCAAAAGCAATCTACATATTTAATGTGATCTCTATCAAAATACCTATGATATTTTTCAAAAATAATCCTAAAATTCACATGGAACCACAACTGACCCTGAATTGCCAAAGCAATCTTGGGAGAAAAGAAAAAGCTGGAGTCATCAGGCTCCCAGACTTGAGACTATGCTACAAAGCTTCAGTAACAAAATGAGCCATGAGTTATATGGGCTTCCCCAATGTAAAGTGATTGGAGATTCATTCCCTGAGGAATGTTTCATAAAGGTTATTCACACTGCGGGGAGGTGTGACTCAACGACTCTGTCTCTGAGTCCATCTGTGTGTCTATCCACACATACTGTACCCTTTTTCCTCCTAATAAACACTTTACTTGCTTCATTATTTTCTGTCTTTGTGGAAGTTCTTTTTTGCAAAGCCAAAGGGCCAGGATCCTTGTCACTGACCACTGGTCTAGCGGCTGGGATCTGGTACTCCCACCACCGTGACTCAGCCTCAATCTCTGCCTAGGAACCCATGCCCAGCCTCAAGCTGCTGCAGGCCAAGGCCATCCGAGATCAAAAACAGCATGGTACTGGTACAAACATAGAATAGCAAACATAGAAAATACACACACACACTAATGGTCAATTAATCTATAACAAAGGAGGAAAGAATACAGAATGGAAAAAAGTCTCTTTAATAAATGGTGCTGGAAAAATGGGACAGCTACATGTAAAACAATGAGGTTAGGACATTTCCTCAAACCATATACAAAAATAAACTCAGAATGAATTAAAGACCTAAATGTAAGACCTAAAACCATAAAATTACAAGAAAAAATAGGCAGAACACACTTTGACATAAAAGATTGCAGGAATATTATTTTGGATCTGTCCCCTAAGTCAACAATAAATAAATAAATAAATAAAAGCAAAATTAAACAAATAGGAGCCAATTAAACAAAAAAGAAAGAAAGAAAACCATTGACAAAATGTAAATATAACATACAGAATAGGAGAAAATATTTGCAAATGATATGACTGATAAGGAATTAATATCCAGCATATATAAATAGATCTAATGAAAACATAACTAGTTTAAGCTCAAAAGAAAAGAGTTCTAGGCCTGGGTATTTCTTCACGATATTGTTACTTCATTACTCTGAGTCATATAGACTTTTATCTACCTCAAAATAGAGATAGGATTGTCTATCAAAGTTTTTATGCAGATCAATATTGATAGTGCTTGGTGATAATAGCTAACATTTGGTCGGGAACTTTTATGTGCCAGGTTTCATGCTAAGTGTTTTATCTACTTGATATGATTAAACTGTATACAAGGAAAAAAGATACCAAAATGATCTCCCTTTTATGAAAGAGAACACTGAAGATTAGTGAACCTGAACACCTTGATGTTTCCAGAAAGGGAAGTTAGGACAGTCCCAAGAAACTGCAGTCATTAAGCAGATTTAGAGGTGGATTTCCAGTCCAAGAGCAGTGAGCCAAATTAAATAGAGAGTCTGCAGCTGGAATTTCTGGGGACTTACTGAATATAACCAGTAGTCACAGCCCAAATTAATAAACACGTATTAAATTCATGGTCAAAAGCTGAATGAAAACATTAGAATTCCATTGCAATAAGAGAAAACTAGGCAACTCAGAATCCAGACAGGGCTGTTTTACAAACCGGCTCTTTGACTTTTCCAAGTGATTTATTCTCCTCAGGCCTCAATTCTTCACAGAGGAGTTGAACTATGTGATTTCAGAGGCTCATGAACTCTGATAAGAATAGAGCAATAATGCTGGAGAGTGACTTTGCAATAACTCACCATAAATGTGCAGAGTTAAAAAAACAAAACCCTGTAACAAATTTATAACTTCCACTGTTCAGGTTTCTGAATCACTCATTCATTCATTCAAATATTTATTGGGTACCTACTGTGAGAGTCCCTTGGACCGCAAGGAGATTCAATCAGTCCAAAGAATTGATGATTTTGAACTGTGGTTTTGGAGAAGACTCTTGAGAGTCCCTTGGACTTCAAGGAGATCTAACCAGTCCATCCTAATGGAGATCAGCCATGGGTGTTCACTGGAAGGACTGATATTGAAGCTGAAACTGCATACTTTGGCCATCTGATGCAAAGAGCTGACTCATTTGAAAAGACCCTGATGCTGGGAAAGATTGAGGGCAGGAGGAAAAGGGGATGACAGAGGATGAGAGGCTTAGATGGCATTACCAACTCAATGGACATGAGTTTGAGTAAACTCTGGGAGTTGGTGATAGACAGGGAGGCCTGGCGTGCTGTGCTTCATGGGGTCGCAAAGAGTCAGACATGACTAAGCGACTGAACTGAACTGAACTGATAAGTGACCTTGCCTTCTTCCAATTTATATTATTTTTTTCTTCTTCCTTCTAAAACCCAAGTTAATGGATGTGAAAAAAAGAGGAACAAACCCAAATTTAGAAATCATGCCAGAATTATTGTCCTCTGGCCACCTTTCAGCTGTGTGTACTTCTCAGGGTTCTGTTGGAATCTGAATTATTCTGCTCTACCAAATTATTCTTGACCATCAACCTGAGCCTTCTGGATTTTCCTGCTACATTACGCTCAAACATAGACTGCCCTGGGATCTAGCCTCCTCTATACAATTCAAACATAGGGATGCCTAGAAGGCCGGCCAAGTCATTTGTGCGTGTTTCCTATTGTGTGTTCTAAACAGAGGCTCCTGGGTTTGCACCCAACTTCCGGATGACTTGTCAGGAGCCACATGGGTTAAAGGGGAGAGTCAGGGACTGATCCTCTTAGTGTCTACCTAATTCTCATATGTGGACAGAGAAGACTTTTAACTTTATATTGTCATAAGAAATTTCATAAACAACATCTCGGTAGCAACAAATTGAGCATGTGAATGAAATTCAAAGAATAATATCAGATTACCATGAATTTACAAAAAAAATTTAACAAAAAGCATTGAGAATATATGCATTATAATTCAAGGCAAAATAGGCTATAGAGATATAAACAGAAAACATCTAGAAATACAGGAGAGACAGTGATTAATGTGGATTGGGGAAAACTAGGAAGACTTCTTGGAAATAGACAATATTTAATTGGAAGAAATTTGAAGAGAAAAATCTTACTTTAAATGGTGCTATTTTTCCCACGAATTTCTCCATAGAAGATAAATAAGTTCAATGTGGATATTAGAAATTACCATCTGATTACACTTTTCAAAATATGATATCACACGTTTCATGTAATGGCTAAATGTAAGAGCTCCAGAGTTGTACCATTTGTGGTTAGTGTCAGCTTCACCATTAACAAGCCTAAGTAGCTGTTATCCTATCCTAGTTAGATTTCTTCTAGTTTCCTCTTCTATAAATGAGGATGCTAGTCCTTACCTCATAAGGGTTTTATGATCAGTAAGTGAGCTAACCCAAAATAAAAAAAGCACTTAGTACAATTGTGGAATACAGTAAATATTCAATAATTGTCAGTATTAACCAACTTAATACAAGTTCCTTGGTGGGCTGCCCTGATTTAAAGAGTCTGCCTGCAATGCAGGAAACCCAGGTTCGATCCCTGGGTCAGGAAGATCCCCTGAAGAAGGAAATGGCAACCCACTCCAGCATTCTTGCCTGGAGAATCCCATGGAGGGAGGATCCTGGTAGGCTACAATCCACAGGGTCACAAAGAGTTGGGCACAACTGAGCAACTTCACTTTAATACAAGTTCATCTTTATTGAGCTACTTCTATGTATCAGGTGCTTATTTGGACTTGAATTATAAAGCAAGTTTGCTATGGGAGACCTGAGAGCTCTGATTAGAGTAAGTTCTATAGGAAAATAGTGAATAATTTAAATAGTGACTATATTGACAAGTGGAGAAGGAAATGGCAACCCATTATAGTATTCTTGTCTGGAAAATCCCATATACAGAGGAGCCTGGCGGGCTACAGGCCATGGGGTGCAAAACAGTCTGACAAGACTTAGAGACTAAACAACAACATCCTGCCAAGTTACTGTCTTAACTCAGATGAAGTCAAATTCATGTCTCCCCAAATAACAATTGCCTACAGTTCTCAGGGCAGCACTTTCTCCAATAGTACCAATTAGATCTTGCAGATTGAAAACAGTAGAGTTCATTATTCATTTGAATATAAAACAATCTGCCAGTGAATATGATCAGAGGCTAAAAGTAAAATAATAGGATGACACTATTTTTTAATTTCTTAGAGTAATGTAAATGTTAAATGAACCACTGCTTAAATATTACACTCTATAATTAAATGGAAAAACATATTAAATATATATTTTTTGAACTGATATCTTCCCAAACAGGATATTATTTTGAGACAGTTTGCCTATAAATAGTCAGCAAAAGTTATTTAGTAAAAGTAGACTAGGGATGTATATACACAAACCAGCTATAAGTATTTGACCTGAAAACAGAATCCCAAAGTTTTCCATCTCCAAATGTAAGGAACGCCTTGCATTCACCTTAGCCAAGCTCCCTTGGTTGAAAACAAAAAGCCAAATTTTCAGTTTGTAACACTCTCCCCAGAACTTTGCCTCTACAGTGACTCAGAGGGCTTTTTATATATCAGAGGGGTTTTGTGTCATGGATTCCCAGGCTAGGCAAAAGAACACAGTGCTTAGGGCCCACAAGATCTGATTTGATCCAGCCCTTGTAACTGATCCCTGAAAATATTTCCTGTTAATTTTAGAGTACCTCACCTAATGGGCTTTATTTATGATTCATCCAGTCACAGATTTTTCTCAGTTAAGACACGGATAAGATAGATGAAAATAAAAGTTCAGCAGGGAGAATTTTGATTTGTAATCCTGAAGGATTACTGTTTTAGTGTTTAAAGGTTAACATAAATCTAGGTCATTTAAGAGGGAAAATAAAAATAGAATGTATACAATTGGTTTCCTAATTTTTTCTGCAGTTGATTTTCTAAGTAAGTTTGTTATTAATAATCATAATACATTCCCTCATTCTTTAGAATACTAAACATTCACCTTATACTCTAAGGATCCATTTCCATAGGTTATATGCTGAAAAATGTAATTGGGCGATTTTGTGGAAATTAAAAGCAGAACTTTAAACAGTATTTTTGCTTTGAGCATTTTATATTGGTATCAGTACTTGAGACAGAAGTCTCCTTACTTGCACTTTTATAGTCTACTAAAATGAAAGATTTTACAATCCCAGTTTTTAAAGTTTTTTTGTTGTTGTTGTAGTTTATTTGTTTTTCCAGCAATTTCTTTGCAATTTTCAAAAATAAGAAAATATTTTGGTTTAAACTATTAGTAATTTCTTTTCAGGCTCACATCTATTTCCATTTCCCAGGACCAAAGTGTCTCCTGAACAGGTCAGAGGTGACATGACAAGTAAGGAAAGAGTTTTTGTGAAGCTCAAATGAGATCATATAAGCGAAATGGTTTTGAGAATTATCCATGATATGAGGAATACTGGCAAGAGGAGGAGTAAGCGATGCAGAGCCCAGAATGAGGTCTCTGCTGGGTCCAGGTCCATTGCCTCTTGTAACAAAGACCTAAAGGAGCAGAGCTTCTCCCTGTGCTCACATTGATACTTTCCTGAATACAGAGATATGATAGTCACATTATGTGATTCTCATGAATTTCCGTTACGTGTATGTTCAGTTCAGTCGCTACACCTTTCTTATCTCTCTCACACAGTTCTTGGACAGCTGTTCTGGGTTTGTTGGTTTGTTTTTCTTCTTTTTTCAGTCTTTGTTCTCTTTACTTTTCAGCTTCGGAGACTTCTATTGAGATATCTTTGAGGTCGGAGGATCTTTCTTCATCTGTGTGTAGTCTAATAATAAGGCCATCAAAGATATCCTCAATTTATGTTACAGTGGTTTTGATCTCTAGCCTTTCATCTTGTTTTTTTCTTAGAACTTCTATCTCTCTGCTTACATTGTCCATCTGTTCTTGTATTTGTTCTACTTTATCTGTTAGAGCCCTTACCATACTAATAATTATGTTAAATTTGACAATTCTAACACCCTGATGGATCTGACTCTAGTTCTAGTGCTTTCTCTGTCTCTGCAATTGTGTTTTTGCCTTTTAGTATGTCTTTAAATTTTTTTCTTGATAGTTAGACAAGATTTAATTTTTCTCAATAGGCAGATAGCTCATACTCGGGAAAAGGAGCTACTATAAATAGAATTTTGTGAAATGTTAGTAAGATGTTGGGAGGGGATGGAAGAGCTCACAGTCCCATGATCAGTCTTAGTGAGCCTTTGCCTCTGGACTGTGGACTTCACAACTGCTTCTCAGGTTCCCTACCACATTGCCTCTTAGGGGGTACGAGCTGGCTAGATAGGGCTAGAGATGGATATTTTCCTTTCTTCCAAGTGGAAAACTAGAGCTGACTCTGAGAAAGGAAGTAGATGGGCCCCCCCAGGGTAAAGCGATTGGCAATTCATTCTCTGTGGACCTCACTCCACCAGTGAGACTTCAAATCGCAGTTTCTGGAATTCTCGCTTATAATCCCAGGCTGCAAACTGATATCATCATCAGTTTGCGTGCAAAAATGCAGCTCTGGCTTTAACATTTTTACAGCATCTTGTGAGTCATAGGATTTCATTAAACTCCAGGCACTGTGGCCAGGACTCCAGGGGCTCAAGAGTTCCAGAGACCCACACCCTTTCTTATCTAAAGTGCTGTGTGACTAGCCTTGCTTGCAGGCAGATACGGAATCTGGGCAGTGTCCTGGCAGATCAGAAGCAAGGTCAGAGGCCTGCTTTCCTGCTTCTGAAACATGAACAAAACTTCCACCATTTTAATTTCCCTAACAGTCAACCTCAGGATTGTTTAGGCTGAAAAGCATAGGAATAAGCCAAAATAACCCAAGCAGTCATGCTGATTCTACAGGTCAAATAACGATTCCAAATGGTCAAAAGACACAAGATAATCAAAGAAACAAGCAAGGGGTTAAACAATGAGCAGTAAGCGACATAGTATGGAAAAAGTCCCACCATGAGTGAGAAATATGTTTTTGTACGTTAACTTCTATATCCATTAACATAATAGTGGTAACAATAGACTATTTTATCAAGGTACGATTATATTTTTCTATGAAATTTCGGAATACTTTGGTTCCCTGCAAAATTGTACAGGGGTTCTAAGAAAAAGCTAATATTAGGAACAGACAAAGTAGGAAATAGCATTTGTGTATATAACATCTGAGTTTTCATGGAGGGGAAATAAGAGATGGTCCCTTTCCAGTATAAATGGTCAACATATGTTAGGAATCCAGAGAAAGTGGTTCCTAATTGATACATAGAGGTAGTGTTTACAACATCAGTTACAATATATACTAGTTGAGGGGCTATTTCAAAAAACATATTGTAAGCTTTAGGGAAAATAGTCCATTCACAATAGTTGATGGAGTTCTCCAATAAAGAGTGTTTTCCACATGTGAGAAGTTGGTCCACATAGCCATCCCTCATCAGCTTCATCAGAGTTTAAAAGTAAATGGGTGTGACTATTAAAGTAATACATGAAATTGGCACATACTACTTGTGTTCAAGGCTTGAGCTATATCTTTACCACTGCTGTATAACCTAGCAGGCAGACTTTATCCCTAGAAAGGCAAAGTTAATTAGAATAGGCCTTGTTTGCTGGGCAGGTGAAGTTATCCTGAGTTCAGGTCCAGCTCAGGTTTCTCCAGCTGGAGATTTCCAAGTAGCCTTCTTCATAACTTTCTTTTAATTGTAGCATACTCTTGAAGGTTGAGCTGTGAATGGAAATCCACATCACAGTCAGGCTTCTGAGAATAATCTACTCATGAGAATAATAGTGGGTTAATGGCACATGTTTCCACTTTTCCTGTCTGAGAATCATCACTAACATGGTGTTAGTCTTCTTCTGTGCAATCACATCAGCAGGTATGGGAGAACCACTAGGGTGCTTCACCCAACTTTAGCTCTGATTGCATGTATTTCATTTGTGAATCCAAACCCTCCATCATTTCTAACTGTTAATATGGTGGGAGGTTCTCCTTTTTGTACTTTGCCAATCACACATGGAAGAATCAGAAATTGGGTGATATAGTCATGTTTATTAATAAAGAAATTATTCATTCCTTCATTTTGTAAAATTGGTTGGATTTCTCCTCAGTAATCTGGGTCTATAACTCCCCCACAGACACAGATCCCTTTTAATGCTAAACTGGAGCATTCTTTGATTAATCTAAAGTGTCTGGCAGGCATTTTTGACTCCAATAACAGCTGAAATAGCACATATCAATCTTTTAGTAAATCTATGATCAGATACAGAGTACAGATCCAATCTGGCCGTCTCAGGAGTTGCTCAGAAAGGAGCTAGTGCATGCATGCATGCTAAGGCAATTCAGTGATGTCCGATTCTATGCGACCCTATGGACAGCAGCCCACCAGGCTCCTCTGGCCACAGGATCTAGTGCTCCTGGGTTAATTTCCAATACTCAATTGTCTCAGGATAGAAGTTTATTTTATAAATATGTAAATTTGGAATCGTTATTCTCATTAAAGACATTTCCAATTCTCCTATATGTTTATTATTTAAACTATTGAGGACAGTATTTAAGTTAGCCCTCCAGTTTTTCATAAGAGCCCTCTCCAAGTTTAATTAATTGCTGTTGAAGCAAACCATTAGTTCCATCTTCTGTCTAGTCACTCACCTCATTCTATGCTTAGAAATCTACTATAAGAATTTCTCTGCCTGCTGACCCTCAAACTTAGAACCCTGTGCCATCTCCCATACCTCCCAGTTCCAATTTCTCCAAGGGTTCCTCTTTGCATCTATCAATCAGACCCCCTTCACTCCAGGCCTTGGCAGCCTCCACACTGCTATGGACAGCCTATCAGGCTGGCCACTACCCAGAAGATTGAATTATGAACTTTGTAGATGCTCAGTCTCAAGGAATATTCCAGCCTAGGAAGACTTATCACAGGCATAAGCTCTATAGACAAGGGATCCCTCCAAAAGAAAGTCCTGGCAACCTGTAGGCACTGGTTTAAAAACCCTTCTCTATCCATGCCAGGCTGGGCTCCTTGTGTAAGGTCACAAGGAGGGCCAGAGATGTCTGTCCAAAAATTGATGGGAGTGTAGAGTATGTTTGAAACTCTACCAGGTTCAAAGAGAATTTGAGGGATGCCCTGAATTCCTTCAGATTAAAACCTCCTGGTAAATGTTTCCAGGATGCCAGATTCGTTCTAGGAGCACTCTCTTGTTCTCAGTTGTAGGGTACTCAACATGGGAGGATCCCCTTTCAAGCCAGAAGAAATGCCTCTGAAAAGTATCCTTAAGAACTGGAATTTTTTTTTAAATCGAAGGGTTAAAAAAGGAAAAACAAATTCTACTATAGCAGTGCCTGACCTTTGTGTAAGTTGGGGGGTGGATAAAAATGGCTTGAAAGCAGTCTCTAAATTACAATACCTGCTGCAAATGGATCTCTATTGCCACAGCATGAGAAAGTTGAGTGAGATTCCCTGTATTCCCTAGAAAGGCTTTTGTGGTCCTTTACCAAAATCCTGCCCCATCCGGCTCTTGTAATTTAAAACCTGGAGAACCCGAAGGCTCTCCTGACCTTTTGGATGATCCCCTTCTAAGCCCTCCTGTAGGAGAAACTGAGCTCTCGTTGCTCCAAACTTGGCCATTCCTGCTCCTGACAGTATTCCCTCCTAGCCAGCCTGCCCCGGATATGAGGGAGAAACTCCGAAAGTTACCACTGGGGCCCACAAACTCCTAGATGTGGCCTTTAGGGTATTTAATAACTGAGATCAAGTTCAGGAGGAAGAGAGAACCCAGTGTGAGGAAAAACATGTCAGGGGTCATGCACAACTGATAGCCGTTGGCATCAGCCATGCGTTGTGACTTCAGGCCAACCCGACGGGGCCAAGAAAGTCCAGCTGTTCACCTGGGGTAAGACCAACAAGGGGGAATGTTACAGATGCAAGTCAGCTGGCCACAGGGCCCAAGATCACCAGAAAGAGCCCTCCAGGCCATGTCCAGCCTGAAAACAAACAGGTCACTGGAAGAGGGACTGCCCTCAGTTCCAAAGTGGGAATGGGGGCTCCTACTCCCAAGATGGCCATGCTGGATGACTGAAGCAGCCCAGGGATTCTGGCAGCTCCCCTCAATAAGATATGTATTACCATGAGCCCTGAGTAGTCCTTGATGTGTCAGGTAAAAAGATCCATTTTTTAATTGATACAGGAACCATGTAAATTGTCTAAATTTCTCATGGTGGACCTCTCTACTCCAAAAGCCTAGACCATGACAATGGAAAGCCTTGTACCCATTATTTTACTGGGCCTCTCACTTGCCAATGTGAGCAATGGTTGACTTCCCATGCCTTTCTTGTTGTGCCCCAATGTCCTACCCCTCTCCTTGGGAGGGACCTTCTGAGCTCCCTCTGGGCCATGCTCTGGTTAGGAGGTCCCAAGAAGCCCCTTATCTTGACTTTGACTAAGACACACCAGCCAGAAGAGCAAGATTCTATTCCCAGCCATATTCTGCAATCAGTTTGAGACAAAGAAATCCCTGGAAGGATCATAAACAACCAGCCTGTAAGAATTAGCCTTGGCCAAAACCACCTTCCCTGATTTTGAACCAGTCTGAAATTGGGAAAGGAGTACATCAAGGCTGTATATTGTCACCCTGCGTATTTAACTTATATGCAGAGTACATCATGTGACATGCCAGGCTGGATGAAGCACAAGCTGGAATCAAGATTGCCGGGAGAAATATCAATAACCTCAGGAGGAAGGCCTTGGCATCCTCCACACTGCTTATCAGATACAGAGATAACACCACCTTATGGTAGAAAGGGAAGAGGAACTGAAGAGCCTCTTGATGAAAGTCAAAGAGGAGAGTGAAAAAGCTGGCTTAAAACTCAACATTCAAAAAACTAAGATCATGGCATCTAGTCCCATCACTTCATGGCAAATAGATGAGGAAAAGCAGAAACAGTGAGAGACTTTATTTTCTTGGTCTCCAAAATCACTGCAGATGGTGACTGCAGCCATGCAAATTAAAAGATGCTTGCTCTTTGGAAGGAAAGCTATGACAAATCCAGACAGTGTATTAAAAAGTAGAGATATCACTTTGCCAACACAGGTCTGTATACTCAAAGCTATGGTTTTTCAGGAGTCTGTGAGAGGTGGACCATAAAGAAGGCTGAGTGCCAAAGAATTGATGCTTTGGAATTGTGGTGCCAGAGAAGACTCTTGAGGGTCCCTTGGACTGCAAGGAGATCCAACCATCAATCCTAAAGGAAATCAACCCTGAATATTCACTGGAAAGACTGATACTGAAGCTGAGGCAATACTTTGGCCACCTGATGTGAAGACTTGACTCATTAGAAAGGACTGTGATGCTGGGAAAGATAGAAGACAGGAGGAGAAAGGGACGACAGAGGATGAGATGGTTGGATGGCATCACTGACTCAATGGGAATGAGGTTGAGCACACTCCAGAAGATAGTGAAGGACAGGGAAGCCTGCTGAGCTGCAGTCCATGGGTTCACAAAGACTTAGTGACTGAACAACGACAAAGAAACTGCCCATCCTAATAAGAGACAATATCCTATAATGTTGGAGATGAAGAAGGTTTTACCACCCCTGGATAAATTTCTAAGGCATGGTCTCTTGGGTTCTCTGATAGTCTCCATGCAACACTTCTTTTCTACCAGGTGTTAAGCCAAATGATGGGTATAGGATAGCACATGACCTTAGAGCGATAAACCACACAGCTGTCCCTATATACCCCCTCTTGGCCAATCCCTATAACATATTAACCCAAATCCTTGAGGACACTAAATGGTTTACTATACCTAATCTCAAGGATGCCTTCTTTTGCATCCCAGCTCATTCCTCATCACAATGTCTGTTTGCCTTAGAGTGGACTAATCTTGATTCAGACCAAATGCAGAAATATACCTGGACACTGTCACCTCAGGGATGTTGGGACAGCCCACACCTGTTTGCCCAGGCCTTAGGAAAGGAACTAAGGGAAAAGATGTCTGGTGGCACGTAGATGCAAAATTTCTCATACTTCTCTCTGACCGGTGGAAAATTATTAAAGGACTACATGAGAGATACAATGTCTATGATTGATTTTTTTGGATCTTTTACAGGGAAAGAGCTCCTGGAGACAATTAAAAGAGTTACTCAAGTCTGTGCCCTTTGTGCTATCTGTAATCCAGGAGGCAGTCTCAAGCAGACTTGTCTAGGAGAAAACTGGCAAATAGATTTCACTCAGATGCCCTCTTCCTAGGGCTTCTAATACTTATTAGTCTTTATAGATATCTTTACTGGATTGATGGAGCTCTTCCCTACTAGACCAAAACCTTTTAAGTTGCTGGAGACTGAACTGACTGCTTGGATTTGGATTTGTTCATCTGTAATAGAGTTATACAATACAGTCGCCCCATAGAATTTGGAACACTGAGAGCATCTACGTGAAAGACTGAAACATTAGTGGTTTGAACAATTTCCCAAATGTCAGACCACAATTCCTTTCCCCATGGCTCTCTGGAGTGAATTTGCCAGTTGTTCTTTACCCATAGGGGAAGCTAAGTAGCCAATCTATTGGCTACCAACCCAAAATCTGTGTATATATGGCATTCAGTTAAATTCTGTTGCCTGATAAACAGCTTGTAACTTAGCAAACTGGCTACTTTCACCTTCCTTAGTAGTTGTCATTAACTCAGTAGTGACCAGATTATGCTGCTGCTGCTGCTGCTGCCGCTAAGTCACTTCAGTCGTGTCCGACTCTGTGCGACCCCATAGACAGCAGCCCACCAGGCTCTGCCGTCCCTGGGATTCTCCAGACAAGAACACCAGAGTGGGTTGCCATTTCCTTCTCCAATGTATAAAAGTGAAAAGTGAAAGTGAAGTCGCTCAGTCGTATCCGACTCTTCAAGACCCCATGGAGGATAACATTGGCAAAACACTCTCTGACATAAACCAAAGCGGGATGCTCCATGACCCACCTCCCAGAATATTGGAAATAAAAGCACGAATAAACAAATGGGACCTAATTAAAATTAAAAGCTTCTGCACAGCAAAGGAAACTATAAGTAAGGTGAAAAGACAGCCTTCAGAATGGGAGAAAATAATAGCCAATGAAGCAACGGACAAACAATTAATCTCAAAAATATACAAGCAACTCCTGCAGCTCCATTCTAGAAAAATAAAAGACCCAATCAAAAAGTGGGCCCAAGAACTTAACAGACATTTCTCCAAAGAAGACATAAAACTGGCTAACAAACACATGAAAAGATGCTCAACATCACTCATTATCAGAGAAATGCAAATCAAAACCACAATGAGGTACCACTTTACACCAGTCAGAATGGCTGCCATCCAAAAGTCTACAAGCAATAAATGCTGGAGAGGATGTGGAGAAAAGGGAACTCTCTTACACTGTTGGTGGGATTGCAAACTAGTACAGCCACTGTGGAAAACAGTGTGGAGGTTCCTTAAAAAACTGCAAATAGACCTGCCATATGACCCAGCAATCCCACTGCTGGGCATATACACGGAGGAAACCAGAATTGAAAGAGCCACGTGTACCCCAATGTTCATCGCTGCTTTATTTACAATAGCCAGGACATGGAAGCAACCTAGATGCCCATCAACTGATGAATGGATAAGAAAGCTGTGGTACATATACACAATGGAATATTACTCAGCATTAAAAAAAAAATTCATTTGAATCAGTTCTACTCAGATGGACGAAACTGGAGCCCATTATCCAGAGTGAAGTAAGCCAGAAGCAAAAACAACAATACAGTATATTAACGCATATATATGGAATTTAGAAAGATGGTAACGAGAACCCAGCATGAGAGACAGCAAAAGGAACGCAGATGTATAGAATAGACTTGTGGACTCTGTGGATGAGGGAAAGGGTGGGATGATATGGGAGAATGGCATTGAAACATGTTAATTATCATATGTGTAATCAATTGCCAGCCCAGGATTGATGCTCGGGGCTGGTGCAACGAGATTTCCTGGGGGGAGGGAGGAGGGAGGGGGGTTCCAGAGGGGGAGCATATGTAAACCCATGGTGATATCATGTCATTGTTTGGCAAAACTAATAAAAAAAAAAAAGAATCTCCAGTAATATAAATAAATAAATAATTTTAAAGTACATAATCAAAAAAACCCCATGGACTGCAGCCTACCCGGCTCCTCCGGCCATGGGATTTTCCAGACAAGAGTACTGGAGTGGGGTGCCATTGCCTTCTCCGGACCAGATTATATGCCACCATTTTTCAGTAGTGAGTGGATCCCATATATTTAGTTGATTCATCAGTGAACCATACATGCTGTTTTCCTCGTGCAGTTAGAAAATCAAAGGGCCTTCCCCATTTTATAAGCAACTCAGTGGTAAGTGACTCAGTTATCTCAGGCCTAATTACAGCCTCAAGGTCTTCAATAGAATTTCAGAAATCTTTTCATTGAATGCATTGACCCCATGTGGCCCAAGATTAGCTCGGTTCTGACTATTCCATTTCCATTTTATTATGCTGAACTCCTGGGCTTGGCCCAATCCTGTAGGTTTTGGGTGAACTTTGCACCTATCACATGATTGGCACTTGAAGTCTTAATATTACAGTATGAAAGTGAAAGTGAAGTCACTCAGTCGTGTCCGACTCTTTGCCACCCCATGGACTGTAGCCTACCAGGCTCCGCCGTCCATGGGATTTTCCAGACAAGAGCACTGGAGTGCATTACCATTTCCTTCTCCAGGGGATCTTCCCAACCCAGGGATCGAACCCAGGTCTCTCGCACTACAGACAGACACTTCACGGTCTGAGCCACCAGGAAAGCCATCTACAGTCAATTGTTCCATATCAATCAAAGTCCAATAAAAAGCCAATAACTGTTTTTCAAAAGTAGCGTAGTTTCTCCCAACCTCTGGAAATTTCCTACTCCAAAAGCCCACAGGCATTCTTTTGCCTTGTTGTTTTTGCCATAAGCTTCAATTAGCATACAGTTCATCAATAAATATATGTGATTTTATGTCCCCTGGTTGTAGTTAGTGGGGTATCTGGTCTCCATCTAGAAGTAGATTACTGAGATAAACTTTAGAATAATTTAACTAAACTTTTTAGCAATAAAACATAACAACAAGGAACTGTCTGGGAAGTGAGTCTTGGTCAACATGAATCTCAATTAACAAACCTGATAGTATTCAATATTCAATGAAATATATAATTTGGTTTGTGAGGGCATTAACCCTGTAGCCAGGGAAGGCTTTATCCCATCAAATTTAAAAAATAAGGTTTGTCAGGGACCTGGGAAAAGCCAGGCAGATGTCTTGGATTTCCCATAGCCCCAGCTCTTTGATTTACGACTATTGTTCACTCATTTTAAATTCCTTGATTTAGGAGTAGACTGTTGCCATGTTATAAGGATATCAGGATAGCAAGAGTCTGACAATGAGAGGTTAAGGTTTTGTAGCAGCAGCAGAACTTGATCTATGTGTGTCACAATCTCCATAGATCATTGTGAAATAATATTTATTAACTTTACCAAAGTAACAAAGATTGTAAAAACAAATATAAATCACTCAAAGGCAAAGAAATCCACATAGGCTGTTATCAAAAATGACATTCCAAGAAAACCTTATTCTCTTAATGGAGAGATAAAATCAAATTTCAGTCTGATACCAGCTTACTGTTAATAATAAAATTTATCTAGTTAATTTTAATTTTATCTTAGAAGGTCCTTTCCATAAATCTGGATGAGATTGTAGTATTTTTTTGCAAGAGTATCAGAGTAAAATCATAACTGTCCATAATAAAGGCTTAAGAAGGCACATTTAAAATCTGATTATATTTCAATTGACAAAGTAGCTTTGATCACTGCTGTGACATGTAACACTTTAATATAATAACTAGAATTAGTACTTAGAACATTTTACCAGGACATATCAGATCTTTATGAATTCTATATAATTTTTAGAATATCTGCATTAGTAGTATTTACTGTACACAATAACCTGAGAAGATTTATCACTTATTTAACAGTACTTCCCATGTGCCTTGAACACACCAAATGAACCTAATTAGTTTAATATTTTTCTTTGGGAGTCCTCAGGGGCCCTCTGAGGCACCTCCAAGTTACCAGAGGAAATATTAATTAATTTATTCAATTATTCAAATGTCTGCTTTCCCAGCCTTCCTTGAAGGTAGAGAGCTGCAGTGCGACTGTGGCCAAGACAACTAGATCCAACTCTAGACTTTGAATTGAGATCTTAGGACTCAAATCAGCTAAAAGGTGGTTGTGCTAGTGGAAATTTGGAAATTTCCGTTATTCAGATAACAGAAATTCCAGTGTCCAGGAATGGCAGGACCTGCCAAAGATCCAGAATCTGATACCCACAGTGTGAACGCTCAGTTTAGTCGCTCAGTTGTTTACAACTCTTTGCAACCCCATGGACTGCAGCACGCCAGGCTTCCCTGTCCATTACCAACCCCCAGAGCTTGCTCAAACTCATGTCCATTGAGTCAGTGGTGCCATCCAACCATCTCATCCTCGGTCATCCTCCTTTCTTCCTGCTTTCAATCTTGCCCAGCATCAGTCTTTTCAAATGAGTCAGTTCTTCACATCAGGTGGCCAAAGTATTGGAGCTTCAGCATCAATCTTTCCAATGAATATTCAGGACTGATCTCCCTTAGGATGGACTGGTTTGATCTCCTTGCAGTCCAAGGGACTCTCAAGAGTCTTCTCCAACACCACAGTTCAAAAGCATCAATTCTTCAGCGCCCAGCTTTCTTTATAGTACAACTCTCACATCCATACATGACTCCTGGAAAAACCACAGCTTTGACTAGATGAACCTTTGTCAACAAAGTAATGTCTCTGCTTTTTAATATGCTGTCTAGGTTGATCATAGCTTTTCTTCCAAGGAGCGAATGTGTGAAAGTTAGGTGATAGCACCTTGCTCACAGAACAGTGCTTTTCTGCTCAGGTCAGACAGGTTTTGTTCTGGTTGCTTCCAAGCAGGAACTCTGACAAGAGCTGTGGCTTGAGTATTTCCTCCAGCAGAACTGATCACCGTGGGCTGCATGTTGTATGTAATTATCGTTTTTAACCACCAGCTGTCTCCAGCCAAATTTTATAGCATTTCTCAGGCCTAGGACACTGAAGTAAAAAATTGTAAGTAATCTATAAAACTAAGTCCTGAGCTATGCACAAAATATCAGTTTTGGATATACAGAAAATATCAGTTTTTAAGACTATGGATATACGTATTTTCCTCACCCATTCATTGAATAAATATCTGTATTCTTCCCCAATGCAAAGATGAGTAAGATTACTTAGTAACATGAAATATACTGAAAGTATAAATTATGGTTTGAAGAGAACAGAATTTTCAAAAGAGTATAATTTTATGAATACATTCAGAATTGTAGTACTCGAAACTACCGTTTATCTTAGAATTTTTAAAATATATTCTGCCTCGGGGTACAGAAAAAATGGATGTGCATAATGTATTCATTAATAGGAGAAAATATTTTTCTTTAAAATTTAAAATTAGTTTATGTTAGAGAAGGCTACATATGTGCACACACACACACAAATCTATCCTCCCTCAAAGCTTCCTGCTTTTGCTCAAAACATTGCTTCCACTGATCATTGTTTCCCCTTTGATCAACTGTCTCACCTCTGCCACAGAATATCTCCTTCCATTTACTACAAACTCACTGAGTGGTTCTCATCTCCTATCCTGAAACACTGTTCATCTCTTTATTCCAGTTAGTGGAAGGTATACATTCCAAGGCAGGGCTCCTGATAAAATGTGCAAGTGTTCAATGAATACAGGCAAAATGAAGCAAGAAAATGCAGTGCCTGTGTCTTCAGTTTGCTGCGTGTCTCCAGTTGATGTTGCCCACAGTCAGGTCAAGGCACTGGTGCCCTCTGTCACTCTCCTAATTAAACATGGCATGCTGGAAGGACAGTTCCTCACTGGGCACCTTCCAGACAATTCTTTCTGTCATTCTCCTGACAGTGAAGAATAGAGAGGAAGTTGAGGGCACCCCCTCGGGGGAGGAGGCCCGTCATGTACAGATATAAGAGTCTGTAGAGAAGTCGCTCTGCTCTGATTATTCCTATGTCCCTTCTTACTCCTTCCTGCCCAAAGCTTTACTGGCTTGGGCTACATTTAAAAAAAAAAAAAACCACCCCTCCCCATTGCAAAAGCTGTTTGTACTCACAACTAGGCCATGCTTTTCTCATACTAGATATAAACAGTCTCATGGATGCCAATCTCAAACGTGTTTACTCTCACACCATAATAAAGATGAGACTAAGCAAGGCCACTTTTTCACTGTGTCTATGCAGAGATAAAACTAGGAACACAGTGCTACCCATAGAACACCAAACATCCCTCTCTTGCTAAATGAGTGACTTCTGTTTTTTAATTCAACACAGAAGTGCCCCTGTGTCCTGTCCACATCCAATCCTGAGCAAATCTCCGCTCTCTCAGACCCTCTGCCAAATCACCCAACTCAACCTAAACTCGGTTTGACACTCTCTCACTGAGACACTGCCAGCTCAAATGGGTGCCTCTTCCTTTACTACCACCTGTCATCACCCAACTCACGGAATGACAGATGTGTTCCTGGTGATCTTTGGGGCCCTGGCACCTGCGTGAAAGCAGAATATTTAGTGTTCAGGAAATTTGTATCAAGCACCTTCTGTATACCAGGTTCCCATTCTAAGTACTAGGAATACAGTGAGCAAAGCAGACAAAAATCCTCTGCCTCCACAGAACTTAAATCCTTGCAGGGGTGCATGCATGCTAAGTTGTGTCTAACTCTTTGTGACCCCATGATGGCTTCTCTGTCCATGGGATTCTCCAGGCAAGAATACTGGAGTAGGTTGCCATTTCCTTCTCCAAGTCAAAACAGATAATAAACAAGGTGAATAAATAAGTATACAGCATATCGGAATGTGGTAATAGCAAAGAAAAGAATTAAGCAAAGATTCTTTTTAGATATGAATGCATCAGTAATCTGAAAAGAAGAGACACAAAAAGAAGATAAAGCAGAAGCTTGGAGGATGTCCGGGAAAGCCTGGAGGTGGGGAACAGATAGAAAGGCCCTGAGGCAGACATATGCCTGTCATGTTTAAGGGAATACAAAGAGCCCACTGACTAAGGGGAAAAGACAGAAAGATAAGAGAGAGGGTCTTGCATGTCCTTGCTGTGGCTCTGGCTATCAATCTAAGTGAGATGAGAAGGAATTGCAGAGTTTGGAGAGAAGAATGACACGGTCTGACTTGAGTTTAATGGGATTCCTCATTAAAGCCTGAAAGGGAAAGAGCACAGGAAAGAAGAGGAAGGAAGCCTGTGAGGAGGCTCTTGTCAATCCAGGACAGAGATGAGAGTGGCACGATCCAGTTATTTGGAAGAACTTCACAGTATTTTTAATGATCACAACACAGAAAAATAATATTATAAATCCATAAATTAATCCTATTAACCTAGAGAGCATATTAAAAAGCAGATACATTACTTTGCCAACAAAGGGCCGTCTAGTCAAAGCTATGGCTTTTCCAGTGTTCATGTATGGATGTGAGAGTTGGACAGTGAAGAAAGCTGAACGCCAAAGAATGGATGCTTTTGAACTGTGGTGTTGGAGAAGACTCTTGAGAGTCCCTTGGACTGCAAGGAGATCCAACCAGTCCATCCCAAAGGAAATCAGTTCTGAATATTCATTGGAAGAACTGATGCTGAAGCTGAAACTCCAATACTTTGGCCACTTGATGTGAAGAACTGACACCTTGGAAAAGACCCTGATGCTGGGCAAGATTGATGGCAGGAGGAGAAGGGGAAGACAGAGGATGAGATGATTGGATGGCATCACTGACCCAATGAACATGAGTCTGAGCAAGCTCTGGGAGTTGATGATGGACAGGGAAGCCTGGTGTGCTGCAGTCCACAAGGTTGCAAAGAGTCGGACATGACTGATCGACTGAACTGAACTGAACTGAACTGAAATTAATCCTGCTAGTTTTAATTTTGATTGCAACCCTAAATTTCTGTTATATACTCAGTGTAGTTTTCTTTCATATAGCATGGTGATTCATACTAATCTGTAAGATTAGACAGAATAATTTGGGAAGACTTATAAAAACATACATACTCATATCTCTTAATATTAAAGTGCTAGTGGAAGGAATTAGGCTTCCCAAGTGGCTCAATGGTAAAGAATCCACCTGCCAAAGCAGGAGACATGGGTTCAGTACCTGGGCTGGTAAGATCTCCTGGAGGAGGAAATGGCAACCCACTCCTGTATTCTTGCCTGGAGAATTTCATGGACAGAGGAGCCCGGTGGGCTACAGTCCCTGGGGTCACAAGGAGTCAGACACAACTTAGCAACTGAGCAATTAATTCAGAAGGAATTAATTTTACAAATCTACAACTGTTCTGTTTGTTTTCTTCATGATATTGGTACTTGTTTCCAAAACCTTTAAGATGCCAAGTGTGTCTGCCCCTAAATCCATAGGGTTTAAAAAGATGTACTGAAGGTCATGATCCCCATTTTTATTCAAAATTTTTAAAGGCAGTGTTTTATTTCTAAACCTTTAAGGAAAGTGCTTTCCAAGTGATATTTTGTTGTCAATAATAAATACATATGCCAAATATTTATCAAATGGAAAACAGAGCAGGGCTGCTGAGTTTAACTCAACTCTGTAGAAATAATTGTTAAGCCGCTTTCTCATAAAAGCTAATTTGAGGAAAAGCCAATAATAAGCTTCTATTTTATTTTTTTTCTCTGATTGATGTTATTACCTTAGCCTGTTAACCACTGTCTTATGCTGATGGGTCTTAATTCTTCCTCATTAAATATTAACATCATGAAAAGTGAAAGTTAAATCGCTCAGTCGTGTCCGACTCTTTGTGACCTCATGGACTGTAGCCTACCAGGATCCTCTGTCCGTGGGATTTTCCAGGCAGGGGTACTGGAGTGGGTTGCCATTTCCTTCTCCAGGGTATCCTCCTGACCCAGGAATCGAACCTGGGTTTCCCACATCGTAGGCAGACGCTTTACCGTCTGAGGCACCAGGGAAGTCCTAACATGAAAGCTGGCTCTAAGCGTTCCACAGAGTAAAAAATGTATGTTAACAGACAAAGTTTTCCCATACATTTTCTTAAAAACTTGATGCCTATAGTATTACAATATAATCTACTATATGATAAGATCTCTTAAGTTCCTCAGTTCTTCATTAGGTTATGGATTTTCTCATAACTCTATTTCATGACATAATCAAAGAACACAGATGTCTCTCTATGTGAACAAATTTTAGAACTCCTGGACTATCTTGATTGTACAAAACTGCTTCTCTTCCAGTCTTCCTAAAGATGAGCTTCTTTTGTAAGTATATGAAAATGCATATTAATGTCACTTGTGCTAATGGGAAAGTCACTCTTCAAACTTAAAAAGTTTAAAAGGTCATGTTTTTTATGAAGCAGGAGTGTTTTACAGCCTGAAAGAGAGTATAATTGTCATTATATAAGTGTATACACTTGTCATTGTTATTGTTTAATTGCTAAGTTGTATCTTTTCGACCCCATGGACTATAGCCTTCCAGGCTCCTCTGTCTATGAAATTTTTCAGGCAGGAATACTGGTGTGGGTTGCCGTTTCCTTCTCCAGGGAATCTTCCCAATCCAGAGATCAAACCTGCATCTCCTGCCTTGGCATGCGGATTCTTTACCACTGAGCCATCAGGGAAGCACCAGTACATGCATTTAGTCTTTGTCAAAAAGTATTACTTTTCCCTTAGGGCTTGAAATTTCTTACATTCAAGATCAACAGCTTTCTTGGGAAAAGCACTGGAAGTCTTAGGACCACATTTTGAATAAACCCTTCCCTCTGTCAAATCAGTTGCCAGGCCCTTCTCCAGGGGTCTTGCTGTTGTTAACTAAGCTGCTTAAAATAGCATTAGGTTGATTTAAATCCTCACTTTTCTACTCAAAGTTGTTGAACTGTAAAGCAATTTAGAGGCCTGTGAAATATTACTAAGTTTTTTTTTTTCAATGTCCACAGTCAAGATTATAACTTAACACACCCCATTATCCCAAAAAATGATGTAAGCCAGAAGAGCTGGGATACCAGAGAGAGTAGGCAACAGAAACTAGGAAACTAGGCTAAGGCCAAACCTCAGGTCTAAGGACTGCACTAATATTTAAATGGGAGAGTTTGATTCTCCAGATACCAGATCTGAATGTCAGGGTACAGACTGGAGTGGCAGGGCAGGCACTTGAAGGACAAAGGTTGTGGCCAGGTCACATTGTTTTGTCTTAGGCAAGCATGACTTAATTTCAATTTCTGCCTTTGTCCTGACAGGAATGGTTTGGAATCTAGGGTTGCCCTTGCTTTGTTAATGACACTCTTTTCTCTGTACAAGCATACATATTTTAGTAAGGTAGGAAATTTGAGCAAGGTGGCTCCAAACTGTAATAAAGAAAGACTAAAGAATGAGAGCATATTCCTGGTGGAAATAGACAACTGGAAATTTCTATCTGAATTACAAAAATGCACAAAACTTTCACCTGGAGATGCTGCTTCTGCTATTCATTGCAGCATTGCCCATCATTTCCAATTTGGAAACAGGTGTCCATCAGTCAGGGACTGGTTAAATAAAACATGGCTTTCCACACAATGAAATACTATGCAGCTATAACAAAGGGGTTGCTTCTCCATATTGATACAGATATTCATGAGATATAATTATTCTTTAAAGAACATATTTGTTTTATATATATGTCTGTGTATATATATTTAAAATTTTTGAAGTATATGCTTCCATTATTTTTCTGAGTAAAGGATATACATATGTATACATAAGTATATGGTATATATAATATGTATATGTAAACATATGATCTGTACAAAGGAATATCTCTGGAAGACTGCTCAAGAATTGACTACATTGTTTTCCTAGAATAAGAATAACATCTAGCAGAAGGAGAGGCACAAGTAGCAATAGGGAAAGATTTTGGAGAAAGGCAACTTCTGTTGAGAATTTTTGTGCAGTGTTGACGTAACAGCTCTTTGAAACCAGTACTCAAATTTAAAAATATATTAATAAAGTTCTTTGGAAACAAAAAAGAAGATGCACATTAATTCTATGAGGAGTAAGCATGGCTCCCTAAAAACTGAGTTGATTTTATTACGAAGATCATTTTTAATAGAGTTACTTGAGAAAATGTTATGTTTTTCTGCAATCAAAACTCTTTTCAAGAAATAACACTGCTTTTTTTTTTTTTTGGTAGATGAAGTAAACAGCATCAGCTAGAGCCTTAAGTTACCACTCTATTTTGACACATGGGTATGAAGAGCTAATTATAGATTGTTTAATTATCTATGGTGAAGGGAAGCTAACCGTGGCTGATGGTTTAGTAGGTGTTTGGTAGGAACACAGACATAGGCCTGAAGAAACTGATTAGTGTCATTATGCACCAAAAAAGGCAGTGCACAATATCACTTATAATAAATAATGTAATTTATTATAAGTGGGAAAATACACTGTAGAGTAATAGGATTTCTCAAACTGTAAACAATACAAAGCTCTAGTTATAACAATAAAAATATTTGGAGGAATTGGTAACAAAAAACATGCTTTGGTCATTCTTTATTTCCTTGACTATGCATTAATTTTGGTGATTTATTCAACTAATTTTAAAAAATTAAGTTGTATTTCACCTGTTCAACTTCAGATCATTTTTATTCTTGTATTTTCTTAACCACTTCAATTCTATTATATCTTATCCAATTGTACCTCTCTGATGGAAATTAACTTTTGACCTCTCTTTTTAAATTCTTCAGTCTTTATGGCATTGTTTTTATTATTTTATTCTTCGTCACACTGCCCTATCATAAACCCTTTCTCAAATCTAATTTCCTTGAATTCTCGCCAACTACACTGGTGTGTTTACAACACGAAATAAGGAAATCTCAAGGTAATATAACAGAATTATCTTCTCCATAACAGAAGCCAGTATGGAGCTGCTGCTGCTAAGTCGCTTCAGTCATGTCCAACTCTGTGCGACCCCATAGACAGCTCCTCCGTCCCTGGGATTCTCCAGGCAAGAACACTGGAGTGGGTTGCCATTTCCTTCTCCAATGCATAAAAGTGAAAGTGAAGTCACTCAGTCATGTCCGACTCTTCGTGACCCCATGGAGTGCAGCCTACCAGGCTCCTCCAGTCCATGGGATCTTCCAGGCAAGAGTACTGGAGTGGGGTGCCATAGCCTTCTCTGCAATAGGGAGCAGAGGTTATAATCTTAGACTCCAGGGCCAGTTACCATCATTAGCCCACTAGAAAAAGTTTCACTATCTCACCTCTTCAATTTTTATTCACACAATTTTAATTTGCCCTCCCAACATATTACAGTACTGTCTTTGGTGGGAGTGGTGGATGGGGACAAGGGTATGATGATAAACAACGAGAGTGTTTTATGTATCCAAATATAGTACTGATGTCCATCCTCTGCCATGAGCTGAAGTCCAGCATTTGAAATTTATTCTTGTGAACTTAAACCCTAATTTTTAAATTTATGAATATAGAATGGGATCTAGCCATTCACTCCTTCCTCCACTCCTCTCTGCAACTTTATAGCGCTTTAGTTGACATTTTCATACAAGACAGATTTTCTAACCAAGGTGACAACCCCTCTGAATTGAATTGCTCTCTGGACATCTCACCACTATGGCCTGAATTCCTGATACTCAGGCATTGCATGCCTGAGTTTGCAGTGCCCTTTGGCATTGCAGTTAATATCCTTGTCAAATTTCAGTAAATTTGCCTATAAACTGTTAAACACATTAAATTAAGTCATCTGAAAACATAAAAATGTATGCATTGGTGTAATTATTTTGGCATGTATTTTTCTTCACTTTCCAGGTTTGAATCTTGTATGTTTAGCTATCTAGATATCTCTTATCTCCTTTTAAGGCTCCTGACTTCTACTTAGGTTATAACTGCTGAATGAACGATAAAGTTCTTGATGTTGTAACTAGATGTGATGGTCAGCCAGAGCTCCATCAGATTTTAATAACAAATAGTATCTACAATCACGTAATCAAGAAATCATGCTTTGTTTTCAAAAAATTATGATAAACTATTGAAACACCAAATATAGTAGCTTATAATAGTCACTAATTTGTATGAATTTGATAAAGAGCATTATAGAACTCATTCTCTACTTTGGTCACCTGTTCACATGATATGAGAAATGCATTATACTTTAATACTACTAAAGAAAGTTGAGTTTCTGCATTACTTATAGTAACATACTAACTATAAATGTGAAGTAAATGCTTTTTTATACAATGGATTTTTAATTCCTTAAAAATGCTTATTTGTTCAAGACTGTTAATTGCATGCAGTCTAATTATATAAGCCATGTAACTTTAAACTATTTAAAATTAGATCTTAGTTTCCAAATGTAACCTTGAGAGAACTTTCTAATACAATAAGAAAATTCAGAAATGGTCCATTCATAGATTCTGAGTTGGACTAAGGATGCAACAAGGTTATTCTGGAATACCTGTGACAAAGGCAGAGCAGTTCCAGCCTAAGATAATAGCGAATTCTTGAACCACCCAATATAATGCATCTAAGAAATAGTGGCACTTGAAAAGTGGAATTTGGCCTTTTAAAATATACTTGATGAGAGAGATCATGGGATTCATTGATTTGGATCTATTATGAACATTGGACCAATGCTTAGGTGGGAACTTCGGTCTGTGAAAAAGACAATTGGAGATTGCTCTTGTTAGAAATTAACAGCATCCGTAATTCTATTATATGTAGAAAAATTCAAGAAAGGTGTTAACTTCTTAAGGAGGCCAGGTTTCAACAAACAAGTAATTATCGATGATGGTATAGCTATAACTTTAATTTCTGAATTTGCTAAAGTTTTTCTCAAGAAAGAATTCACTTCCTATAGGAGTTTATTGCTAAGAAAAATATAGCATATACTATGACAGAGGAGCCTGGCAGGCCAGAGTCCATGGGATCTCAAAGAGCTGGACACAACTGAGCAATTAAGCACAGTGGGATTCTCAAAACTATTATAAAGAACATGAATGTCGAATATCTGCACGTGAATATTTTATAACTTGCTATATTTTTAAATTTTCTTAACATTCTCCATTTAACATCTTTCAGTTCTTTCCTCCTGACCCTACTTAACCATTAAGAATCTATGAATACTTCAAAAAGAGACCCTCTTTCTGTTATGAAACTGAATTCTAATTTATATACAAGACAAAACTAAATTCTCTTAACTATTTCTACAATATCAGTATTGATTAGTAATACAATATCTCAATTAATAATGGTTCTAGATTACAGTTAGCCACTTGGGGACTGGCAATGAAGCAGTTAAACATACCAAGTTTCATTGCTTAAGCTATCTTTTTCAACTTATAATTTTTCAAAATTTCAATTTAATTTTGATATATATAGCCAATGAAGTAGACAGCTTTTTTCCTCCATCATTAGGAAATTTCTTGACTTTCAGATTTACTCTCTCCAATAGATTAAATGATTTAAGGTTTGTCTTTCTTATATTGTTTTCATACTTGTTTTTCAAAATCACAACCTTTATATATATGTCTATAGTCTCTTCCCAACTACTGATTTTCTTGTTTGAAGTACCTGTTGATTTTCATTCTAAATATTCAGTTCCTTTATTAGTACTTGGAAATAAAATTTAACCTATTTTATGACCAAAAATAAAAACAATTTCTGAACCAATTTAAATGTCTTGTTTCCTGAAAACTGCATTACTTGTTCCAAATAAATCCTCTAATCCTATCCAATAGAGTAGTTATATAACTCTGTAACATATCTTTTAAAATATACTTAATTAATGATTGTGCAAAAATAAAATCTTTTGAAATAAATAAATACACTTATACTATAAAGAAAACTGTTTGGGTACATAAAGTTAGCTTGAGGGATTCTTCACAGTATTCAGTTATACAAAATATTAAAATTTGGGCTGTGACACAAATCCATATGTTCTATGGCTTATCTATGTGAGTATACTAACCTGCTTCAGAGAATACATCCTGATGCTATTGTAAATTAAATATTAGGTTATGATAACCCAACATATTACAACCAGAAATCATGCATGTGAAAGACAAATGAAACAATGCTTGAATAATTATTTTATCATCAAATACAAATTTAGGTTAAATAAAACATGACATGAACTGGAGTTTAAGTTCTATATATCACCAACAAATGTATTTTTTTTACAATGTTAGGTTTATAAAAGCAAACTCACACTTTGAAAGGTATTAAATTTGGGAAGTAGATAAGTTGGCCAGAAAAGAAAGTGGGATATTCCAAGAAATGAAACAAAGGTCGTTTTCTTCTAACTCCTCTGAGAAAGCATGTTTCTAGAAACAGCCCTTAAATTCTTTTCCAAACCAATTTTGTTACCTTTGCTTTTGTTTGCTGCCAGTCCTTTAGTCACCTGAGGCAGAGCAGAGATTCAGTGGCAAAAGGATGCCCTGTGGCTGTTCAGAGAAACATGTTATTACAGAGGTGACTCAGTCCCCTAAGTTCAACTGGAGGCTGGCATTACATCCCTATATAACCAAAGTCAGACTCTCTTAAAAGCACATAGGTATAAGTGACCACTGCTTTCTGAAAGTACTCCATTGAAATTCACTAAGTAAAGAAGAAAACTTTGAGACATCAATTGGAAAATAGAGAGGTAAAAATAACTGTACATTGAAAAGATTTCCTAGGATGTGCTATCCTTGATGTTAATGGAATAATCAACTCTTCGTGGTGTTTTAGTTCTCTTTCAGAGTAAATCCATTAATATGCTAGAACCAGTGGCTCAAGACGACGATCTGAGAATATGTGTTTACTGTGTCATCTGCAGTACTTGTCCTTTAAAAAAGTAAAAGCTGAAAACTAGAAGGGTTGTCGTGTCTCAAAGATCACAAACAGAATTGAATCAGAGATTTATAACAGTAGAAATTTACTTTAGAGGTGTGAATGTCACTTCCACTGGACCAAAAACCTTAGGTGCAGAGATAACAGATCCACAAAACACAAGTGTGTGGAGGACTAATCGTCTGAGCAATCAACTAAAATATTGCTTCCAGAAGAGCAGAACCAGTCAGACCATTCAGTTTCCCAGAGTATGTAGAAGTACAAGTAAGAGAGACATGTGACCCCAGGACATTTAAATATAGAGAAAGATCTTCCCAGGGAGGGTTCAGAGGGGCTGTGGGGCCAAATACAAGTGAAAGTGACAGTTGCTCAGTCATCTCTGACTCTTTGCAACCCCATGGGCTATAATCCATGGAATTCTCCAGGCCATAATACTGGAGTCGGTAGTCTTTCCTTTCTCCAGGGGATCTTCCCAGGGATGGAACCCAGGTCTCCTGCATTGCAGGCGAATTCTTTACCAGCTGAGCCACCAGGGAAGCCCACCAAGTACAAGAGCACTGCTAAACTGGATATAGCTGGATCTCCCCAGCAGACTTGGAGGGGAGAGAAAGGGAGAGGCTGCTCAGTCCTTGAGGGAATTATACTCCTCTTCCAAGATAATTTTCTCCTTACTTTGATGATTGTGAGGGTTTCCCAGCAACCTGCCTGCTTTCTGCTCACATGGTCCAGATGGACTCTTCCTTGTCAACACGCCTCAGCCCCTTTCACAGTCCACAGCCCGTTCTCTCACTAGAATAGTCCTGTTGAGTAAATATATACCCACACAAGTGCAGGAGGTTGGCAGGGGTTAGGGGAATCCTTGTGGCAGTTTGCAATCACTCTGTTCCTTCATAAATATAAATGGATAGCCAAGGATTACATACACATACAAGGAAGGAATCTTTGAAGTTAAAAATGCAAGTGTCAGAATATGATGAAGAATAAGCTAGCATTCTAGAAGAAAAAGTGGGCAAATCCATGATACAAAACAAAAAAGCCAAATCTTAGAATACTTGAAAGAAAAACAACACTGAGTATAGCTCGAGAAGAGCTAAGATCCATCTGATAGTAATTTCCTAAATGAACAAAGAGAATGAAAATGAACCATTTGGAAAATGAAAGAAAATTATCCAGAACTGAAAGCAAGCATCTAAATTAGAAAAGAAAGCTGGAAGGCTTTGTAAAGAATATCTCCCATATACAAATAAACACAATGACATGAATTTACTAAGGACCAAAAAGTATAATTATAACATACTACTTCTGAGATAGAGATTTACACTCTTTCTGATTTAAAAATGAGTGGTGTGGAACGAAGTATCTCATCAAAAAGTCTGTTTCCAATCAAGCTTTTTAAACAATTAATTGGAGGTAAGAAACACTGCCTTAGACATCAAAGTATCTTTGTTCAGGTAATTTGGAAATGAGATGGGCATCCTTAGGGCTCCTAACAGGTATTACCATCATCTTAGAAGGTATATTTCATTACTAAAGTGGTTTGTAGTATTTATAAGTATTTCGCTTACAGTTGTACCCTTTATTAATGTCTCTTGGAGAATTATAACCATAGGGGTGGTGCTTAAATTCTGGTTTTCACTTCAGGAAAATGGAGGTGTTTGTGTTTGTCTTTGGGTTAGATATAATTGATGACTTTTTATGAGACAGTTGTCTGGAAACTCAAAGTTATGCAAGTCAAAATAAGTAGCAAAAATTCAATGTCTTCCATGATTTGTTTTTAACTTTCAGATTTTTAAACAAACCAAAAATTTGGAAGAATCTGTTGTTAGAAATGTGGCATCCTTTGGTTTTAGCTTCTTTTGCTTCCTATTAAATTTAAGTAAAATAAAATTTAACTTTTTAAATTTTTTTGGCTGGGCTATGCTGCTTACAGGACCTTAGTTCCCCAACTAAGGATTAAACCTGGCCCTTGACAGTGAGAGCACTGAGTCCTAACCATTGGATTGCCAAGGAATTCCCCAAATTTAACAGTTTTTATTTAGAAAAAGTTAAATGATTATTTGTGGGTAATAGGATCGGGAGTTTTCTTTTTAATTCTATGTATTTTCCATATGTCAGCTCTTTTTTTCTCGTCTGCCTTAATTCTTCTTCTTACACGTTGACTATTAAACAGTGGAGAGCAGTCAGTTTAGATTTCAGAAAGAATATAAATGATTCTAATCTTACACAAGCTATGACCAACCTAGATAGCATATTAAAAAGCATAGACATTACTTTGTCAACAAAGGTTTGTCTAGTCAAGACTGTGGTTTTTCCAGTAGTCATGTATGGATGTGAGAGTTGGACAGTGAAAAAGGCTGAGCGCCAAAGAATTGATGCTTTTGAACTGTGGTGTTGGAGAAGACTCTTGAGAGTCCCTTGGACTGCAAGGAGATCCAACCAGTCCATCCTAAAGGAGATCAGTCCTGTGTGTTCATTAGAAGGACTGATGTTGAAGCTGAAACTCCAATACTTTGGACAACTGATGCGAAGAGCTGACTCATTTGAAAAGCCCCTGATGCTGGGAAAGGTTGAGGGCAGGAGAAGAAGGGGATGACAGAGGATGAGATGGCTGGATGGCTTCACTGACTCAATGGACATGGGCTTGGGTGGACTCGGGGAGTTGGTGATGGACAGGGAGGCCTGGCGTGCTGCAGTTCATGGGGTCACAAAGAGTTGGACACGACTGAGAGACTGAGCTGAATCTTACACATAGTAGTTTATGCCTTTGCAATCTTGCCCTCTACCTTAGGTAACTCCTCAAAGTATTTCTTCCAGACAAATACTGTGCTGCCTAAAAGAATAAATTTAGAAAACATTACCTATCTTATTATATGTAAATATCAATAAAAAATTATGTGTCTCTTAAGCTTCACATTCTCTTAACCAAGATCTGAAGAGGCTAACCCTAACCCTTACCCTGACCCTAATCCTTTTTTCCTCTGATTTATGATATGAATCCCATAACAGTTGAAGCTAGTGAAAATGTACTTAAAAATATAATTGCCACATCAAATAGAAAATCATAGGAATTTCAGGGTGGGGGTTTCCATGGTGGCTCAGAGGTAAAGAATAGGCCTGCCCATGCAAGAGACATGAGTTTGATCCCTGGGTTGAGACAATCCCCTGGAAGAGGAAATGACAACCCATTCCATATTCTTACCTGGAGAATCCCATGGACAGAGAAGCCTGGTGGGCTAAAGTCCATCCATATGGTCACAAAAAGTCAGATACGACTGACAATTAAATAGACACAATACACCAGTTCAGAAAAAAACTTAGAAAAACCTGCATAATTAAATTATCCTGTTTGTGTTTCTTTAAAAAAAAAAAAAGAAAACAAAATAAAACAGTGGAGAACAGTGATGTGTGTATACCGTCCTTTATATATTCACTAATTAGTGGGTAAAACTGGCTTTATCTCTCATTCTCTCTTTATCTTCAAAATGATGATAATATTTGCCCTTGCCTGCCTTACTGTAATTCATTGAACATCAAAACTCAAAAAATAATTGCTGAAAAACCTATCATCACTGTAAGGATAGAAGGAGCTATTCTTTTTCACTTATCATGACCTAGTACTAACTTTAACAGTGGTAAAATCATTTCTAGCTTGGGCAGGAGAATCTAACTACTGTAATTTTACCCTTGGTAGAGCAGGATACCATCAAAATTGAGAAACTTACAAATAGCCCCCAATTTAGCTTACTCTATTTCACTACCTCTTTAACGTTTCCTTTTCCTGAAAATGAATAAATAAATAAGCAAATGAAATGAGAGTCTGAATTTGACTGTGGTCTACCTATCAACATTCTACGTGGGCTCAGTCACTTCAATCATATCCCACTCTTTACGATCCCATGGACTATAGCTCACCAAGTTCCTCTGTCCATAGAGATTCTCCAGGCAAGAATACTGGAGAAGGTTGCCATTTCCTCCTCCAGGGGATCTTCCTGACCCAGGGATCAAACCCATGTCTTCTACCACTTCGCACTGCAGGCAGATTCTTTACTGCTGAGCCACTGGGGAGGCCCATCAACATTCTATATACCTGGTTAAAGTATATATAAAACTGCAATAATTAGAAGATATCAGGCAGGAAAACACCTTCGCTAAACTATGGAGGGAAACAGTATTTGACATGCTATAATGTCTTTTGAGTCTATGAAACAAAACTACCTGGATTGTAACTAGATCAGACCAAATGCCAAAATGAATTTTACAAAAGACTTGCCATTCATTAAAAACTAATCAATCGCCAGCCCAGGATTGATGCTCGGGACTGGTGCAGCGAGATTTCCCGGGGGGGAGGGAGGAGGGAGGGGGGACCCGGAGGGGAAGCATATGTAAACCCATGGTGATATCATGACAATGTATGGCAAAAACAATAAAAAAAGAAGAAAACTAAAAGGAAATTAATTGCTTGGATGCACTATACTTCAATAAACGAACAAGCATCACATCAAAGAATTTCCTATATAAATTCCATCTTATGGGAGTATAATGGGATTTACCTTCTGATATTGATGACTGCCAAATGAATTTCCAAGAGCCCTAGTGATACTTTGGCTAGAAATGAATCCTACAGGATTCAGTATAGATTCCCTCTGATCCCCCGACTCAGTATCCTGGGGTTCATTTGTATCATGTAGGAATTCCCAGTCTCTGGAGCAGAAATAGCTATAGCCCAATGGTTGCCTTCCTTAGTTCCCATGTGCATTCCATATCTCATATGACCTTATTACAAATTTATCTGCTATTAACAATCGGAGTCTCAGAACCATTGTAGCAACATCTAATCATAATCTATGCTCTTGTCGCTATCAAATTTAAGTGTATATTTATTTTTTAAAAAATAATAAAATGAAGGTACATCTTTCTTGACCTACTTTCCTTCAGAAATTTCTCTTAAATTATAATTTTTTTTTAATTACCTTCATTCAATCTCTTAGGTCAAATAGTTAATGACCTGACTCACTCTTCCTCCTGCATCAGCCACACTGGCCTAAACCTGCTCTCACGTAACGACTCTTGCATTTGCTCTTCCTTAAGCTGAGAATGCTCTTCTCAGACATCTTGTGGTCTTGTCCTCCTACCTTCTGGTCGTCTCATGAGGGAGCCATACTCGACCACCCTGTAAACAGTCTCCACTGCTCGCTCTCTCTCATCCCATTACCATGCTTTGTTTTTTCTCCACAGCACTTAGCACCATTTGATACAAATGAATTTGTTTGTTATAGTTCATCTTCTCACAAGAACTTAAGTTCCCCAAGGACAGAGACTTTGATACATTTACATCCTTATCCTTAGAGCCTCGCATGAGGTAAGCATTCAAGAAAGAATTGCTCTATCTGATGGCTATATAGAGCCAAAGATTACCCATCCAACCCCTTCCTTTGTTTATTTTCTTTTTCACTTTGAAGAGAACAAATATTTTAGAAGTATATTAAAGTTAAAGAAAAAACACAGCATTTTCTGCTTTTCAGAATTTCAAGGAAAAAAATGACATTGTCATGGGGGTAGAAAAATGAAAAGAATCACAGATAAGGTCATACTGAGAAAAACTGATAATTTAAAGTTAGCAACAGGGGCCTTGTTCTTCCCTCTCAGGACATCTGAAGAAAGTTGCTGGCAAGACTCTCCAAGCCAGCCATGATAGCAGTGACACACAAACCCATCCTTCATGTCCTTGATTGTCCTCAGTTTATTGGCTGGGGAAATGATGACTCTCAGTCTCTTGTTTAGGCCATATTTCTTACTGCTACTTCCTGGCACATGCAGATAGGAGGAGGATTCAGATGTTTTTCGAATACATCTTCCATTATTGTTACACAGACTTCGACTGCAGAGTTTGGCTGCAGTTGTCACATTAACAGCATAATGGCCCAATGGCCCTTGAATAAATTTTTGCACAGACAAGCAGGTCTCCTGTGGGAAAAACAGAGATCTATTTAGATCACTTTCAAAAAATGATTCAATTGTCCAGGTAGTATTTATTGACTTTTGTATTTGGTAAGCCTGATGAGAAAGAGTTTCAGTGGATTTAGCATTTAAATGAAAGACTAAGCCTTTATAAAATCCCGTAAGTGATGACCCATGCCTTTGGTTAGGAATACTCTGATGAACCAATTTCATACCATTTTCTGGGGAGGATGATTCCACATTTTTCCACAAGAGTATCCTTTGAGAGATATTTGTACTGACACTTTAAAAAGAAAATCTTTAATGTGGGATGATTTTTTTTTAATTTGTGAAACAGTTTTGATGCTGATACTTCATATATGTTAATATCAGGTCAGATTTTTCCCAGACTACCAAGTTATCCCATTCTTCTCCTTATCTCTTCAGAGATAACAGTTCTCCTAAAGTGGCAAAGGGTAATACTTCCATCCATGCTTTTATAACTTTACTACATGTAAATGTAATTATGAACAATATGTATAATAGTATGATTTTGTTTTTAAATTCTTATACAAATTTATATCATTTGGAATATTTTATTTTCTACAACTTGCTTTGCAAACATTTTCAAGATCCTTTCCCCACATTCATACATGTAGCGCTTTAAAAAAAAATGTAGCTGTGGTTCAATTTCATAGTAAAAATGCATCATACTTTAGGTATCCATCAGTCAGGTTGTAGGAGGGATTCTATAAAAGATTATTATTTATTACCAAATTCCTGAGTCACTTGTATAGCATATGGAAAGTTAGATTGTCCTCCCATAAATCTGCCACTAGGCGCCATTGATTGTCCACAACCTTGGGTTTTTAAGGCCAGTACATAGTTCTGCCTACTGATGATCACACTGTGCAGCTAGGATGTGCTGGCCAAATTGAAATGACACCATCAGCTAGCCCAGAAGAATCTGGCTAGAATCTTCATCAATGCTTGCCTTAATCCATAAAAGAAGTACCATGGGAAAATCCTAATAGATTCATTAATAAAGTGTGTTTTCTATCACACTTCAATTATTCTGATCAATACTAATTCTCTTAGAAGGGCTTCCCTGATGGCTCAACTGTAAAGAATATTCCTGCAATGCAGGAGATGCAGGAAACTCAGATTGATCCCTAGATTGGGAAAATCCTTGGAGGAGGAAACGGCAATCCACTCCAGTATTTTTGCCTAGAAAACTCTATGGACAGAGAAGTCTGCTAGGCTACAGTCCAAAGGGTCACAAAGAGTCAGACATGACTGAGCATGCATGCATATATAACATGAATGCATAATTAAACTCTAATTGATTTAAAACAGTAAGATAGTTTCTCTGTGAGAAGAGGCCCCAAAACAGTGAATCCATGTGGAAAGGATTCAGGGGTTCAAATGGAAAGTCATAAGGCAGAATAAACTACTAATGGCAGACAGTTGAACAAGGTTTCACTTTAGGGAACAACAAGTTCTGAAAATCCATGTGTAATATTTTTGTTCCAGGCATACTCAGTCTAGGTCAGCCTCACATTGTGTTTAGGAATAAATGCTATTTTTAGTCAAGGTATGGCTCCTTATCTGAGGCATCTGAGGAAGTTTGTAGGACAGATGGGAAAAATAGAATGGGGAACCCACTGAACAAAACAAGAAAGGGAGAAGTAAGAAAGAGGGAGGGAAGAGGAAGAAAGAAGACTGGGGGATAGATGAATCAAAGAGAGCATAGAGTACAGGCTAACCCAATCAGGTTCAACTTGGATTCCCCTGTTCTGTCCCAGCCCTCTTCCTTGAAATTCCTTCTTCACTTATCTTCTGATATATCGCACTTTCCTGAATTTTTCCTTTCTCACTGAATGCTCCTTCTTAATATCATTTACTAGATCATCTTCCCTACCTCTTAACCCTGGAGTGCCCTAGGCTTAATTTTTCTCTTTTGCAGCCATACTCTCTCTGAATAAACTTACCCCTTCTCACAGCCTCAAATAGAACTCTCAGATGTGTATTTCCCAGAATTTATTTCTAATCAACTGTATACCCACTTACCTATTTGACATCCCTACCTGGATGTCTCATGAACATTTAAACAGTCTTAACCCATTCCAATGTGATCCTCTGGTCCTCTTCCCAGCCTATCTCAACATATGTCAGCTCCCTCTCTCCAGTGCCTCAGGAGCAGAACCTTGAAGGTGCAAGTTGTGTGGGGATTGGAAGCATCTCTAAGCTCATGCAAGAAAGAGCCAGACCCTACATGGCAGCTACAATAATTTTAAAAGCCACCATGTAAATAAAAATTACTTTGCCCACTTTGCCTCCTCTCTATCCCAGTCTCCTACACTCATCCTTGAAGCACATGAACAAAGAAATGAATGGTACTCTTCTTCCCCATAACTGAGACCCAAGTTTGGGGTGTGGAGAGGAGAAGCAAGAAGTTTTAACCTGTATAATAACAGCCAACACTTACATGGCACTTGGCATGTGCCAGGTACTGTTTAAGTGTTTTACATGTATTAATAATGTAATTCTCATAACAGCCCTATGAGATAGATACTATTATTCTCGCAATTTAACAGATAAAGAAATTGTAGAGATTTGTTCAAGGTCGTTGACTAGTAGCAGACAAAAAGTGAACACTGGAATCCAAGTTGTTCGACCTTAGGCCTCCTCCTCTTACCAATACCAGCATGCTGATTTGTGGAATGCTAACTGAGAAAGAGCTGACTGCTTTTATATTTTACAAGACTGCATGCTTTAATACTTGAAAAGTGAACTATTTGTTAATACCTGTGCATGAGTGCATGCTCAGTCACTTTAGTCATGTTCCAACTCTTTGGGATCCCATGGACTGTAGCCCTCCAGGCTCCTCTGTCTATGGGATTCTACAGGCAAGAATACTGGAGTGGGATGTTCCCCACCCAGGTATCAAACACGCATCTCCTGCATTGCAGGCAGATTCTTTACCCATTGAGACACCTGGGAAGCCAATTCATTAATACCTAAAAATGAGCAAAACTGTGGTTTCTGAATTTTCACTTAAGTAGTACAACAGGCCACCAACTGAACATGTTCAAAGTCAGTTGTGGAAAAATAATATAAAGTTATTCCATGTGAGAATTGCTAACAAGAGTAGAATGTTGACAAAGTTTATATATATATAACTTACAAATACATAAATATTTATAAATTATATATATATATATTTTTCCTCCCATGAGCACTTCTATCATAGATAATCAGAAAATAAAGAATCACTTTTAGAGAACTCATCCTTTGTGTGGTTGAAAAATATTTATTGTTAAAATTTGGTATTTTCTTTTTTTTGCATACATATTATATCATTCTTGCTGTTGTTTAGTTGCTAAGTTGTGTTGGACTCTTTTGCAACTCTCATGAGTCGTCCCACCAGGCTCCTGTGTCCATGGGATTTTTCCAGGCAAGAATTGTGGAATGGGTTTCCATTTCCTTCTTCAGGAGGTCTTCCTGACCCAGGGATTGAATCCACATCTCCTGCATTGGCAGGTGGATGCTTTGCCACTGAGCCACTGTCTACCAAAATTCTTACAAAGTGGGTTTTCTTTCAGTATTTTTTTTTTAGATGAAGAAATGGAGACTCAGAGAGGTTAATCAACTTGCCCAAGATTACACCCCTAGAATGTAAAATTTGAATTCTTATTTAGGGTTGTCTGATTGGAAAACTTGCCCTCTTTTCACACGACTCACAAGTACTGCGGCTGGCACAGATTGATCAGGGTGCTACCCTGTGCCCTCTGAGCTTTGTCCAAGTCGACTGAGCAGATAATTAGCAACCACTTGTCTCTGGCACAAGAAATTCAAACAAAAGCCAGTATCTGGAAAGTCTCCAAGACGCTGCTGGGGAGACCACTGCTTACCTTTGAATCAGAATAGTCATATCCTCCCCACAGTATTACTCCTGATGCCCCCAGTGCTGCACTCTCACCAATTGTATGCACCAAGTCCTCCTAAAAAAGAGAAGGGTCACAAGTAGATTCTGCCAACCATATTTAATCACTGACAGTTCAATAATGTCTCAGTCCATCCACTGTGGTGAAGAACACACTGATCACGTTATCTTTGTTTCTAAAACAAAGGACTATAGAGCGGGATCGGAAAAGGTAATTCTGCCTGGGATACTTACCTGATAAATATTTACAATGTTCCAAGCGGTATTCTAGACACTAAGAATATAAAAATGAAATAGATTCCATTTCTTATTCTTTAGAATGTGTTTTAGTGTGATGATTACGATAGACATATAAAATTGCAGTGTAACAAATTAAATTATATATTAGCACCCATAAGACATACATACATAGACTAGAGAAAGTGGTTAATGCTGCATGGAAGTGTATGGGAAGATTTTCTTCAAGAGGTGAAATTTCAGAGTGGTCTTTGGAAAGGAGCATAAATTAATAAAATCAACTGAAGAGAGCAGAGTTTTTTATCCAGAAGGAAAAAAAGAAAAGGCAGAGTCATATGTAGCAAAAAGCATGATTCTTTGAGAAGTGTCAGTGACTCTTATGGTAGGTGAAAAGCACTGGGGTTCTGGGGAGAAGTAAATGTATTTGAATCCTTGTATTAGGTTAGCCAAAAAGTTCTTCAGAGTTCAAGTAAAAATAAAAGATACATTTTTCATTTTCATGAAGAATTTTACTGAACAAAATATTCACTCTTTTGTTCCATTGCCTTCTGCTATTTTTCAGGCAAATTCATAATTCCATCTTTCCAAAACTTTTTATCTCTTTGAGCAAACAGCTCCTTTCCAGGGAGTTGAAATTTTTTCCATTAAGAGAATTTTGTAAAGACAGAAATAAATGAACATCCAAAGGTATAGTGTATGATTAATATGGCAGATGAATCAGAACTTCCCAGCCAAGCTATAACAGTTTTGCCTGGTCATAAAAGAAAGATACAGTCTCCTGCTATCCTGACAGATGATAATGCATTTTCTGTTGACTAATTCTAGATGCTTTTTTGTTTGAGTGCTGCTTTCAGTGGTCTAATTAGAAGACTAGCTGTTGGAATTGTTTAATTTCCAGAAGGAGCTCATAATAAAAGCCACCCTTTCTAATCCTAACATATATACAACATCACCTTCTTTAGATGAAAATAGGCCTTTGGTGTGGTTGGTGGTGGTTTATTTCACTTGCTCCATGATCTCTTCCATTCCACATTATTGAACAATATCCACTTTTCATTGCCCATCACAATTTGTTATCAAAACAGACCATTTTCATTATGTTTAAGTAGAGAATCACATGTGATCAAGGAGGGTTTTTTCTGCTTAACTTACGTGGCACCCAAATATCGAAACAATGAAAATAACCAAGTTAATGCAAATGATTTTCAAGATTTGGATATTTTGAGTATGTTGGCTATCTCCTATGTGGTATAATGTTGTTCTCAATTAATGGTTTGATATGATCATTATCAACTTCAACTTGCTTACCTCACCTTGGAGCATTGTCCAGCGAGAAATCTCCAGCATGAAAATCTGCGAACCACTTTTGACATGTTTGATCAGTCACAGCACCTTCTCCATACACTGCACAAATTTTTTAATGCATTTCTATTGTTTTTACCTTTCTTGAAATAATAAGCATAATATGCATAAAATGCTTTTTGCTTCCATCTTCAGTATTAAAATGGCTACACAAAAATTCACTTATTTGGATAAGACATTTTTAACTTTTATTTCTTTATGTTTTTAATGAAATATAAATGATTAACAAATATTGTGCTAGTTTCAAGTGTATGGCATAGTAATTTGATTTTTTCATGTATTACAAAATGATCACCATAATAAGCTTAGTTATCATATGTCACCATACATAGTTGCTACAGTATTATTGACTATATTCCCTGTGCTGTACATTATATCTCTAGGTTTTATTTATTTTATAATTTCCAACCCTCTACCTCCTTCATGGGACATGATCAGTTTGTTATCTGTATCTGTGAGTCTGTTTATGTTTTCTGTTTGTTTGCACTCCAATAAGACAACTGTCACAATACAATCTAATGAAACTGTTTTGAATGAAGTTAAAGACAACTAAGTGCTACGAGAAGTATTGCATAGAAAATCCCAAATGAACTTTCTGGCAAACTCAATAGATAAGTAACATCCAAATACAAGTGTCTTTTGTGTGTATTTCATTACACAATTTTAAAGTGTTAGGGCTTAGCTACAAGAAAGTGTTGACACTGGAAGGCCACACATTTGCAACTAAGATATTTTCAGCTGTCATAAAAACATATTGGAGGGGTAAGTCAAGATGACAGTCAGGGACCCCAATTAGAAGATGATGAAAATTATTCAGTGAGAAATGATGAGAGCTTCAACAAAGGCAAGGTCAGTCCTTGTAAAGCAGAGAGGACAGATCAAATAGTTCTTTGGAAATTAAGATGGATAAGATTTAGCTACCTACTGGATAATGGAAAGAGAAGGGAGGCATCCAAGTGACTCTCAAGTGGGATGACTAAGTAGATTATAATTCACCAGGATGAGAAACAGAGGAGGTCATGGTCATGATTACAGACCAAGAGCAAAGGGAGAGATGAAAGAGAGAAGGAATGATAGACGGACAGTCTGCATTCTTTCCTTCCCTGCAACGGTGTGGAGAATCAGAGATCCAATATAAATATAATAAATATTAAGTATTCAAAAGCCAGAATGAGAAAATGGCCATGCTTCAGCAAAGCTCCTCTGCATTATATGAAGTCCCCAACAGCCCAGCACTGTGTTTCACAATTTGTCTACGTAATGAAATAAGAAAAAAAATCATTCTTCCATTATACTAACTAGCTTTGCCTTCATTAAATGAAAATCAAGTCTCTCATTCAAATTGAGACACTGGAAAGAAAATATCCAGCAGAGTTAGCTTTAAGTGATTTCATAATTACAATATGAAGAACATAATAAATGATTTTGTGCTTAGTCACTCAGTCATGTCCAACTGTTTGTGACCCATTGGACTGTAGCCCATCAGGCTCTGCTGTCCATGGGATTTTTCAGGCAAGAATACTGGAGTGGGTTGCCATTTCCTTCTCCAAGGAATTAAAAGATGTTATAACATAATAATGCTATTTAAACAATAAATGAGATTCATGCTGTTCGCTCACGTGAAAAGGGAAAGGTTCATGTGAAAAGGGAAAGGCAATAGCATAATATTAAAACACTTCAGTATACTATTACTCAGGTAATGCTATAATTTTGGTTTTCTGAAATAGAGTTCAGAGCTGATACTTAGCCCATAGCTGACTTTGAAAATTAAATATTACCCCAAAACGGGGACATTAAAAATAAGAACTGCATTAAAACATGGCTTATCTCATTCTGTCCTATTCTATCAAGGCAAAATATCTGACTGCATGGATTATTATTTTCTAGTCATTATTCATAACATATTGTGACATATTGTAGACACTCAATAAGTATTTTTTGAAGGAATATATATAACCTAGTCTTTTCCCCGATGGATTTGAGAAAGTGACATGATTTGAGAAATCTGTTACTTGAGGAATAATTTATTGAGAAGACTTTGGTAGGTCTGACTGACATCATCCAGTACTTGGAGAACTGACTTTTGAAATCGAGATTTGATTTATTCTGCATTGCACCAGAAGTTAGGATTAGAGCTAGTTAGTGATATGAAGTCATCCAGAGGCAGAGTAGACTCAACATAGTCAAGAACTTTTCAGGGACTAATTGGGTTCCCAAGTGGCAGTTTTCCTTCTAGAATAGGAAGAACCCCATCAAGAAAGTGCTAAAGCAGGTAAGAAAATATTCATGTTTGAGGGTGAGGCAGATTAGGTATATCTAACATCCTCCAACTTTTTATCATGGTGCTATATTTCTTTCCTCCTAAACAATGAATGAACATTCCATTTTGAATAATACTGAGTAATCCTACAAGGATAGCAATGTAAAGCCTACTAAACAGTATTTGGGTCAATAGATTTTATTCTGAAGTATTTGAGGAAGAACTGATATTGCATTTAAATGTCCTTATCACAAATGTAAGTGGTTTCAGTACTGCTTCTGTGTTGTGTACTATAAAAACTGAATTGCTAACTCACAGCTATTGATGGAGATTTAAGGGCTTTCTCACCTGACCACCCACCCAATAGTTGAATCTCTACAAGAATATCCTATATAAGTGACAATCTACATAAAGCTTGAACACTTCCAAGTGTCTACAAACTCACTATTTTCCAAACTAGTTCATTCCTACATCTTGGTGCTTCCTACCCTTTGTAAGTCTTAGAACACTTTTATACAAACCACTTTCATTGCCTGGACACTCATCACTAGATCACATTTAGATTTTTAAAGATAAAATCAACAATCTATATTATTTTTTAAGTAACCTAATCAATTAAAACATAAAAATGCCATATATTGAAAATAGAGTTGGTAAATAATTTACTCAAGCTCTCCTTTGTACAGTTTTGATTTGGAAAATTGCTGCTACTGTTTCATGTTAAGACTTCTTTAATGTGAATTTTCTCTCTAGCTGAATTTAATCTGTTGCATGATTAAACTTAAATTTAACTACAGTTCTGCAGGAAACCCTTGTAAATGCTAAGCCGCTAAGAATCATCACTTACAAACTCTTAAGCAAACATCTAATTGTCAATGATATTGTTTCAGATGATTTCCCTGGTGGCTCAGATGGTGTAAAGTATCTGCCTCCAATGAGGGAGACCCGGGTTCAATCCCTGTATTCTTGCCTGGAAAATCCCATGTATGGAAGAGCCTGGTAGGCTACAGTCAGTCCACAGGGTCACAAAGAGTTGGACACCACTGAACGCTTTCACTTTTGTTTCAGAATTGGCTTGACATTTGAAGAACTACATGGTTTTAGTAAAAGAATAGCATTCTATTATTAAGGGGATATAAGCATCCTAAAACATTATTCCCTAAATTTCTTATTTTACTAAATTTCCATTTTTTAATGTGGACTATATGTTTTTCTTACCTGTGACAAAGCTTCAATACTATGCAAATAAAATGGTCTGGAAAAAATAAAAACTGGTAAAGCATAGTCATCTTTAGCCATTTCAGCAATTCTCATAGCTTCTCTAACTCGATAATGAACAAACTTCAAAGCATTTAAACTTGACTTCAATATTTTATCCAAATACACTGAAGTATAAAGTGCTCTGCTTTTTTCCCACAGCCACTGGAGTTGGTCATTGCGGAAAATTTCGTCACTTGGGCATTTACCTGTGTAGGTCTGTGGACTTATCCTATAATCATAATTGTAGCAGTCTGGATAGAGATAAAAGCCCCATAAACACTTTGGTCTCATTTCTAAAGCCAGTGTGAGAGTAGCATTCATAATACTCTTTCCAGCAGTTTCAAATTCCTTTTGGGCAACTGTTCTCACTTTCATTTCTGACCAATCAGGATGGTGGTTTCTAGTAAAATCTAAAGAGTGGTTTTTATATATTACTCTGTTGCCCCAATTTCTGTCCCATTGTGGCTTCCAGCTTTCCCAGTCAATGATAACAAGACCTTCTGACCTCCACCAAGGAAAAACTTTTGCAATGTCACCAGCAGTCTTCCTCAGGTGTGTAGGAAGGCTCATATTCTGTGGTATCCCTCCATTAAAGGCTTTTCCTTCTGGAGAGAAATAAGGGTAATATCCTAATTCATGTGGATAAATTATGGCAATTGTCGATCCACTCTGAGTCTCCAAAGGATTTGATATAATATTAAATGACTGAAGATTCAGCTCCACATTGAAGAAATGCTGACACTGCATTGTTGGGGCAGCCCAGAAAATGTTGAAGGGTCTTTTCATGATCACTGGAGGCATTGCTGGCTTGAGGGCTGAATGAGTGAACACGATCAAGAGCAGCAGCACTCCCAACCATGCCACCCAGGGGTTACACATGGCTCATAGTTTTCACCACCACGTTAAGCAATCTCCTTAAAAATAAGAAGGGGAAGAAAAATTTAAACATGATGGAGTCAAATGTTCAAGTAAATGCATGGTAGTGTTTAAGTTCCTCTTTGAGTTGAAGACTCACTTTTTAAAAGATTTATGAGATTTATTGATATCTAAGCCTAATTTAGACTTTTAACAGGAAAGACAAATGAGGTCCTTTTTTTTTTTAAGCTAGAAAAGTAAAAAAAAAAAAAAAAATCCAGTGAATAGAAACCAAAGTCAAACTTTTCACACAGCTCCTCAGTCATGGAAACTCTCTCTGCTCTAGTTGTCCTAGCTTTAATTTCCTATAATTCTGACTACACAACCATTTGGTATTTGTAACAAAAATTAAATCGAACAAAAGAAAATCTAATGATACAAACAGTAAATAATACCTTGCTTGCTATTTCAAATTCACTGGACTCAAAAGTGTACTTGTTCATTTTGTGGTTTGTTTGTTTTTAAAAGATGGCAGTTATATTTGGAATTGGTACAGGCTAAAGTAGAAACAGGTAGAAATGTCATTTACCTGCTGTTGATTATGGATTTTGTTGCTATCTTCTCTTGGTACATAAATTTAGAAACAAACTGATTGTTTAATTCCCTGGTTTTCCCATGAAGAAGGTGGACTGTATTTTCACCAATCAATTCCCAAGTGAAACTTGGCTAAATTCCTTCTAAACAGACCGTTGAGTCAAAAACTGCCAAAGAATCTTCCCAGACAAGGATGGTCTAATAGTTATGCATTCCGGCCAATGAGACCTCACCATGAAAGCAGTGTGGTGGAAGTTATGTATCAGAATGATTTTATCATGAATATTTTTTTAAATAAATGAATCACAAACTTGTCTATGATGTAATTAAACTCAGTGTCTTTTTGAGAGTCAAACCATCTTTTTTTGTAGTTCTTGCTGAATTTATCTAATATATTAAATGCAGGAAGAGATACTGACAAAAGTCATTTTTAACTCTTGCAACACAGCATCCCAAGTTTATAAAGAAACTTGAGTAAGTCCTTGATTCTTTGTACATTGAAGATTTATTCATGGCTATGAATGATAATTTACTTTTTTAAATAAAGTAATTATTATTTTTAAAATTAAGTTCATGAGGAATTTGTATCATGTATCAGATGAGTCCCTCAGTCACCAGAGATACTCTATTCTCTTCACTCTTCTCCAGCCATGGCTCTTAAGGTGACTCCTCCCCTCAAAAAAAAAGAGCCAATTTTTTTCTTATCTTTGTCATCCAGGGAAAATGAAAGAGGACCCTCTATCCATAAATATTACTCTTTATCTCCCTCTTCTCATGACAGCATGCATGGTATTAATGGGTGCATATATTTAGTTAAATGTCATATTACATTAAATTTCTTAAAAACAAAGGGCTATAATTCTAAAATATTGTGCTTTAGTAAAATCTAGTCATAAATCGTCTTTTCTAAAGTATTTCAATCATGTTTTCCATTTATATAAAAGTTATATCCTGTCTCTTTGTCACTAGTCTATGGAAAACTTATTAGTTTAGCATTATCTTCTTCACCAGTACACATTTTGTAACAAACTACTTGTACAGTAACAGAGTTAAGCATTATGAATTGTTCAGTTCAGTTCAATTCAGTCACTCAGTTCTGTCTGACTCTTTGTGAACCTATGTACTGCAGCACGCTAGGCCTCCCTGTCCATCACCAACTCCTGGAGTTCACCCAAACTCATGTCCATTGAGTCGGTGATGCCATCCAAACATCTCATCCTCTGTCATCCCCTTCTCCTGCCCTCAATCTTTCCTGACATCAGGGTCTTTTCAAATGAGTCAGTTCTTCACATTAAGTGTCCTAAGTACTGGAGTTTCAGCTTCAACATCAGACCTTCCAATGAATACCCAAGACTGATCTCCTTTAGGATGGACTGGTTGGGTTTCCTTGCAGTACAAGGGACTCTCAAGAGCCTTCTCCAACACCACAGTTCAAAAGCATCAATTCTTCAGTGCTCCGCTTTCTTTATAGTCCAAGTCTCACATTCATACATGACTACTGGAAAAAACCATAGCTTTGACTAGATGGACCTTTGTCAGCATGGTAATATCTCTGAATTTTAATATGCTGTCTCGGTTGGTGATAGCTTTTCTTCCAAGGACCAAGTTGTCTTTTAATTTCATGACTGCAGTCACCATCTGCAGTGATTTTGGAGCCCTCCTCCCAAAAAATAAAGCCTGTCACTGATTCCACTCTTTCCCCATCTATTTGCCATGAAGTGATAAACCAGATGCCATGATCTTATTTTTCTGAATGTTGAGTTTTAAGCCAACTTTTTCACTCTCCTATTTCATTTTCATCAAGAGGCTCTTTAGTGCTTCTTTGATTTCTGCCATAAGGGTGGTGTCATCTGCATATCTGAGGTTATTGATATTTCTCCCAGCATTCTTGATTCCAGCTTGTGCTTCATCCAGCCTGGCATTTCACATGATGTACTCTGCATATAAGTTAAATAAGCAGAGTGACAATAAACAATCTTGATGTACTCCTTTCCCAATTTGGAATCAGTCTCTTGTTCCATGTCCAGTTCTTTTTTTTTTTTGTCCTGTTCTTTTTTTTCTCTCTCTTTTATTTATTTATTTTTTTCTTTACATTATTGTGTTGGTTTTGCCATACATTGACATGAATCAGTTCTAGTTGTTGCTTCTTGACCTGCATACAGATTTCTCAGGAGGCAGGTCAGGTGGTCTGGTATTCCCATCTCTTGAAGAATTTTCCACAGTTTGTTTTGATCCATACAGTTAAAGACTTTGGAGTAGTCAATACAATAGAAGTAAATGTTTTTCTAGAAAACTCTTGCTTTTTCAATGATTGAAGAGATGTTGGCAGTTTGATTTCTGGTTCTTCTGCCTTTTCTAAATGCAGCTTGAACATCTGGAATTTCATGATTCATGTACTGTTGAAGCCTGGCTTGGAGAATTTTGAACATTACTTTGCTAATGTGTGAGATGAGTGCAATTATGCAGCAGTTTAAACATTCTTTAGAATTGCCTTTCTTTGAGATTGGAATGAAAACTGACCTTTTCCAGTCCTGTGGCCACTGCTGAGTTTCCCAGATTTGCTGTCATATACAGTGTAGCACTTTTACAGCATCATCGTTTAGGATTTGAAATAGCTCAACATGAATTTCATCACCTCCACTAGCTTTGTTCATAAATGATGCTTACTAAGGCCCACTTGTCTTCACGTTACAGAATGTCTAGCTCTAGTCCAGTGATCACACGATCATGGTAATCTAGGCCATTAAAATCTTTTTTGATGATATCACCAACTCAATGGACATGAGTTTGAGTAAATTCTGGTAGTTGGCGATGGACAGGGAGGCCTGGCGTGCTGCAGTCCATGGGGTCACAAAGAATTGGATGTGACTGAGTGACTGAAATGAACTGAAGATCTTTTTTGTATTGGGTTGGTTAGTTTAGTCACTAAGTCATGTCTGACTCTTGTGGACCCCATGGATTGTAGCCTGCCCAGCTCCCCTGTCCGTGGGATTCTCCAGGCAAGAATACTGGAGTGGGTTGCCATTTACTCCTCCAGGGGATCTTACCAACCCAGGAATCAAACCTGGATCTCCTGCATTGCAGACAGATTCTTTACCGACTGAGCTATGTAGAGTTCTTTGTATATTCTTGCCACCTCTTCTTAATATCTTCTGCTTCTCTTAGGTCCTTACCATTTCTGCCCTTTATTGTGCCCATTTTGCATGAAATGTTCCCTTGGTATCTCAAGTTTTCTTGAAGAGATCTTTAGTCTTTCCCGTTCTATTGTTTCCTCTATTTCTTTGCATTGATCACTGAGGAAGGCTTTCTTAACTCTCCTTGTTATTCTTTGGAACTCTGCATAAAGATACTTATACCTTTCTTTACTCCTTTGCCTTTCTCTTCTCTTCTATTTGTAAGGCCTCCTCAGACAGCCATTTTGCCTTTTTGCATTTCATTTTCTTGGGGACGGTCTTGATCACTGCCTCCTGTACAATGTCATGAACCTTGGTCTACACTTCTTCAGGCACTCTGTCTATCAGATCTAATCCCTTGAATCTGTTTGTCACTTCCACTGTATAATCATAAGGGATTTGATTTAGATCATATCTGGATGGTCTAGTGGTTCTCCCTACTTTCTTCAATTTAAGTCTGAATTTGGTCATAGGGAATTTATGAACTGACCCATAGTCAGCTCCCGGTCTTGTTTTTGCTGACTGTATAGAGATTCTTCATCTTTGGCTGCAAAAATATTTAATCAATCTGATTTGGGTATTGACCATCTGATAATATCCATGTGTAGAGTCTTCTCTTGTGTTGTTGAAAGAGGGTGTTTGCTATGACCAGTGCATTCTCTTGGCAAAACTCTGTTAACCTTTGACCTACCTCATTTTGTGCCCCAAGGCCAAATTTGCCTGTTACTCCAGGTATCTCTTGACTTCCTGCTTTTGCATTCCAGTCCCCTATAATAAAAGGGACATCTTTTATAAGTGTTAGTTCTAGAAGCTCTTGTTGGTCTTCATAGAACCATTCAACTTCAGCTTCTTCAGCATTACTGGTCAGGGCATAGACTTGGATTACTGTGACATTGAATGGTTTGCCTTGGAAGCAAACAGAGATCATTCTGTCATTTTTGAGACTGCACCCAAGTACTGCATTTTGGACTCTTTTGTTGACTATGAGGGCTACTCCATTTCTTCTAAAGGATTCTTGCCCACAGTAGTAGATATAATGGTCATCTGAATTAAATTCTCCCATTCCAGTCCATTTTAGTTCACTGATTCCTAAAATGTCGATGTTCACTCATGCCATCTCCTGTTTTACCACTTCCAATTTACCTTGATTCATGGATCCTATGATTCCGGGTTCCTATGCATTATTGTTCTTTACAGCATCAAATTTTGCTTTTATCACCAGTCACAGCCACAGGTGGCCACTGTTTTTGCTTTGGCTCTCTCTTCATTCTTTCTGGAGTTATTTTTCCACTCTTCTCCAGTAGCATATTGGCATCTACCGACCAGGTGAGTTCATCTTTCAGTGTCCTATCTTTTTGCCTTTTCATACTGTTCATGGGTTTCTCAAAGCAAGAATACTGAAGTGGCTTGCCATTCTCTTCTACAGTGGGCCATGTTTTGTCAGCATTGTCCACCATGACCCATCCGTATTGGGTAGCCCCACACATCCTGACTGACAGTCCCATTGAGTTAGACAAGGCTGTGGTCTATGTGATCAATTTGATTAGTTTTCTATGATTGTGGCTTTCATTCTATTGAGGAAGGAGGATAAGAGGCTTATGGAAGCTTCCTGACGGGAGAGACTAACAGTGGGGGCAACTGGGTCTTGTTCTGATGGGCGGGGCCATGCTCAGTAAATCTTTAATCCAATTTTCTGTTGATGGGTGGGGCTGTGTTCCCTCCCTATTGTTGACTTGAGACCAAACTACGGCAGAGCTAATGTAGATAATGGCGACCTCCTTCAAAATGTCCCAGGCAGGCACTGCTGCACTCAGCTCCCCCAACCCTGCAGCAGGCCACTGCCTACCCACGCCTCTGCTAGAGACTCCTGGACACTCACAGGCAAGTCTGGGTCAGTCTCTTGTGGGGTCACTGCTCCTTTCTCTTGGGTCCTGGAGTGCACAAGCTTTTGTTTGTGCCCTCCAAGAGTCTCTTTCCCGTCCTTTGTAAGTTCTGGTGGCTCTCAGTTCAGTTCAGTCATTCAGTCATGTCCAACTCTTTGAGACCCCATGCGCTGCAGCACACCAGGCCTCCCTGTCCATCACCAACTCCTGGAGTTTACCCATAAGTCAGTGACGCCATCCAACCATCTCATCCTCTGTCATCCCCTTTTCCTCCTGCCTTCAATCTTGCCCAGTATCAGGGTCTTTTCAAATGAATCAGTTCATCAAATAAGGTGGCCAAAGGATTGGAGTTTCAGCTACAGCATCAGTCCTTCTGATGAATATTCAGGACTGATTTCCTTTAGGATGGACTGGTTGGATCTCTTTTGTAGTCCAAGGGACTCTCAAGTGTCTTCTCCAACACCACAGTTCAGAAGCATCAATTCTTCAGCACTCAGATTTCTTTATAGTCCAAGTCTCACATCCATACATGAAAAACCATAGCTTTGACTAAACAGACCTTTGTTGGCAAAGTAATGTCTCTGCATTTTAATATGCTGGCTAAGTTGGTCATAACTTTTCTTCCAAGGACCAAGTGTCTTTTAATTTCATGACTGCGGTCACCATCTGCAGTGATTTTGGAGCCCAAAAAAATAGTCTGTCACTGTTTCCACTGTTTCCCCATCTATTTGCCATGAAGTGATGAGACCAGATGCCATGATCTTAGTTTTCTGAATGTTGAGTTTTAAGCCAACTTTTTCACTCTGCTCTCTCACTTTCATCAAGAGGCTCTTTAGTTCTTCTTTGACTTCTACCATAAGGGTGGTGTCATCTGTATATCTGAGATTGTTGATATTTCTCCTGGCAATCTTGAATCCAGCTTGTGCTGCATTCATCCCAGCATTTCTCAAGAGGTCCTCTGCATATAAATTAAATAAGCAGGGTGACGATATGCAATCTTGACGTACTCCTTTCCCGACTTGGAATCAGTCTGTTGTTCCATGTCTAGTTCTAACTGTTGCCTCCTGACCTACATAGAGTTCTCAGGAGGAAGGTCAGGTGGCCTGGTATTCCCATTTCTTTGAGAATTTTCCACAGTTTGTTGTGGCCCACACAGTCAAAGGCTTTGGAGTAGTCAATACAGCAAAAGTAGATGTTTTTCTGGAACTCTTACTTTTTCAATGATCAAATGGATGTTGGCAATTTAATCTCTGGTTCCTCTACATTTTCTAAATCCAGCTTGAAAATCTGGAAATTCGCAGTTCATGTACTGTTGAAGTCTGGTTTGGAGAATTTTGAGTATTACTTTACTGATGGCTCTATGCTGGGGTTAATGCTGACCTCCTCCAAGAGGGCTTATGCCAAATCCAGGTCTGCTGCACCCAGAGCCACTGCCCATGTGGCAGGCCACTGCTGACCTGGATCTCTGCAGGAGACACTCAGACACTCAAATGCAGGCAGTCAGGCTCAGTCTCTGTGGGGTCTTACAGTGCACATAAGGTTTTATTTGAGCCTTCTGAGTGTCTCTGGTGGGTATGGGGTTTGCTTCTGAATGCAATTTCACCCCTTCTACCATCTTGCTGGGGTTTCTGCTTTACCTTTGGACATGGGATATCTTTTTTTGGTGGGATCCAACATTCTCCTGTCGGTGGTTGTTCAGCAGTGAGTTGTAATTATGGAGTTCTCACAGACAAAGATGAACATACATCCTTCTACTCTGCCATCTTGGGTTTTTTCCAATCGTTCAGGACTCTTGAATTCATTATACCCAACTGATTTACTCCTAATGAACTAAAAGATCAAACTAATACTATGTTGAGAGTCATAGCAAAATAATCAGGTGTGGAGCTTGATGTCTTTTAGTTTTGAAATACTAGCAGGATTGATTTTGACAGATTTAAGAGATAAGGGTAATGCTAGCTTTTACAATAGTATTCTACTGTAGATATTTCATAATCTAAAAAATACATTACATTTGAATAGCATTGTATCTTTCTTTTTAATTTATTAAGCCATCTTATTTTTTTCAAACAGTTTAAACTAGGCATTGGTTAATGTTTAGCTTTGCCTTTAGAACCTTTTATTTCTGACTTTAAAATTAAAGAGCCAGTAACAGAGAAAGAGCTATAAGCTGCTCAACAGTGACGTATATTCAAGCTGCGAGCTTTTGTAGGGAAGTCTTTAAAAGATGAAAAAACAAAACAAAAACTTCCCAACTTGGGCTCCCCAACATTGGGTTAGGTTTTAAACTTTAGATTAATAATAAATGTAGCTCTAGATTACACAAATTAAAGTAGGTTGAGCTTGATTTGCATTCTTAATGAGTACAAAAATGCAAAGGATAAATTTTATTAAGCAGGATTCTCAGAAACAGAGAAGCCATTTTTTGATAATATGTAAAAATGAGAGGCAAGTGTTCCATTAAAAAATCTCTACCTGAAGATTATGAAAAAGTTTATAATAGAGCTGTAGGGAAGAGAGATATTTTTAAATTTAATTTTTCAAAACTCCATATGGATATTTAAATTTAGAATTATCAAGCAAATTTATTTTATAAAATATCAGAAACTTCTGCAACAGGCATCTGGGGAAATCTTTATTTTGGTAAGTATCAAGTATTACATTGGTTGCTTTGGCAGTAGTTATACTTAGAAATTTCATGCTCAGCTTTCTCCCAAACTCATCAATCTCCTCTTCTTCCAGGGAAGGATAAGAGAGGAGGCAGAGAAAATATAAAAGTGTTCCTATCATACTATTCTGGAAATTTGTTTTCCTTCAATACACGAAAATGGTGGGATCAAGTGTGCTTTTCTAATACATTTCTATAGCTTGAGCAGATGTTTTGATGCACTGGCTTAGTTGCTCAGCTGTATCTGACTCTTTGTTACCCCATGGACTGTAGCCTGGCAGGCTCCTCTGTCCATGGAACTGGAGTGGGTTGCTATTTTCATCTCCAAGGGATCTTCCCAACCAAGAGATCAAACCTGGGTCTCCCACATTTCAGTCAAATGCTTTGTGTACTAGGGAATGTTACAATTACACCCATTATCCCAGGTGATTATTAGTAGTGCACCTTTTAATTCTTAATTTAGCTCCAATTCAGATAATAAATATGTACATCCTAGCTTATGTAGTAAATGCCCTATATAGATCGAGGACAAGAATAACACAGATCTTTCTCGGTTCACCATGGGATTAAGTCCTTGTGGCTCAGCTGATAAAGAATCCTCCTGCAATGTGGGAGACCTGGGTTTGATCCCTGGGTTGGGAAGATCCCCTGGAGAGGGGAAAGGCTATCCACCCCAGTATTCTGGCCTGGAGAATTCCATGGACTGTATAGTCCATGGGGTCGCAGAGTCGGACACGACTGAGGGACTTTCATTTTCATTTTCTTAAGTTTCAATAAGGCCATTATAAGTTGAAACTTTGTTTTGTAAAGCTAACCTATAGAACATCATAGCTATGTGCAGCCTACCTTAAACATATTCAGAACACATACATTAACCTCCTGTTGGGCAAAATCAACTAATAAAAGTCTATTTTATAATACAATACTGAATATCTCATGAAATTTATTGACTACTGTAAGGAAAAGGAAAAAAAAAACAGAATGGTTGAATGGGGGCAGAATGGTTATATGTGTATGAGCTGTTTACCCCTGTGATCATGTGGCCAGCTGGAAGCTGTGGCACTGCAGCTGCCCAGCATCACAAGAGAGCAAGTAGGGCAAATCACTAGCCCCTGGAAAAGATCAGAATTCAAAACTTGAAGTATGGTTTCCACTGGATGAATATTGCTTTTGCATCATTGTAAAGCTGGACAATCATGGAACCACCCTAAGTTAGGAACCATCTGAACCAAAAATTGAAATTTCAAATTTCAAGGATCATTTCTATGAGCTTCCCTGATGGCTCAGACAGTAAAATCGTCTGCTTGTAATGCTGGAGACCTGGGTTCAATCCCTAATTCGTTATGAAAGAAGTGTCTCTGAATGTGTAGAACACCTGAAACCCTAAGAAAGAAGCTTAGTGTTCCTTCTTGAATATGAAGCTGCTTCTTGGTGTTGGTTCTGCAACTGCCATTTGCCATTGATGATCATTCTTCTCTTCCTTTGGGGAGCAAGAAGCAGAGCACACTGCCTGAGTAAAACAAAGAACAAAAAAAGGGAGCTTTAAACTCCTTTCTAATTTGCCTACAAACTGGAGGAATATATGAAATTGCAAAAAAATGTAAAATCGAAACAAAAATTTGTGACATCAGTTGACATGAGAATTTTATTAACTTTATTCTCTATTTATGGGAATTTAACAGCTTAGAAATGAGCAGGTATTTTTTATTTTAAAATTTAATTAGAGAATTGTTAGTAATCTTCATTAAATCAATTTGTACTTTTTTCCCTCTTTCTTCTCATGAGAGGAAAGTCTTCACATAATCTTTGATTCAAGTTAATGAGCATATTTAAATATTTTATCTATTTACAAAAGAACGTTAATTTCAATTTATACAGAATAAACCAAAATTTCTTTTCTGGATTGATAACTACAATGCTACCCCCAACCCTACCCAATACCACTTAAATTTAAGAAATAATAGTTATGAACACATAAATTGATGGAACAGAATAGAGAGCTCAGATATAAACCTACTTACATACATAGTAAATTAAATTATGAGAAAGGAGCCAAGAATATACAATGGGGAAAGGAAGCCTCATCAATAAATGGTGTTGAAAAAACCAAAAGCCACATGCAAAAGAATGAAATGGTACCACTAACTTATACCATATACAAAAATTAATTCAAAATAGATTAAAGTCTTGAATGTAAGACCTGAAACCATAAAACTCCTAGAAGAAAACATGTCACAAATTCCTTGAATTCATCTTAGCAATGATTTTTTTTAATTTGTTACTAAAAATGAAGGCAATGAAGCTGAAAATAAACAAGTGGGATTACATCAAGGAAAATTTTCTACACAGCAAAGGAAACCATCAACAAAATTAAAAGGCAACCTACTGAATAGGATAAAATATTTGCAAAACATATTGGATCAAGGGTTAATATTCAAAATATACAAAGAACTGAAACAACTCAATGGAAAAAAATGATTTTAAATAGGCAGAAGGTCTAAATATTAATTTTTCCAAAGAAGACATAGAGAAGGCCAACAGGTACATGAACAGAGGCTCAGCATTGCAAATCATCAGGAAATGCAAATCAAAATCACAATGAAATACCACCTGATAGTTGTCAGAGTGAATATTACTAAAAAAACTAGAAATAGCAAATGCTGGTGAGGAAGGATGTGGAGAAAGAGAACCCTTGTACACTAACAGTAGCAAAGTAAATCAGTGTAGTCACTGTGGAAAACAGTATAGAGGCTCCTCAAAAGTTAAATGTCCTACATGATACAGCAATCCACTTCTGGGTAGTTATCTAAAGAAAACAAAAATACCTAACTAGAAAAGATATATGCACTCCCATGTTCAAGGAAACATTATTTACAATAGCCAGGATATGGAAACATTCTGTGTTCTTGGATCAATGGATTAAAAAATGTGATACACATACATGTACATATAAAGAAATGTTAGACATAAAAAGTGATATCTTGCCATTTGCAACAACATGGATGGATCTTGTGGGGATTATAGTAGGTAAAATAAATCAAACAGAGAAAGACAAATACAATAGGAGCTCACTTATATGAGCAATCTAAAACCAAGCTCATGGATACAGATAGTTGGTTGCCAGATTGGGGAGGGGGAAGGAGGAGATGGGAGAAATGGGTAAAATGAGTCAGAAGGTTAAAACTTCCAGTTATAAAAGAAATAATCCATGGGGATGTAATGGACAGCACAGTGGCCATCATTAATAATACTGTATTTTATATTTGGAAGTTGCTAAGAGAATAAATATTAAAAATTCTCATAATAAGAAAAATATTTTGTAATAACTATATATGGTGACAGATAGTCAACTAGGCTTATGATGGATACCACCTAGCAGTATATTCAAATATCAAATCATTATGTTCTACACCTGACACTAAATAATGTTGTATGTAAGTTATGGGGGCTTCCCTGGTGGCTAAGACTGTAGAGGGTGCCCTGCAATGCAGGAGATCTGGGTTCAATCCCTGGGTCAGGAAGATCCCCTGGAAAAGGAGATGGCTGCCCACTCAGCATTCTTGCCTGGAGAATGCCATGAACAGAGGAGCCTGATGAGCTGTCCATGGGGTCACAAAGAGTCAGACATGACTTAGCGACTAACACTTCACTTGATAAGTTATATCTAAATTTTTTTTAATTTTTAAGTGTTTTCATTTAATAAGATTTTTTTCAAGTGTTTCAGAATGAAACCAAAAATTAATGAGAAATATATAAGTAAACATCAAAATTGATCACATCCACATGAGTCAACAAGAGACAAGAAATGAGCAGTTGATAAAAGAAGATTAATGAGGCTTCAAGAGAATGAAATAGACAGAAAACAATGTTAATAATAATAAATTATGTTTCAAAATAACATTGAGGTTTGAAATGGACGCGTATTACACTAGAAAGAATTTTTAAATGCAGAGAAACAGTGACTGCATTCTAATTAAATCATAACAGATGACAGACTTTTTTGACTTTTTAAGTACCAAAAGAAACATCTATTTTTACTTTGTAATGAATTCATGCACCAAAAAAATGTATTCAGAAAAAAATTCACACTGGGATTGAAGTCAAATAAAGACCTAGTTTAAAATGCAAGACATTCATTATAGAAAAATATGTCTGCTAAAATGAACAAAAAATATGGAGCCAAAAGGAATAAATAAAAAATGGTTAACAAAAATGTTAACAAAAGAATTCGTAATTGTCTTTCAAAATAGTATATATTTGAAAAGATCTAAGAAAATGAGCTGCTTATAAAAGAATAAGGAATTGAAAATATTACCTAAAGAGGAGCTATGAAAATAAGTCATTTTTTTCTTGCCTCGTAACAAGAAAATTACAGGCAAAGTACAATTAAGAGATAACATATCTTTATGTAAGGCCATAAGGGGAAGGAAGAGAAGATAATACTTTTAATGTGAATCAGTCAGAGAGAAGTGGCATTACTTTAACAATACGAAAGGAGTTTAGAATAAGTCTATGGATGTATTTAGGGTTAACTGGTAAACACAGGTGCCTCACCTGAATGACTGCAATACCCTCTTAGAAGTCTCCCATGAGCTTCTTAGGTGGTGCAGTGGTAAAGAATATGCCTGCCAATGCAGGAGGCCCAAGAGGTGGAGGTTTGACCCCTGGGTCTGGAAGATCCCCTGGAGTAGGAAATGGCAAGTACTCCAGTATTCTTGCCTGGAAAATTCCATGGACAGAGGAGCCTACAGTGACTATGGTCCATAGAGTCACAAAGAGTCAAATGCAACAGAGAGCAGGCACACACACATACACACTCCATAAACACACACAAGTCTCCCAACTTACACTTCTGCATCCTCCAATCTAGTTTCAACATGGCAACCACAGCGTCCTCTTAAAACCTTAAGTCAGACCATACCCCTCCTGTGCTCAAAGCTCTTCAGTGATGCCCCATGTGCCTCAGCATAAAACAAGGTTTTATATGATCCTGGAAGGCCCTGCATGATTGGGACAGTTACCTACCTCTTTGACTTCCTCTCCTGACTCTCCCCAGGATCACTTTCTATAGTCACACAGGCACCCTTGGAGTCATGACAACAGACCAGTGAGGTGCCTCCTCAGAGCCTTTGCACAATAAATATTATATCTATTGTCCATCTCTACAATTCTATAATGCAAGCTTTGAAAGGGTTAACACCACTGATCCACCCCAAGAACATGGTAGATGCATCCCTGATACAATCTAGATATTTGCTGAGTGCATAAATGAATGATGAAGAGTAATAAAAATAGATTTCCAAGATAGGTTGAAGTAACAGGTTTATAAAATAAAGCAAATTCTACACACGTTCATCAAAATTTAATAACTGGGGAAAATGCGCTGTGCTTAGTCGCTCAGTCATAGCTGACTCTTTGCAACCCCGTAGACTGTAGCCCTCCAGGCTCCTCTGTCCATGAGGGTTCTCCAGGCAAGAATACTAGAGTAGGTTGCCATTCCCTTCTCCAGGGGAACTTCTCCCCCCAGGGATCAAACTGAGTCTTCCGTATTGCAGGTAGATTCTTTACCATCTTAGCCACCAGGGAAGCCTGTAAAAACATAAACAACAAACAATAATAAAAAGCAACATAAAGGCTACAGCTTTATTTGATGAAACCATGGCAGAGGAAAAAAATCTTTGAAAGACCTTGCATCACTAATTATATGCTCTGGTCTGGGAATTACATACACTATTTCCATCACAACGCATCACCCATTAGCTAGAAACAGTCACGTGGCCCCACCCAACAAAACAGGGACTAGGAAGTACATTCCTACCATTTATCTGAAGGCAGGAAGCTATAAACACTTGATGAATTAAGTGTTCATAATTAAGTATCAAACCCAAGTCTCCTGCATTGCAGGTGGATTCTTTACTATCTGAGCTACCAGGGAAGCCCTAAGATATGTTACAGTCATCATAATGAATTTTATTAATGATTTGGACTTGAAGGCATTAATTTGTTACCCACATCTTTCCTTCCTTCCTTCTTCACTTTCTTCCTGTTTCTGTCCCCTCTTCTCCCTTCAGCAAATATGTAGTGAACCCTTCTATGTACAGCTAATGGTACTGGACTATGAAGACACAACAGTTCATAGCAGGATTTCTGCCCCCACAGAGCTTATAGTCTACCAACAATAAACAGGTGAGCAGAATTTTAAAATATAAATAGTCATGGATTGTGGTAAATGTTATAATGGAGATAAACACTTGATAAAGAATGAGCAGGATAGTCAGGAAAATCTGAAGAAATATTGGAGATGAGATCTGGGGACTCTGAGGCAGCTAGGATTGCAAAGATCCAGCTGAATTCTGAAGAGAATTCCAGACATAAGGCACATGATTGAGAAATAATAAGAGTCCTGGATGGTCTAAACTATGAGAGGGAAAAGGAACGTGATGAGGAATAAAATTAGAGAAGCAAGCAGAGACCAACCCATGCAGAGTCTTGTTGATGAAGGTGATGGGTTTCGATTTTATTCCAAGATCAATGGAAAGTAATCAAGGAGTTTTAAGCAGGATTAATATGATTTCTTTTATGTTTTTAAAAGATTACATTGACTTCTAGGAGAAATCTAGAATGGATGTGAGACTATTAGCAAGTCAAATGCAGAAATAGAGTAGGTTTTGACTAATTTTAGGAAAAGAAAATGGGAAGAAAGGAAAGAATTCAAACATATTTAATAAGAAAGTCAACAAGATTTCCTGTTGGATTAGATGTGGAGATAAAATGGAAAACTCAAAGACTGAGGAAATTGGCTGAAGAGTGAAGCCATTTATTGAAATGGGAAAGACAGAGAAGAAATAAATTGGAATTGAGGACAGTCAAGAATTCTTTATTTAACACACTAAATTTTAAAGGCTCCTTAAATATCTGAGAAGAGATGCCTTACATGCTAGAAGTTTTAACATTGATTTAACATTTATTAAAGTGTCCCAGGTGGTGCTAGTGGTGAAGACCCTGCCTGCCAATGTAGGAGACATAAGAGACACAGGTTCAATCCCTGGTTGGCAAGATGGCCTGGAGGAGGGCATAGCAATCCACTCCTGTATTCTTGCCTGGAGAATCCCATGAACAGAGGAGCCTGGCAGACTACAGTCCATCGGGTGGCAAATAGTCAGACATAATTGAAGCAATTTAGCATGCACCCACACACAAACACTTATTATGAGCACTGGGTGCATTATTTCATGTATATAGCATGGTTATAAGTCATATTGTATCATATACACATTTCACACATATGTTTATTTATGAATGTACTTATTGTCTTAAATAAATTGCATAAAATGCAACTGCTTTGTCTACAACTACTTTGGTTTTCAGTGTGAATCCTTTACGTCTGAATAGGAAAAATTTTAACTGTCCAATTCCATTTAAATTTAATCCAATCCAAGGTCTTTAAAAGTATGTTTCTTTCTATAGAATAAAAGTCTCACCTGATCTCCTCAATTTTGCCTCTCCCCTAGAGATGGTGTCCTTTCACAGAGGGGTACATGGGGACAGCTCAATACAGCCTCATGGGAGCAGGGAGCCATCTGGATCTTGAGTATCATGCCCTCTGCCTCTTCCAGTTTCAATGGAATTTCTTTACCTATTGGGATGCTGCTGAAAGCTCTCCAGCCTGATGTTCAATTTCTTGGGGTCAGCTTATCCTATGTAGGCTCAAAGGCAACGCATGAAACCTAAAGCTCCAGGCCTTCCTGCTCCTGACCTTGATTCATTCTCAGGTTGGGATATGACCTCCCATGTGTTTGCTTCCTCCCAGACCCTCAGATGGAGAGTAGAGCGTGAAAGTGGACCTTTCCACTCTTGGTGTTCCTTTCACTTAAAGAATGCCCAACTCTAGACCAGAGCCACCACCCAGAGAGGAAAAAAATGTGGAGAGACATCTGCTTTCTTCACTCTCTTATTCTTCTCTTCTTCCCATAATTACCCTTCGTTTGAAAGTGGTAAGTTTTACCCCAGTGAGAGCCTTGCTGTTGTCACAGGTAGAAGGGGTAAGATCTCTCCATCACTGGTGAACTGCTAAGCCAAGTTCTCCACGCTTATAAGGCTGTCATCTTACTACATGATCCAAATGTATAAGTCAGAATCAAAATTTATTCATGTATTCTATTTGTATTCCTCATATAACAAATATTAGATTTATCCTGCACAGATATAAACTTTCTTAACACCAAGATAAAAGCCATGAGTTCAGAGAAGCCGAAAAGAAAATTATTTATTTTGAAAATTACTCAAAATATATTTATTTTCTAATTTAACCAACTCTCACATAAAACTTCTAAGACCAGTGTTTTTATTAATCCTGTTTTAGAAAGGAGATAAATGATATGAAGTTTCTGTAACACAAACTATAAAATTACTTTATTGGGATTTCAACCATTTCTATCTACCAAGTTCCTGCTAAGATACCTTTTCTCAAAATTGTTGTGGTTAACCCTTACAAAAAGAAGAAAATGAAAGTCAAGGATTCCAACACAATACGTAATAAAGAGGAATATAGATCAGTTAAAAATCTACACCCTAACAAGAGCCCCAAAGCTAAATAATCTGAAAAGGATTCAAGTCATGTGTTGGTTAGGAATGATGTAAGAAAGCAGAACATATTGCTGAGAGCAAGCTGGCATTATTCTGGGCACGTCCTTAAGGGTTATGGTGAACCCAAAAAATCTGAGTAGCTTAACCCAAGAAGTTTATTCTTTGTCCACAGTACATCTCCCAGTATGAGTTGGCCAACTTTCTGCACCACTCATTCATTCGGAGACCCAGGCCAGTGGATGCAGCTTCCTTAGGTGTTCTGTTAGGGTGAAAGGGGAAATGAGCCACTTGCAAAGGCATTTCAAATAATACAGTTACATCCATTAGTATTTCGCCGTCAGAACTAGTCCTTCGGACCCATCTAATTGCGAGGTGAGAAGGAAACGCAGGAGAGCAAATGGAGTGTTTGAGCTGCTTCTGCCATGGCCCCCTGAACATAATCCGCACATCGAGCCTCCTACCTCCTCCTGACTTCAGTTCTTTCATTTCCAAGGTTGCTTTTAAATTCAGGATAAATATTATTATCCTTGTTTTAGAGACTGCTTTACATATCGTGGTCAAGGAAGACTATGCAACATCTTTACAAATCTTTATCAAAATCTGAGTTACAGTTCTAAGATCATTGTAGGTAATATCGTGTGAGTGTTTTATAATGAAGCAGTGTTTATGGAATAAGAAGACAAATATTCTTATACCTGTCAGCAATAATGCACCACACAAGTAGAAGAGTGGAGTCTGCTGGTTGCAAGGTTTCTATTCCCACAGCTTGCCCTTAACTTTGGCCTTACTTCTGGTTCAAACGCACAAGAGTGACTTCAGAGTTAAACATCTGAATGTGTTGCAACTGGCTTTTCAACTACAACTGACCAGGTTCCATTTACAAAATTCCTTATTACATTATCAGTCTCGAATAACAGAAGCGTGAAAATTTGAATGTTAACACACTGATTTGAAGTGGAGGTCTTTAGGAAATGTAAGGAAGTAGCACCACCTGGTGGGTAAGAATGACAGGAGACTCTGGAGATTTCTTCCGAAGAAATGATAATTGCTATAAATATATTCATGTTCCCAAATAAAAGCGTTTAGAGAGCTTTGGAATTGAGACCTGAAGGATGAAATTCTCTCAGAAAACAGGGACAATACTTTTAAAAAAAATCCTCACCTTATCATTTCTGATTGACGGCGACTCAACAGGACCTGGGGAAACCCAGGTCAATGAAAGTGGCCTATGGTAGTGATGAGAGGGTGGTTTACAACTAACCCGACATTACTGTCACCAAAGAACTTGGTGTCTTGAAAAGTTTAGAAAGTTTACACATGCTAGACCAAGGCACTGAGCATGGACTCCAACTCGCCTAGTACCTGAGTCAGCAGGAGGTCCATCTTCACATCTGTATCGGAAACTCATGGTGAGATTTTTTTTTTTTTTTGACAAAAGCAAGAACAACAAAGGTTTTCAGTTTTCAAGTACCTGTGCCCTATTTATTTAGCTGACATTTTCTCACAGTGTGAAGATTGCTTTGTTAACCTGAAACAAATATTTCTGCCAGATGTTTCTCCAGCAAAGATAGATTTGTTTGGGATCAGTAAAGAATCCCAGTTCAGGGTCTGCAACCAGGTCAAGCCAATAGGGAAGTTGAGAGGGCTCTAGTAAACAAAGATTCCAGGACTTTTCGTTGGCTGAGTCCTTGCCAGGAAAGAAGAGGGGTCTTCTCTTGTTGGGGTACAAGCTGAAATGACTCCCACCCTGGTGCAATACTGTGACTCTCCGTGGTAATTATTGTACATTCCACTAATCCGATTTCTGATTAAGCCAGTCAATATGTAGACTACATTCATAGTAAGCTCTCAAGTCCTGAGGAGATCTATTTAACAATAATGACCAAGAGATCTTTGGGTCTCAGATTTTGTCACTGTAAAATCAGTTTGCTTAGCATAAAGAGAAAATATGCTTTATAGTCATCTGTCTAGCAAATACATCAAATTGTTCTTAAGCAAAGAATATAGAAGGGGACTTCTATTTACTGAGAGCTTACTATGTTGCACATGCTAGTTGCTATAAGGAATATTTTGGACCAGGTCAAGGTTCATCATGACATAAGGTCCTCTATGTGTGCCTGATAGCAAGATTTCTTCTCACAAAATGTCCCAGGGGGGTTGTGACCATCACAGAGTGCTCTTAAGAACTTATACCGATGCCCTGACACACATCTTGTTTTACATGGGTCCAGGATATCTGTAGGTGAGAACTTAAACCTGGTCCACATATTGTGTTCGGGCATCCAAACCAGTCTGGGGGGCTGGGATTCCTTGAAAAGGCTGGCCTGGAGTAAGGCACCTCAGAAGCTATAAGGAGATATGGAAGAGCAACTCTAAGCTGGTAACTTGTCTGAATGTCAAAGGGAGGCATGGATGTGGCAGCAGGGGGCTGCACACGACCTTCCCTGACATTGCTCCTCATCAAGTGTGAGTGTGCTGTGGCTGGGACCTACCTGAAGACCTGGTTCAAGAGAACTTACTTGAAATATCTTGCATCATGAGACCCGACAGGAATTTTTCTACTGTTCAGAGAGAGAAACATGAGACCAGCAGCCTGGGACTAAACACGGAAGATATGAGAACAAAGTGACTACAGGCAAACCTCACCCACAGCTCCCCCACCCCCATACAAAATTAAGTTAATGGGAAGAGCTGTCACCAAAAAACAGACTTTTTTTTATTAGTTTAGCAGCTATAGATTCAAAGCCTTGAGATTCAGGATATTATCAGAAATGTGAAATACTTCTATGTCCTGTCAGCTGAAGACTAAGGCTATAGATTATGTGCATTTAACCAATATAATTAACTTTACAGAAAAAAAATTGAGGCTGGATGAAATAAATCATCTAAGTGCACAGAGATAATAAGCAGCAGGGCCAGGATCAACACCTGAGCTGTGTGACTGCAAAAACCAGGATCGTTCCTTATATCCTTTGCTTCATGAGATACAGAAGGTTCGGTGGAGCATAATCAACATGCATTATAGTCTTCCAAAAAGCAATGTATGTTGAGCAACTACTCAATGCCTGTGCATCAATGTGATTACTAAATAAGTAATATATTGACTTTATTGGATTTTCACCAAAGAATAATGCCAAGGCTCTATGCCTCTGAAATTCAGATTTCTTTTAGCCTCAGAGTGAGAGTATAGGATTCATTCCAAAGTCCTCAGCCAAAATAGGGATTAAACTGGACTGTCCCAAAGAAGATGAAAATGGAGGCTTTGGGAGAGTGGCTCAACCCTGGAGGTGGTTCCTGAAACATGAGGAGGATTGTAGACTTCTTCAAGTGCCTAGACTCAGCATTCTGGAAACAATAAGCTCTTGTATGAGAATGGATGTTTGAATACCTGTGAGAATTATCTTTAAATGTTGCATCTTGAGTACCTCGAATAAGACATTTTTGGCTATAGAGTCAGCAGAAAGTATTAGTATACAAGTATTTGTATACATTGGTCAGCTCATCCAAGGAAGCCCCCTTCGGTTTATGGCATAGAAGCATTGCCCAACTATTGTGGAGCATTTAAAAGACTGAGCTGCCATCCATTTCTTTGAAGGTTGTACCCCAGTGTATAGCAAGCAGATGGAGCCAGTGGGGAAAATAGTCATCCCTATTGACCCAGAGTCAGGCCCTTCCCCATTTTGCTAGGAATATGTAAGCCCCAGGGATTTTGTAAGTTTCAGGGAAGATAACCTCATCTAATCACTTAAATTGGATTCAGTAAGTTGATCTTGATAAACTGTGATTTGGAGAAGGCTTTACTTACAAAAATAGAATCATGACATCTCTTGCACCTTGATTGTTATGGAACTAGTCATATCTACTATACATATAGTAGGCTTCCCAGGTAGTGCTAGTGGTAAAGAACCCTCCTGCCAATGGAGGAGATGTAAGAGATGGGGGTTCAATACCTGGTCCTGGAAGATCATTAGAAGAACTGATGCTGAAGCTGAAGCTCCAATACTTTGGCCACTTGACTCATTAGAAAAGACCCTGATGCCAGGAAAGATTGAAGGCAGGAGGAGAAGGGGACAACAGAGGATGAGATGGTTGGATGGCATCACCGACTCAATGGGCATGAGTTTGAGCAAGCTCTTGGACTTGCTGATGGACATGGAAGCTTGGCAAGCTACAGTCCATGGAGTCACAAAGAGTCGGACATGAGTGAACAACTGAACTGAACTGATACATACAGTAACTCACTTTCTATTCACACAACACATTTTTAAGGTTCTAGTATCTTCCCCTTTTTTAAAAAGAAATTAGACCTTAAAGGAGTTGAGCAACTTGCCCTTGTTCACACAACTCTTGAGCCTTTCTTAATATAGATAATTTAGGCTTTTTTTGACTTGCCAACCTTATAAAAGGTACTGCAATACAGCTTCTTCCACATGCCTTGAAAGTTTTATTCAAAGAGTCTGTCACCGCAAGCTATATAAACAAATGGTTATCCAGCATTAATAGGATTTGTAGCAGAATTAATTCTTTAAAAATATTTATTGAGAGTCAATTATATATAGGGCATAACAGGGTTATCTGTAATAAGGTAAGTCTTAAAATTTAGTTGGAGATAGAATCCATATCAATAAAAGTACAGTTAACTAAGTGTCAGAAGAGTGTTACAGGTAATAAGTACTATAGGAATTTGGATTGGAAAAGTAGTAGATGGTGCAATGAAACGATGAGATGAGTCATAAGATATCAGTTCCCTTCTGACACCAACTGTGCCACTTTTACCTCCTTAATCTTCAAGATTCTCTGGGCCTCAGATTTGTCATTTAGAAACTGTTGATAGCAATATATTCCATGATTTCCTCACTGGGTTTTTACCATTATATGTGAAAAAGTGTTTACAAAACTATGATGAACTATACAAAGATACTATTTCTCTCTTTTTATTACTGACAGGTTTTCATGATTCATGGTAACTATTCATATGAAGATTACTTTCCTGTTGTCAACTTGGCTATAATGCCCAGTTGTTTAATTAAATATCAGTCTACATGTTGCTATGAATTTTTTTGTTTACATGTTTTATGTTATTATTTAAATCAGTAGACTTTAAATAAAGCAGATTACCCTGCATAATGTTGCCAGGCTTCATCCAATCAGAAGACCTCAAGAGAAAAGTTGAGGTTCCTGAAAATAGGAGTTTTGCTACCAGGCTGACTTCAGACTCAAGGCTACAACAGCAACTCCTGCTGAAATATCCAGCTTATTGGCCAGCCCTCTAAATGTCAGACTTGCCCCCCACTACAATCATATGACACAACTCTTAAAAAATGCTCTCTCCCAAATCAATATGAAATGTGTATATATACACACATATATATGTAATGTAATAACGTATATGTATGTATGTGTGTGAGTATACATAAATAGTCTTCCCTTGGTGTCCATGGGGGATTGGTTCCAGAAGCCACCATCGATACCAAATCCATGGATACTCAAGTCCCTTATATAAAAGGACATAGTATTAGTACAATGAATCCCATTGGTGCTCCTTATCTGCAGATATGGCAACCTCATCATATGAATATAGACACATCATTGAATACGTACACATGCACACATACATCCTATTGGTTCTGCTTCTCTGGAGAATACTGACTAATATAATAACTGTTCTAAATGAAGAACTTACTTTGACAAGAAAAACATGCAAAGCAATCAATGAAAACTCAGAAAATATTATTTTATTCTTAACATATTTTGTTGGTCGATTTTTAAATATATATGAAATAGTAATTAAAGACTATATTTCATAATAATACTTTTCATTATTTAATAAAATATTTATTCACATTTAATATATCCAAGTAGGATGTATGATGAAATACAAATGCTTGCTACTGGGGGAGCTGATTCGCCTCTTGTGGCCTGAATCTGTGCCTTTGCTCAAGGCACTCCTTGCATTTGAAATACCTTCCCTCCTAGTTATCCTTTGTGTAAATAGTATGCAAGCCATTTTTCTAAGGCACAGTTTAAAGACTCCTCTAAGGGGAAATGCCCAATTCCTCTAGTTGAAAATTGTCACTACCTCTTTTACTCTGTTCCTCTTACAGTATGCATCACTTTATGTCCTGAAGCACAGTTATTTGTGTTTTTTCTATCTCTGTAAATAGCAGTTGTCTTGAGGACAGTAGTCACTGATAAATCATAGTTTTCATCAGGGCCAGCAGCAGCTCCTTGCTTAAGATATCTTGATAAATACATACTGCATAAATAAACCTTCATGGGTCATTTTGGTCTCTCAAGAAGCTCTTTTTTCTAATTTGTCTGTAACAAGTGCCATAAGGAGTTTCTATCAGAGTGACTGTGATCACTCACATGTGGCAGAGCTTCAGTGGTATTTATTTATTAGGTGGTGAAAGAATGAAAAGCAGCATCATGGGGCTTTAGCTACAAGGTTGAAAGTTAACTTAAAATGACATTTTAAATGAGGGAGTTTTATGAACAGAGGTAGCTGAAATCACACAGGCTTTGAAGTGATCTCTGGTGACTTCACAGTAACTAAGGTACTTCCTTGTTCTCTCATGAAATGTTTTTGATATTTATCAATGATATAACAGAGAAGGCAATGGCAACCCACTCCAGTATTCTTGCTTGGAGAATCCCAGGGATGGGGGAGCCTGGCGGGCTGCCGTCTATGGGGTCACACAGAGTCGGACTCGACTGAAGCGACGCAGCAGCAGCAGCAGCAGCAGCAGTGGTATAAACTCACTGCTAAATATGAAACAAAAGCAAACCACAAATATCCATGTACACATCAAATATTTCACTTTCAAAGATATTTCTGTGTCCGCAATGAACAGTGTGCACTTTCTATCTGAATTCGGAACACTTTATTAACTTTTCTCATTGTTGTCCCTCAGTCACTCTTTAGACCCCATGGACTGCAGCACACCAGCCTTCCCTGTCCTTCATTATCCCCTGGAGTTTGCTCAAACTCATGTCCATTGAGTCGATGGGGCCAACTCATTGTCCACTGAGACATCCAACCATCTCATTCTCTGTTGCCTCTTTCTCCTCCTGCCCTCAGTCTTTCCTAGCATCAGGGTCTTTTCCAATGAGTCAGGTCTTTTCTAATGAGTTGATTCTTTGCATTAGATATCCAAAGCAGTATAGCTCAGCATCAGTCTTTCCAATGAGTTTGTTGTTGTTCAGTGGCTGAGTCATGTCTGACTTTTTGTGACCCCATGGTCTTCAGCACTGCAGGTTTCCCTGAACTTCACAATTTCCTGGAGTTTGCTCAGAGTCATGTCCATTGAATCAGTGATGCTCTCTAGCCATCTCATCTTCTGCTGCTCCCTTCTCATTTTGCTTTCAATCTTTCCCAGCATTAGGGTCTTTTCCAATGAGTCAGCTCTTTGCATCAGGTGGTCAAAGTATATGAGCTTCAGCATCAGTCCTTCCAATGAATTTGTTGTTGTTCAGTTGCTCAGTCATCTCTGACTCTTTGTGATCCCATGGACTGCAGCATGCCAGGCTTCTCTGTCCTTCACTATCTCCCAGAGTTGGCTCAAACTTATATCCATTGAGTAGATGATGCCACCCAACCATCTCATCCTCTGTTATCCCCTTCTCCTGCCGTCAATCTTTCCCAGCATCAGGGTATTTTCTAATGAGTCAGTTCTTCACATCAGGTGGCCAAAGTATTAGAGTTTCAGTTTAAGCATCAGTTCTTCCAATGAATGTTCAGGGTTCATTTCTTTTAGGGTTGACTTGTCTCATCTCCCTGCAGTCCAAGGGACTCTCAAGAATCTTCCCCAGCATCATAGGTCAAAAGCACCAATTCTCCAGCACTAAGCCTTGTTTAGAGTTCAACTATCACGTCCATACAGGACTACTGGAAAAACCATAGCTCAGATTATATGGACCTCTGTCGGCAAAGTGATGTCTCTGCTTTTTAATACGCTGTCTAGGTTAGACATAGCTTTTCTTCCAAGGAACAAGCATCTTTTAATTTCATGGCTGCAGTCACTATCTGCAGTGGTTTTAAAGCCCAAGAAAATAAAGTCTGTCACTGTTTCCAGATTTTCCCTTAATTATTTGCCATAAAGTGATGGGACCAAATGCCATGATCTTAGTTTTTTGAACGTTGAGTTTTAAACCAGTTTTTCACTCTCCTCTTTCACCCTCATCAAGAGGATCTTTAGTTCCCCTTTGCTTTCTGCCATAAGGGTGGTTTTATCTGCATATCTGAAGTTACTGATACTTATCCCAGCAATCTTGATTCCAATCACTTGTGATTCATCCAGCCTGGTATTTTGCATGATGTACTCTGCAATATTATAAGTTAAATAAGCAAGGTGACAATGTACAGCTTTGACATACTCCTTTCCTAATTTTGAACCAGTCTGTTGTTCCGTGTCCAGTCCTAACTGTTGTTTCTTGACCTGCATACAAGTTTCTTAGGAGACAGGTAAGGTGGTCTGGTATTCCCATCTCTTGAAGAAGTTCACACAGTTTGTTGTGATCCACACAGTCAAAGGCTTTAGTATAGTCAATGAAGCAGAAGTAGATGTTTTTCTGGAATTCCCTTGCTTTCAGAACAGAATATAAGCCATTAAAAATCCAAATTTAGTAGAACTTTTCAGTTAAGAACTATAGGAATAGAAGTTGGAGAGTGGGAAACCCAACAATGTATTTGTTGAAGAAAGAATGCTGCTGCTGCTTAGTTGCTTCAAATATGTCCGACTCTGTGCAACCCTATGGACTACAGACAGCCAGGTTCCTCTGTCTATGGGATTATCCAGGCTAGAATACTGGAGTGGGTAGTTTATCCCTTCTCCAGGGGATCTTCCCAACCCAGGGCTCAAACCCAGGTCTCTTGCATTGCAGGCAAATTCTTTACCACTGAGCCACCAGGGAAGCCTTGAAGAAAGAATATGCATTATAATAAAATAACAGCAACAGGCAAATGAGAGAAAACACCAGGAATTGGCCTTGAAAGCATATCTTTGGAAGGAAGTAAAGACAGCTTTAGGAAAAGTAAAGTGATAAAAAATGAAACCTGAGCTAACAAAAGAGAGTGATAGAACATATCCAGAGAATAAAGCTCCTTGTTACCATGCTTTGCTTCCTATTCTTTGGTATGAAATAGTTTAGTCATAGCCTTGGCTTAAACTGTCTTAACTGAAGTTCTTTCTCCAATGAATGATTACATTTTAAAACCTTGACTGGCAAAAATCCATTAACATATTATAGCCCCAACAATTGTATATTGTTAATTTCTCTCTTTACTTACAGGCTTGGTCTCTCTTTCCTATTCCTGCCCAACTAGCTTAGAAAACAAGATTGTTCTATGCAGGCAGTATCACCACTTGATTATCCTCTTTCTTCATTCTCAGTGTAACAATTCATTTTCTTTATCACTTGTAGCTTTGTTAATTCAAAAGAAATAAAAGGCAAGAGCTTCCAGACAAAAATATATTCATTTTTCCATGAGAAATTTACAAGTTTTCTGGTTAATATATACTTTGAATGGTAAATAAAATGTTCAAAATGATCAGCTTCAGTCTTTAATGTTGTATTTTTGCAGTGGAAGTGTATTCTACTATACTATTATTGCATGCATTTCTATCACTCACAGTCATTGCCACCTTCAAAACAAACTTGTTTTCTTTGCTTATGAGACTATTATGTATCAGGAGTGTCAAGAAAGGCAAGTAAGATGGGACAGGGAGCTGGTACCTGGCAAAAGCTCTCCCAATGAAAATGGGAGAATTTTGAAGGAACTTACCTGGCTGTAGAGGGGAGCTTTAGCCTTGATATCCTGATGGATCAGAACAGAAGTCTCAACAGGGATTTAGAAATTTTGCATTGGGAAAGCCAAGATTATTTAGAAGAAAAGGAGATAGACAACTACAACAATATAAAGTCGTTTCTTAGAACTCTGAACAGTCTTATTTTAGATTTTCCCTCCCTTCCTTTCTCTCTTCCCTTCCCTTCTATATTTTTTCCAAATTTTAGACAACAAATATTTATTGGGGATCTGTGCTAGGCAATGAGCAATTATGTAACTGAAAAATCCAGATATATGGGATTGTATGCACATCCAAATATCACTTGCCCACATTTCCCACTACATTTTCCATATTTTAAGAAGAAAGAGTTGGGAGAACCCTAGCAAAAAGCAAAAATAACAATGAAAGGGAATCAAATTAAAAACTGAATTTGCAATGTTGTGGACAAAACCATACTTAAAATTTGGAGGAAAAGTTAAAGAAATATTTTGGATTTGAGCCAAAACTATTTGGTTATTATAATTTCCCACCTTCATCTATAAAGAAAAAAGAAGGGCAAATAGTCAACAAATTGCATTTAGAAATGTTAGGTAGGAAGTTAGGAACAAGGGGTGGCCTAGCCAAAAATGATATAAGCTGATGTCTAAACTCCACCCAAGACATGCCCATAAACCAAGTCAACAGATATAGATAAGATGTTTAAAATTTTCTGACAGAAAAAAATCAATTAAGACATATATAGTTGAGGCTAACAAGAGGTTGTAAAAGGACTGAAATCCAGCAGTTCTCACATGGGATAGATTCTCCAACTTGTAGCTACTGTCCATTCATCTGTCCTCCTATCTAGCTTCTTTTTATCGTAATGCTTTTTCACACCTCTCTCTCCCATCGTCAAAACAGTTTGGTAGTCTACAAGTTTTAAAAGCTGGCATTCTGGCATAAAAATCACTATCTTTCATATTTTAATAATTAGAAACTAATATTCTTTCTTTAGACATGTAATTTTAAAAAATTTTGGAATTTCTCCCAAACCATATCTGGGATACATACAGCCAACATGGCATAACTTAATAGCCTAATTAGAAATTCTGCTAACAAAGAAATTATGCCCCAAATCCACCACTATATATTTGAAGAGTTACAATGCAGATTCTTTACCGACTGAGCTATTAGGAAGTACTTGAAGAATTACATAGGATGCCAAAAATGAAGGACAGTTTTAAAGCAGCAGGCTTAGAAGCAACAAGGTAAAAATACACATTTCAACTCAATAGCTTGTTCCCTTAGCTAAGGGAAGGCAGAGCAGACCACAGGGAATGATGGCCAATGACAAATAGTATTTGAGTAACAACTCTGCACTGGTACTTTACACATGCAACCTTGATAAATTTTATAACTTTCAAGTGGGATTAATGATCTCTATTTCTTTATTAAGTAAAAATAATTTTCATTTTATGGATAAGGAAACAAACTTAGAAAAGCAACTTGGCCAAACCCATAAGGTTAAAGTGGAAGAACTAGAGCTTCAATTTAGGACTATCTGAAACTTATATTTTTGTCACTATCCTGGTTCACAGGTTTGAAACTATTAGGGCTCTATTCTCTACTTCTCAGGAATTTATAATGCTTTCCACACTCACTGTGGCTTTAATTCATAAGAACCTCACTTTTGATCCTAGAGGCAAACTGATTCAGCTTCTGAGTTTATCTTGTTCTGAAATTCAGGGTCAACTTGGTTTATATTTCTAATATTTCCCTTCTAAACCTGATTATTTTACAAAAAGTTTGCTTGCTTTTTAAAAATCACTTTTTAACCTAACATTATTAATGAAGTTTAACCCAAATTTCATGTGAGAATTCCTAGAACTATATGATCTCATTTCCTTTTGTAGATTTATTACTACTTAGATAATTTCATTATGAACATTTAATTTTTTGTAACATTTTTTTTGCTTGTGACCAGGCCTCCGGGCTGTGTAGGATTTCAGTTTCCCCACCAGGAACTGAACCCAGGCCTAGGCAGTGAAAGTCCAGAATCTTAACCAGTAGGCCACCAGGGAAATCCAGATTTTTAACTATATTTTTAAAGAAAGTGAAAGCCCTCAGTTGTGTCCGACTCTGCGACCCCATGGACTATACAGTCCATGGAATTCTCCAGGTGAGAATACTGGAGTGGGTAGTCTTTCCCTTCTCCAGGGATCTTCCCAACCCAGGGATTGAACCCAGGTCTCCCACATCACAGGTGGATTCTTTACCAGCTGGGTAAGCCACAATGGTAGCCTGTCCCTTCTCCAGGGGATCTTCTGGACCCAGGAATTCAACCAGGGTCTCCTGCATTGCAGGTGGATTCTTTACCCACTGAGCTATATAGGAAGCCTCATATGTTTTAAGTGGTTTAGCAATCTGTCTAGTACATTCCTAATTTATACTGCGAGCTTTCAGAAATATTAAAATCGAATCGTTCTACCAATTTTGGGGGGCATAGATGTCTTAAGTTTAATGTAGGGAACATTTTGGTTTATTGAAACAAAATAATCATCAAGCATAATAAAGTTTATGCAACAAACGCTAATTTGTTAAAAGTGGAGATGCTTACTCTATAATTCACAGCCGTGGTTATTATTTATCATTTCCATACTCCAAAACTTCATTTTAAGGCAGCTGTCTAGAGTTTAACTTACTGAACAGAGGCGATTATCCTAGGCAGTTTTCAATATTCTGAGGCATACAAACTCAAAAAAAAAAAAAAAAACAACCTCCTGAAATTTAGTGTAAGGATTAGATAGGATGATGTATTTTTCCTGGGTGACATTCCTGAATGGGTACATTCATTTTCGATAAAAAGAAAACAAGTTCTTTGGGGTCTGAGAGAAAGAAAAGGCGAGAAGGGGGGAGGGGGATATTTTTCAATTCACAGAACTGGGGGTGCAAGATGTGTGGAGGACTCTCCGAGGCAGAAGCCTGAATTGCAATGTTACATTTATCCTATGAGACAAACCAGCAGGCGGTAGAAACCTTTTCTATATAGGTTGCTTTTTTGAAACATCCATCAGCAAGATCTCTTTCACAATCCTGGACGAGGCCTGTCCGGCCATTCCTGAAAGTTTGGACAAGGTCTGAGAAACCGCGGGCAACTGCTGAGGAAATCTCGGCAAAGAGCACGGAGGAGCGCGTCCGTTCTTCGTCTCCAGCTTCCTTTCTGACAGGAGGTGCACACGTCCCGCTGTCGCTCCTCAGAGAGAAGAGCTGTTTCAGAAAGGGAGAACAGAGTCTGCACTGACGAACCGCAAAGGTGTGCGTCGCAGAAGAGAGGTGGGCGGCTTGGCCGCGGAGACCTCCTCTCTCCGGGGCTCTGCTAACAGAGAACCCCAGAGGCAAGCGCCGAAGACCCCAGAGCCGACAGCTGACGCGCAGCCCCGCCTCAGACGCGCAGCCCTCTTCTCGACCGGAAGGGGCGTGGCCAGCCGCGCCATCAGCGGGGGCGTGTCTTCCGTCTTGTGGTCTCCACAGTCCCCGCTGCGGAGTTGGATTGGGCTGCCGCCGCCACAGCAGCTGCGGTCAAAGGAGGGCTGGAGGAGTTGAGAGTTTAGCCCACTCGCCGGAGGAGACGGCCCTGGCCTCCCTAGCCCCCCGGCGAAGCCATGAGCTCCGGCCAGCAGCAGCCGCCGCCGCCGCGGAGGGTCACCAACGTGGGGTCCCTGCTGCTCACCCCGCAGGAGAACGAGTCCCTCTTCACCTTCCTCGGCAAGAAATGTGTGGTCAGTGGCCGAGACCCGCATCGCCGCCCCCGACCTTAGCCTCTGGGGCCCGGGAGGGAGCGCCGGGAAGTGGGAATGGGGAAGGAGGCGGGAGCGGCGCGGGGAGGGTCGGACTGCCGGCCAGGCCTCTCTCTGACCCGGCTCCCTGGGTGCGGGCCGGAGGCCGCCTCCCGGACCTGCGCGGGGAGCAGGGAAGTGTCAGGTCCGCAGGCCTGTCCTGGAGCCCTGCTCGCTCGGAGCCGGGTCCGTGCCTCTGCTGCTGGTTCAAACTTTACTGTCAGGCCTCTCGGGGATCTTCTAGCAGGAACTGCTTGATCGAGGTCACTGGGCCCCTGGGCTGGCCCTCGCTTCTCCTCCTATGGCCCCGATGTAGGGGCCACCTTCCTTCACCTTTACCTAGGAGGCCCCTTGGTAAAAGAATCAGCCTGCCAATGCAGAAGACCCAGGAGACCATCAGACCCAGGTGGGGAAGGGGTTGGATCCCTGGGTGGGAAAGAACCCACTCCAGTCTTACAGGAAAAGTCTCATGGACCGAGGCTCCTGGTGGGCTGCAGTCCATGGAGTTGCTGGGATGGACTGAGCACGTGTAGTGTTGTGATCTTCACAATGCCAGAGGTTTCAGGAGTGGGTAGATCGGGGACTGAAACCCAAATATGAATGAATCGGACCATAAGGTGGTTTTTTAATCTCCCTGGAGGATCTCAGGAGGGAATGGGGTCCAGTGCCTCGGTTCAGAACAGGCAGCAGGAAATGCTGCTGCTCCCCACTGCAGAGAAACGAGGTTTATTTCTCCAGCAGTCTCGCCCAGGCCCGGTTTCTCTCTTCTCTACATTCTTTTTGTTGTTGTTGTTTGTTTGTTTTGCATTGGCGGGAGGCTGCTCTCCCATAACCAAGCTCAGGGGAACCTCAGTCTCCAGTAGTTCTTGGTCTTTTGGAGTCTGAGAATGGGTCTTAGTTCGGTGCTGTGCGGCCTGTTCCAACTCCAGATGACCGGTTGGAACCAGCAGCTCTGCTGTGGGAAAGGGAATGTGTTGTTGACGGAAGCATTCATTAAATTGGCTGCTGGTGCTCTCTGTGTAGGGAGGTTGTGCTCTGTGGGGTAGGCCTTGTCAACCTGCATCTTACTGGGTTGGCAGAGTTGAGCTGTGGTTGAGATTGTTGAAATGCTGTTCGGGTCCCTTTCTCCCCACTCGACTGATTAACGACTGCAGAGTTTGTGCCACTGGCCCCAGGGAATCACCAAGGGAAATGTCAGCAGTGGGTGAGTGTGCTAAGTTGCTTCAGTTGTGTGGGACCCTATGGACTATAGCCTACCAGGCTCCTCTGTCAACGGGATTCTCTGGGCAAGAATACTGGAGTGGGTTGCCATACCCTCTCAAGGGTATCTTCCTGAACCAGGGATCAAATCTGTGTCTCTTAGGTCTCACTCATTGACAGGCAGGTTCTTTACCACTAGCGCCACGTGGGAAACCCATGTGTTACATACCAGACACAATAACTTTAGGCAGAAAGGATATTACATTTATGCGCAAGTATACTGTCTAATTGCTTTATGTTTACCTGTAATGTTTACTGGTTTAGAGAAAATGACAGGTATGGAAGAATACAATGAGAGCTAGAGAATGAATTTTTGTCATTTAAGTGCCTCACTGTTATGAAATCAAGACTCCAAGGACAACTATTCACAAATACCCACTAGGTGTTAAACTCTTTGCGACCCCGTGGATAATCCATGGAATTTTCCAGGCCAGAATTTTGGAGTGATAGCCATTCCCTTCTCCAGGGGATCTTCCCAACCCAGGAATGGAACCCAGATGTCCCACATTACAGGCAGATTCTTTACCAGCTGAGCCACCATAATTTCCTTTCTTAGTTTCTGCACTTTCTCTGTATGTCTCACCCCTGACACCTGACCTCAGAGTGCCCCTAACCACTTTTGGTTTGGTGCTACTGAATTCTCTTTGATTTTTGCTCAGATAAAAATCAAATTTGCCTCACTTTACCTTTTAGAAACAAACACACAAATTCACTTCCTTATTCCTAGGAAATTTCTGGAATTACATACAAGAAACCATAACCAGAAGTTATCACTCGTAGAGGGAAGAGGGAAAGAGGACTTTCGATTTTCCACTGTGTAATGTTATATTATTATTCTACTGTGAGCAGTAATAACTTTAAAAGAATAAAAAAAGATTTTAAACCAAAACAGTATAAAAAACTTTACATGTTGACACATTTATAAAAAATTATTGGAGCTTAAAAACGTACAATAACACCTTGAATCATCTTGATTGCTTTTGCAACTCCATCAAAGTTTAGACATAAAGAGAAAAGGTCTGTAACAAATAGAACATGTTCTTTTTTCCTCACAGGAAATAGAATGCCTTAGACAGTTTACTTTTAAGATGTTAGTGACTTTGTACCACAACCTGCAAGTCTGTAGCCCCCTGTGGATTTGACACATACCAAACAGTGCCACCACTGTGTGCCTTCCTGTAGCTTCTTAAAAGAAATCTGAGGCCCAAGTAGAAAAAGGTGGCAGTGACATTTGTGTAGATGAGCCCAAGTAGGGCACTCGAGTACAAACACTCTTCTATTTTACAGGGAATTGAAGGCTAACTGTGGCTACAGCTGAAGTTCTTTTCAACCCTGTGCAAAGTCCTCAGTGGAATCAGAAAGCATTCTATTTCTTTTTCCTTGTCTCTTCTCTCCTTTTATTTTCTTTTCTCCCATCCACTCTCCCACACCTCCTTCCTTCCCTCGCCATCTGACTGCAAGCAGAGGAGAAAAGAAAATACTGAATTTTATTGATGGGTTTTGTCAATAGGTTTTCAATTTACAAAGTTTAACCACTCCATATGAAATTTCAGTGTCATCAAAGTGTCAGTATCGTGTGCAGGATGACTGTGTTTACACAATCCTGGCAGTTTTGCCTGTGAAACAGATCATGCCAGTCTCAGTCCTCTAAGCTGGGGCCACTGGTGGGCAAACTCCTGAGCCCTGAAATATCAGTCCTGGACCCAGGGTTGAGATTGTACTGTTTGTCAGGTTCAAAGGAAACTGCCATTCCCCAGGTATAGTAATTCAAAAAGGTCTTTCCAAAATGAATTCTCCATGAGAGATGCTCCTTTGGGACCCAATTAGTATTCAAAGCACGCCTTAAAATGGGCATATGGTTCATTTCAGCTACCAAGTAGGCTTATGAACTTATTACAGAAGAACAAACAAAGGGAAAAGAATTTCTGCTTTCCCATTTGTTCTGTGAGTCTTCATTTATAAAGGTGACTGAGTGGCTACACAGAGGACCACATGAAAAACATCAGATTTTGGAACACAGAAGCAGGGGCAGGGGAAAACTTACACCAGGGTGAACAATTTAGTACACACTCATTTGAATAACTTCAGCTGGCTTTGGGCTGCAGGGAGGAAAAGATTCTCTTTGACCCTCTTATGGTCCTTGGTTAGGTCTGAAAATTAAACTGACAAAGGCAGATTACCAGGAGAAAAGCATTCAGATTTATTTAATATAAGTTTTATAGGCCATCAGAGGCTTCATTAAAAATATGAAGGCCCCAAGAAAGTTAAACCTGTGTATTTTTATTCTAGGCTGCATTAAGAAGGTCAGTGGGAGAGAAATATAGATTAAGGAGTATGAGATGATCGTAGGAAACTGGGGAAAACAGCAAGGGCTGTTGATTAGGTTCTTCTTGGCATCCCTTTGTCTTCATTGAAAAAGCTGCTGCTTTTCTCCAGGTCCATAGGGTACGACTTTCACATGAGGATTCTAGTGTCTGTTTGGGGGAAGAAGGTTGAGGTGGGGAGGTTCTTAAAGTGATCTTCCTGCTCCTGCTGTTTTCTCAAAACTCCTTCAGCTTAAAATCTTCAGTATGCCAAAGTAACATATTTAGGGAAGTGTGTTCTGAACCACATCAGGGCTATCGAGGTGCTCTCTAGTTGCCTGGTACCTGGCCCTGGGATAATGAAGGCAGAGGATTATTGCCTCCTGAGGTTTCCCTGATAGCTCAGTTGGTAAAGAATCTGCCTGCAATGCAGGAGACCCCGATTCAATTCCTGGGTCAGGAAGATCCCCTGGAGAAGGGAAAGGCTATCCACCTGAGTACTCTTGGGCTTCCCTTATGGCTCAGCTGGTGAAGAATCTGCCTGCAATGCGGGAGACATGGGTTTGATCCCTAGGTTGGAAAGATCCTCTGGGGAAGGGAAAGGCTTCCCACTCCAGTATTCTGGCCTGGAGAATCCCATGTACTGTATAGTGCATGGGGTCACGAAGAGTTGAACACGACTGAGCAACTTTGACTTTTCTGTGCAGATTTCAGAGAGGAACTAGGACTCTGGGTTGGCTAGTTTTCATATCAAATAGCATGTTCTTTGCTACCTCTCAAGATTGACTAGCTTTGGAAGAAGCAGTCCCTTCCCTGCAAGTAAGGTGTTTTAAGATGTCAGAACATCCAAGTATGAAAATAAAAAAATATAATTATTAAGCTGTTTGTATTAAACAGGAATTTAGGAGTGAGATCATTTTCAGCCTGGGCCCAAAGAAAGAGGAGAGTGGTGAGGAGCATTTCCAAAGTCAAAAACTATTTTTAAATGAAGTAAGAGTCTACCAGAAAATTACTAGAGCTAATCAGTGAATATAGTAAAGTTGCAGGATATAAAATCAACACACAGAAATCCCTTGCATTCCTATACACTAACAATGAGAAAACAGAAAGAGAAATTAAGGAAACAATTCCATTCACCATCGAAACAAAAAGAATAAAATACTTAGGAGTACTTCTACCTAAAGAAACAAAAGGCCTATATATAGAGAACTATAAAACACTGATGAAAGAAATCAAAGAGGACACAAATAGATGGAGAAATATACTGTGTTCGTGAATCAGAAGAATCAATATAGTGAAAATGAGTATACTACCCAGAGCAATCTATAGATTCAATGCAATTCCTATCAAACTACCAGAGGTCTTTTTCAGAGAACTAGAACAAATAATTTCTCAATTTGTATGGAAATACAAAAAACCTCGTATAGCCAAAGCAATCTTGAGAAAGAAGAATGGAATTGGAAGAATCAACCTGCCTAACTTTAGGCTATACTACAAAGCCACAGTCATCAAGACAGGATGGTACTGGCACAAAGACAGAAATATAGATCAATGGAACAAAATAGAAAGCCCAGAGATAAATCCACGCATCTATGGACACCTTATCTTTGACAAAGGAGGCAAGAGTATACAATGGAGAAAAGAATCTCTTTAATAAGTGATGCTGGGAAAACTGGACAGCCACTTGTAAAAGAATGAAACTAGAACACTTTCTAACACCATACACAAAAATAAACTCAAAATGGATCAAAGATCTAAGCATAAGACCAAAAACTATAAAACTCCTAGAGGAAAACATAGGCAAAACACTCTCCAACATAAACCAAAGCAGGATCCTCTATGACCCACCTCCCAGAATATTGGAAATAAAAGCAAAAATAAACAAATGGGACCTAATTAAAATTAAAGGCTTTTGCACAACAAAGGACACTAAAAGCAAGGTTAAAAGGCAGCCTTCAGAATGGAAGAAAATAATAGCAAATGAAGCAACGGACAAACAATTAATCTCAAAAATATACAAGCAACTCCTGCAGCTCCATTCCAGAAAAATAAACAACCCAATCAAAAAGTGAGCCAAAGAACTAAATAGACATTTCTCCAAAGAAGACATACAAATGGCTAACAAACACATGAAAAGATGCTCAACATCACTCATTATCAGAGAAATGCAAATCAATCCCACAATGAGGTACCACTTTACACCAGTCAGAATGGCTGCCATCCAAAAGTCTACAAGCAATAAATGCTGGAGAGGATGTGGAGAAAAGGGAACCCTCTTACACTGTTGGTGGGAATGTAAACTAGTACAGCCGCTATGGAGAACAGTATGAAGATTCCTTAAGAAACTGGAAATAAAACTGCTATATGATGCAGCAATCCCACTGCTGGGCATACACACCGAGGAAACCAGAATTGAAAGAGACACATGTACCCCAATGTTCATCACCACATTGTTTACAACAGCCAGGACATGGAAGCAACCTAGATGTCCATCAACAGACGAATGGATAAGAAAGCTGTGGTACATATACACAATGGAATATTATTCAGCCATAAAAAAGAATACATTTGAATCAGTTTTACTGAGGTGGATGAAACTGGAACCTATCATACAGAGTGAAGTAAGCCAGAAGGAAAAACAATAATACAGTATTCTAACACATATATATGGAATTTAGAAAGATGGTAACGATAACCCTGTATGCAAGACAGCAAAAGAGATGCAGATGTATAGAACAGTCTTTTGGACTCTATGGGAGAGGGCAAGAGTGGGATGATATGGGAAAACGGCATTGAAACATGTAAATTATCATATGTGAAATCAACCACCAGCCCAGGCTTGATGCTTGATACAGGGTGCTCAGGGCTGGTGCACCGGGATGACCTAGAGAGATAGAATTGGGAGGGAGGTGGAAGGGGGGTTCTGGAAGGGGATCACATGTATACCCATGGCAGATTCACATCAATGTATGGCAAAACCAACATGATAATGTAAAGAAAATAAGTAAATAAACAAAAAAACAAAAAAGAAAAAATAAATGAAGTAAGAAATAGTCTTAAATGTTTCAAAATAACTACCTTTCTAAGAAAGAAAACAATGCATTCATCACATGGTAGCTAATCAACTAAATTAGAAACATATCAAATTAGCTCTCAATCCATAGTAATTATGTTCAGTAATCATTGCAACATTTTTTCAACTTTTTATTGAGCACCTCTTCTGTGCCAGGAATTGTGCTCTGTCATAGGATCTCAGTATATGGTTGTGCCTTCACTAAGCTTATCTGGGAGTTGGGTGGAGAGAATACAGGTCAGAAATCCCTAGAGCAGTGCAGTGTGGATATACATGGCAAGTAAATGTCCTTACCATCCTCAAATATCTAGTCACACAACCATAGTATGTGTCTACCTGTCCTTCTCCTCAGTGGTTTGTTATGCACCTTCTAAAGTGAAAGGTGAAAGTGAAAGTCGCTCAGTCATGTCAGACTCTTTGTGACCCCATGGACTACACAGCCCATGGACTTCTCTGGGCCAGAATACTGGAGTGGGTAGCCTTTCCCTTTAAAGATCAATAAATTTGCCAGCAGCCAGTTTATTTTTAAAAATTGAGAAATTCCTTTTATTGCCTCTACATTACCAAATAAAGCTCAGAATTTTGAAATACTTCTTGTTTCATGGCCTTCTACTCTTCCTCTTATCGTATCTTCTCCTTTGGGCTATCATTTTCCTCTTAGTCATTTTTGTGTTAGCATAATCCAACAACTAATTTTCCTAAATGGGTATATTTATCCAAAGTTCACTGCTTAGAGGTTTTTAACACTACATCTCATTACTACTTAATATCCTTAAGTCATTGCATTAGTGAATGTCTGTTTACTTCCCACAGTATTGAATGTATCTATACAGTAAATTCAGTGGTCTACTATATGTTATTCTCCTTTCAAATTCACTTATGGAAATAAAGGCATATATTCTCTCTACTAACTTTGGGACCGAGCCCTCTGCTGGAAAGGAGACAGGTTTTGTATGATAGTTGAAAGTTCAGAGATGCTGTCCACATCTAACAAGTTAATTCCCTATCTTTTGAAATGAAATTACACAATTTCTTTGTATTCTGTTAATTAGAGGAACCTGTGTTCTCATAGCACTTTTTTTATACTTCAGGATTATGCTGCATTCTATGGACAAGTTCAGTCTATACGCCTAGCATCCCTATCATTGTGCAAGTTCATGAAGAGCAGGGGTACTGTTCTACTATTCTCTTTGTATCTCAGATACAAGGATGATCCCTGCAAAAATCCTGGATCTAAATAGAAATACAACTTTGCCTCTACGAACCTAACCATATACAAAGTTATATATTATACAGAATATTCCTGCCAAGTCTCTTTCTCTGTTTAATGGCCTCTTTTCTCATGGGGTTCTTGGCAAAGTCTGCCATGATGGAAGTCTACTGTTTTGCCATTCCCTCAACAATAGTAATATAAGCATCTTCCATATCCATTGAAAACATATCCACCCCTCCTGCAGACATTTACTGTGTTATTTCTAAGGCCAAATGCTTTTCATGTACTATCCAGTAATTTCATGAATCCTAAAAGGTATAATTATTGCCATTAAAACCTAGACAGCATATTAAAAAGCAGACACATCACTTTGCCAACAAAGGTCTGTATAGTTAAAACTATAGTTTTTCCAGTAGTCATGCACGGATGTCAGAGTTGGGACCATAAAGAAAGCTAAGCACCAAAGAAATGATGCTTTCAAACTGTATTATTGGAGATGACTCTTGAGAATCTCTTGGACAGCAAGGAGATCAAACCAGTCACTCCTAAAGGAAATCGATCCTGAATATTCATTGGAAGGACTGATGCTGAAGCTCCAATATTTTGGTCACTTGATGCGAAGAACCAGCTCATTGGAAAAGACCCTGATGCTGGGAAAGATTAAAGGCAGGAGGAGAATGGGACAACAGAGGATGTGATGGTTGGATGGCATCACTGACTCAATGAACATGAATTTGAGCAAACTTGGGAGATAGTGAAGGACAGGGAAGCCTGGCATGCTGCAGTCCATGGGGTCTCAAAGAGCTGGACATGACTGAGCGACTGAACAACAACAAAATATAATAGAAACTGATCCAAGTTGACATCAGGTTCATATAGCTAGTCAGTGTTAAAAGTTGGGATTTGCCCCTGTAACTGTCCATCTCCAAAATTCATACCTTTTCCAAATCATCTTCCTGTCTCTGTTCTATCACCTGACCACCATTTATGTATTCTAAGGAACCTAATCCACATATAGCATCCTTTCCAGAGCACTATCAAATTGTCTTTTTTTGTGGCTTACTTGTGAAAATATGGCTTTCACAGTAGAGTCATAATTGGAGCAAAAACTGAAGGACAGAACTAAAAAAAAGGGCAGCATCAGTTCAAGAGGAGACCATGACAACTCCCACACTTAAAATTCTTTAGTGGCTCCCCATTGGCTTTGATTTGTTCAACAAATATTTAGTGGGCATCTACTAAGTCCTGGAGAAGGAAATGGCAACCCACTCCAATATTCTTGCCTGGGAAATCCCACAGACAGAGGAGCCTGGTGGGCTACAGTCCATGAGGTCACACAAGAGTCCAACAGGGCTTAGTGATGAGACAATAATGACTAAGTTTCAGATGCTATTCATTACACTGTGAATTAACCCAGCAAGATAGTTCCCTTATAGGAAGGTGTTGGGAAGTAAAAATAGAGAAATATGTCATGCTGTGATATATGTGCATGGGGAAAAAATGAGGTAGGTCAAGAAGTTTGGGAGCATCTTCCTTGTAAAGTCCGCACATCTTAGTATGTTTACAGCAGCCCTCACCAGGTGACTACCATCTTCATCTACTGAATACCATTGTAATAACCAGTATTCTCTTCTACTGAAGTTATGTTTTTCTCATGTCTTCACATGAGCTAACTGCTGTTCAACCTACAAAGCTAAGGGAACATCATCTCTTTAGTGATGTCTATGAAATCCTTCTTGGACACCCTCAGATTCTTGTTTGTATGCCAGAGCATACTGAACTATATCATAGCACTTCCCACACATTTTGTTTTAATTTTCCATTTTCAGTGTCTGTCTTCAGATACACAGCAAACTCATTGATGGCAAGAAGCATACTATTTGACCTTGAATCTGGGACTCAATATTATGCTTGGCAGAGAATACTCAGTAAATGCTCTATGAAAGATGCAGATGCTTAAATGAAATAAGGCATTTTAGATATACAAGGTTGTCAAATTTGACAATCAAGGATGAAAAGAAAATTAGAATAATTTATATAAGAGTTCTAAAGACATATTAAACCATGTACAAAAGTAGACAGGGTAATCACTTTTTTTAATTATTATTTATTTATTTATTTTTTATTTTTTTGCCATACAATGCCATGATATCACCATGGGTTTACATATGCTCCCCCTCCAGAACCCCCCTCCCTCCTCCCTCCCTCCTCCCTCCCCCCGGG